>SJOL01005867.1:44326-166342 GCA_004794785.1 Opisthorchis felineus | reverse complement strand
CTTTACAGAAAAAGTCGCTATTCACAGATCCGTTACAGTAGCGCGTATGGGCGATGTCGCTTATGATGATATATGATAGGGCAACTCAACAACCACTAATTAATCACAGGCAGTGGTAGTAAATATCGGATTTATTGCTCCTCGTCGCCCTTCCTGTCCGACTTTTCTCTGTCTTTGCCTGCAGCTTCCCAACGCTGCTGAATATTGAGGCCCTTAGGCTTATTGGTTTTGACCCCTGATTAAACCTAATTCCATCCATTTCAGTGAGATGCTCGTTATGTTGTGTGACTTACTGGAGCTTGCCCTTGTATCTGTGGAATCATACTTCCTTAATTTCAGCCAGACGACGAAACCAGCTATGTCGCTCACCTTCAAGTTGACTGACTGTCCACCACAACCGTCCGCCTCTGTGGAAGAACTGAACAACACCTTGGTCAAAATGCGCAAGGTGGTCAAGGTTGCAAAGGTAAGCAGCAACTAGCTTTTTGCTGGGTTCAACTTGCAGCACAGATTTACGCCTTCCGTGATCTGACGCGATACATAAAGAAAATGCGCATGAAGCTCATCAAATCTCCAGAAAGTCAACGCCTCCAACACAAGCTAGAAAATCGCACTGCAGAACTGCAAACCTTGAATCAAATATCGGTCATTCGATTGTGTAAACTGCTGCTTGCCAACGAAAATACCGCAACCGACGTAAGTTTCTTACCATTACGTTCGCTCAGCCCAGGTTGTACCGAATCCCCAACCCTTCGCCGCAAAATATTTGGAGTTCTCCACAGACCACTCCGTGATTGCTAATTGTTCTATCGGGAAGTCCAACGTATCTTGAAGTGTTGTGAGACAATTGATAAATGTATTGATTCACGTTCAAGGTGTTCCTAGAGTTACTGTCCAGTCGGCCGCTTGTTTGTCCGCATTGCTAAAATAAAACGGACCTTACTGATTAGATGGCCTCTATTCACTCTCAGTGTTAAACTGCGCCGTAGACTGCCGTAGACTTTGTGCCTAATATATATCGTTACGTGTTGCTGTCACCACAGGTTTTCCTTGCCTTTTGCCGCCACGTCCTCCCTTTTCCTAAAAACACCTTTTTGTGCAAGGTTGTTACCTCCTCGTAGTCTTTCTTGAGGTTAATTGTTCCCCCACATGATCTTACCACGAACTTCTACATCGTGTGAGCGATATCCACGCTTTGTCCTCACATTCCCCCTTCTCCACAGCTTGGAGTTTTCTGGGACGCATTGTATGCGTACCTCCCCTCATCCTCCAGGTTAGGTGTTCAGCACGTGCTTTGGTCGTAATGCCTCTTCATAGCTGTGATCGCTCGCCATCTTATGCATTAGGCAACTGTCTAGGAAGAAGTGTCTCCCCCAATATGGGTAGCGCTGTACGCATTCTGCGACCACACATTCTTTAGACAGGACTGTGCCGTTCAGATGTTTCCTTGCCCCAGCAGAATGATATACATCTCGTGCTTTGATTCGCAAGCCGGAGTCGTAGGTTCTGCTATTTTAACCGTCGACTCTGCTTTACCCGTTGATTGGCTGTGACACGTATTTCCAGTGCTATGCTCGCAGCCTCACTCCCTGTTGAACTTTGGAAACTCCCCTGTAAACTGCAGCCCGTCTGAGTGCAATATTCCCAGGATGAGTACCTAGCGAACCACTAAGACAGTTTCCAAGGCCTCAGCCTCAAAGTAGTCGCTCTATTACTCTGGTGTAATGTGATATTATTTCTGAAATATTTCTATAGTCTATCACTGTGCCTTACCACTTAAGCATTATCCTCAGACCAGTTTGCCTTCTGTCACTCTGAGCGACACGAGTTAATTTTGGAGTGCACTACGTATGCACAGGGACTTTGTCTTAATCTTTTCAAGCGCACACTTTTGTGATTCAACCTAACACTATGGAACCCTGTTGTGGGTAACTTCCCTAATCGGCTCCAGGGGGTCGGTTCGATGTGCTAGGAGTCGACCCAAATAGCTGGCCATCCCGTTCGGTCTTGCCATGGCCTTGGAATCCTCTGGATCCGATATAAACTCGACTGCCATGACTTCTTCTGGATCGGCCTTCGGTCGATGTGAACAAGCATCCACGGAAGGCAGCTAAAGTAATTCACTACCTCGTTCAATACTGTACCCAAAGAACCGCCCCAAATTTCCGTCATGTTCTAAGTTGTCTGCGTCGGCTATACGCGTTGTAGTTTATCAAGGGCTTAAGTGGGCCTTTTGTTGGACAGTTCTTGGGACAACTTGGGCCTGGATGGCAATCACCCAAACGGTGTGCCGAATTCCATCAAGTAACTAGGCTGTTTATGCACTCTAAAGTCCCAGTATGCTGAGAACAGACCTACCCTTGTTGAGAACCTCGCTTCTTTCAATTTCAGTGAAAGTCACTCGGTGTGGGAGTTCGGATCTGCTCTCTTCGCTGTTCCATCTACTCGCAATTGCACTAGACGCTCAAGCTCGACGCGTTGCGTAAAGCTATCTGGAATCTCTCTCTCGGATAGAGCTATAAAAGCTGCGGTGTCTACTACTTATACGTTGATCTCCTCCCGAGAAGTTAGCCCAATTCTGAATAAAAAACATGCGTATTTATTGAATTTGGCAAATGACTCATCCGCATTCACGAACTTCTTTTGGTTGGTAGTAATCAAAGTCAGCTGTGGAATAGCTCAATGCCCCGGAATTGCAGTCAATCCTGCCTTAATGGAGGAATCTCGCCTTTTGGTTTCATCTGTGATCCATTCGAATTATTTCGAGTCAAACGTGGCATATGGCTCTCAGCTTCTGTCGATGCAGTGACACCACAATAGCATTTCAACAGTCTGTTGGCGATGCCGTCATGTTAGATGCCGAAGATTACTCCATCCCCTATCAACTTTCTCGTGCATTCGCAAAAGTTTCGCGATTTTGCCGAAAGAATAGGATCTTTTGAAAGTATCATCATTTTTTCGGTTTGAACGTGTTGATTGGTTTTGATTGTCGCTCGCGCCACGTTTCACCGCGTGGAAAAACCTGACATCCCCTTGATTCCAGGTTGAATTTGATTGGGGAGGGGCAGGAGATCTCCATGGCTTTATTTTCAAAGCCACCCTTTGTCGACAATCTTGTCGTGGTTAGAAACTTAGAGTGATGTAAATAGCATGGTAGTGAACATACTCAATGAGTTTGGCGGAATTGTGAATCGAGGTCTTTTCTTTTACAACACGAGATCTGCGAAATTTCACAGAAAAGGCGTCAGTTCGCTTCAAGGGACTATCGTTTTATTGAGGAAAAGCATTGTGTTTTTACCAGTATGCAAACAACTTTGCTGACTGTTTGAGAAGATTCTAAGCTTTTGTTTTGGAATTCATCTTTCGTGCTGTTTCAGAATCTCTCTGTCAATCCAGGAGTAATATGTTCAGAGTGGGACAAGTCTCATACGTCACATGAGACACTCCAATCTGAGAAGTCGTCGCTCTGGGAGTAAGGCAACACATGACAAAGTGTTGTGCCAGTTAATCACACTGCTTGTCAGCCAATCATGGCTAATGATCTAGAAGTCAGTTGCTGACCTGAAAGTCCCGAATACGAATCTCCCGAGAGGTTCATGAGAGGCTCATCGCCGGTGACTCCCAACACGGATGAAACTGCTGTTCGGTGATACTACGCTCTTCAACGTAGACAAATTACACGTTCAGAATAAAATACCTATTGAGATCTTGTTGGCTGCATTTGAGTGAGAACATCACGCGACGATTGAAGAAACTCATTGGGAACACCACTTTGTTTCGCTCGGGAAGTCATTTAGTCACTTGATAGCAACTAAATGTTTTCCCCATTTTTGAGCACTGTCGGTAGGCGTGGCCTACACGAAGCAGCCGGTACTACTTCAAAATACTGACAGCTAAGGTCACAGGCTCATGTTGACTATGATTTTTGCTTTGCGTACTATTATACGGATGGAGAACTGTTTACTTTCTGTAGGGTAGATCTTCTCATTTCACAAGGACGATTCTAGTACTCAGCTCGAGATAGTTCAGTGGTTAGGGAGCGAACTTACTGACCGGAAGGTTCGTGGTTCGAACGCTACCGCTGCATTTCGACTGATCCTGTCTAGGCTTGGGCAACCTGGCAGTATCTCAGCCCTCGTGCTTCCTTCGGGTGGCATGGCATCTAGCCACTGAAAGGGTGTAACAGATGAACGATTATTTTGTTTTATCCTAGTACCCATTCGCTCCCTAATTTCATCCTCAGCTTTCACAGAATGGTCACAAAATGAGCGCACAGGATCGTCTCGTTGTGCGTGTGGCGACAACGAAACCCGTCACCACTTTTGTGCAGTCTTTTCGCGAGACTCATCCGGACTGGCGGGGCTTGGTACACTACATGTTGTACAAGAATATTTCAGGTAAATGGAAGTCACGTGAACAGAAGAAGCGTAATCGCAAGGTGCGTGGCTCGTTACCCCTACCCCCGAGTGGAGGCTACGTTTCCTTGCAAGATGAAGATGATGTCGACACAAGGTTGGTGTTAATTTTGCCTCTACTCGACTCGTTAGCCCAGTTCATTGTGTTGACTGAAAATCTTACCAGTTTTGAAACTCTCAAACCTCACGTTCCATTTTGGTTCAGAACATCGGCTGTAAACCAAGCGCCAACTGTATGTTGGCCTGTGTTGCTATGGCTTTATTCACCCACAGGACAGCCGCATTGTGTAGGCAATGATCTGACTAGTTCATTAATGCAGGGTCGTTTTGGTGTTTTCGTAAAGGTTTGAAAGAGGTTTGAAGAGTATAAGGGCGGGATGGGTTGTGTAACTGGCCCATGTCTACCAGCTTCAGCAACCGTTAATATGTCCCCTTGTGAGGCTTCCATCCATGTTAATGGAAGTTGCCAATACGACTAAATTTGCTGTTCCTAGCTTTCATAACCTGTTATAAGTCACGAACTAACGGTTTTTGTATCTTCCGGTTGGGTGGAACGGACTACGAGGCAAACGGTTCATCGCGTACCAGCGCTCGTTCTTCCTGGTTGAATTGTTTACCCTGAAAGCCACCTGACTTGTCTACTCGTCACTGACTGAGTGTTCCCCCCAGGTGACTGAGTGTTCCCCCCAGGTCCAGACAATGCTCCGATGATGCTGACAGTCAGACATTAAGAGCCTCCGTCCAAATTAATGCACGCAACAGCCCTGTTTCAAAGGGCTGAAGAAATGGATTTCAAGGGCTCAAATAAAGTGGTATGTTCAGAGGCGTGACGTCTATAGAGCAGGCACCGATGAGTTTAGAGCAAGCAGTTACCGGCTGGCGACATAAGAACAGAACTAACGGCCGTTGTTGTCTCAGTAGTGGTGTCTGGCCGCGAAAAACGCATTGCACTAATAACTGTATGCCCATTGGTTGGTACACAGCAGTAGTGTTGGTTGGCTGCAGTAGTGGACCTTCGACCATCCTCGGCTTCGAGACACCAAGCGGTACTAGCTTCGACGACTCACTACTAATTTCTGCACAGTAGTCACGTGCTGCTTACTGCCTGGCTTCCGGGACTTTACATTGAGCGAGCTGACGGCTTCAGCCTGCCCTACCGCCTAAACTTGATCAACGGAAATGAACTCAATTAGCCTACCTATTGTTCCTGTGGTTTCTTTCTACTTATGAACTGCTCAACAGGTTTTTCTTTCGGCTGGTGATCTTTGATCTACGACAAACACAACACAACTGAGATAAATTGTTCCGCGGAAGTGATCTGTGTTCATTTTTATGAGGTGAAAGGTATTATGGTCCCGCAGCTAGCCTGCTGCCATCGGACGAGTGACTCTACTTGTGAGAGTGTGGCTCAAAACTTTAGTGATGTAACGTCCTAGTAAGTAAGGTCGCTTTCCTGTGATTGCTCATCGGAGTTTTACCACAAAATATGTAGGTATCAGAGGGTCAACATACAGTGGAAAGAAAGTGGGCTCACGCTTGTGATGGTGTGTCGTACTAACGTAACAGTGAGTGAGTGGATAATAAAATGAATGTTGGTCCGCGTTATTAAAATAAAATGAATAAATGGTCCAGCTGTAGCAACCTTTCGGTGCCTAGCTGCCATGCCACCCGGGGGAAGCACGGGGGCTGAGACATTGCCAGGTTGCCCAAGCCTAGACAAGAGCAGTCGAGATGCAGCGGTCGGTTTTGAGGCACAGGCTTCCTGCCAATAAGTTCGCGCCTTAGCCATTGAGCCATCTCGTGCTCCGTGTGTTTGTTGATGTGCAGAAGTGTGCGTACGTACCGCGTCTGCGCGCAAAGAAATGCATTCCTCGGGTGGATGAGAATCAGCCTTGACGATTGTCAGCTCAGTGCTATTGACCGACTTACGATCCCAAGACGTACGACGATAAACTCATTACATACGTCCAGATTTGGGAGGGCGACCGGTGGATTCACTGATGTTTGATGTTATGGCACACAATGTGGATAAAATTCACTTATTTTTCCAGCGGACTCTATGAAAATGAAGCTTTCCAGGGTGGCAACGAACACTTGTAACAACGTACTGTTATTCCCTTGTTCATTAGTCTAGTATGACACGCCATCTCATCATAAGTCTACTCTAATCTCACCACATATCAAGCCTCACTCTTGACAGCTAATACCATTCATATCGTCCTGTACGGCTATCAGTTGATGAACCATGGAGAACATCAAATAGCTATTCAAACCTGAAATACTCCAAAGATTCTTATACACTTAAGCTACTCCAGAAACAATTGATTTTCAGCACGAAGATTGAGGAATTTTCAATAGAGACCGAAGGAATCCCGTGTCATTAGAGGATAATTTTGAGGAACCTGTCTGATTACACCGTCATGCCCAACGAGCTACAATCATGGTAAGGTGACCCTCACCGAGTCCCTCATACCAGGTTGGTCAATGTTTAGAGGTCTAACAAACACAGTCTCCTGGTCCCCCAGGTTGGGGGTTGGAACATGTGTGGCGACGTGTTCCGTAGAAATAGCAATGGATTCGAATTTCCCGCCAAACACTGCTGCCTTGCGGTTAGGCTTTTGAGCCAAAGGCTTTGGTTGAGGACCCTAATCGTCCTCCTGTCTAGGTGTGGGCGCCCTGACAGTATCCCAGCCCACGTACGCCAGCGAAGTGTTGGTGTTGAACACTGATGTCATGTTGTCGACGATGATGATGATGGTGCCTGGACTTAACTTTCTCCAATCTCTGTCGTCAGTACCTGGACCGTTGGGTGACATCCAGACAGCTGCCTACAAACTATCACTGAAGTCTCACAAACAATGATCAAACTTCAATATCCAGACCTGATAAAGGCACAGGCACCGCACTTACGAACATGCCAGACTACGTCACCGAAATGAATAGTATGTTGTCCGGTGTAACCAAGTCTGCCAAGATGAAAGCCGGAAATCGCAAAACCTCACAGAGAGAAGGCAGAGAGCAGTGTAATCTGACGTATAAAACCGAATTTTGACGCCTTGATCTAACAAGAACCGTGATACTTCGACTGTATGGGATCCCTGAGGTGCCTCTGCGACTGCTGCTGGATAAATCCGACTCGCATTGTCAAATGACTTGCTGTCCAATTGGAACCAATGCGAAAAGGACTAGCAGAGTGTAAACTCCGCGACGATGGTTCGGAAGATCTGAACACCAGCAATCACATATTTTCTCTTTATATCGGCCGTCTGTAGAAAACTGTAGATTGCTCGTGTCATTACATCCAGGACAATGGAGAAAATATGGGAGAAGTTGAGGAGCTACTCGTCCGATACACTAGTAGTACGCCATTCTCGCTCAGTGACCAGGTATACTACCAGAAAAGTGGAATTGCGATGGGCTCATCACTTGGCCCAATCTTCATGGACCTACGTAGACTGAGTAGACCGGAGAACCGTCGTTGTGGAGAACTTCAAGCATTACAGGCAATATGTAGATGGTATTCTGTGTACCGTCCAAGACGACCGTGATATGTTTCACCCTAATTTAACTATGCGCATTCACTAACAGAGTCACTGACATATGCACGAGGAATACGCTTACATCTGAGCTTCAGTGTTTGCAAAACATCTTCATTATCAAAGGCAATCGGTTCAATTCGTGCAGATCATGAGTTGGAGCTGACGACGGGTCCACACTAACTTGCGCCTCAAGTATGAAGCTATTGGGGAGTTACATCACATAAATCAGGGGAGAGCTATTTAGGCCGCTTACAATGCATCATAGTTCTGCCCTAGTTTCCGCCCGCATCCTATTATCTAATCACTTGTTAAAGATAAAGCGCCACGTTTTCCCAATCGCACCTGTGTATATTCTTTTAAATGTTCATAGGTTGGGAGCATTGCAAGGCGTCCGTCGGGGACAACAAGTGAACAGAATTTCCACTTAGTGTGCTTGCTAACCCCGGCCGTTCTCGTACCAATAGGAATATATTCCGAAATGTGGAATTACTTGGTGGCCGGAATAGTTATTGAACTTGAGTAGTTACATACCGACTGAATGTAACTATGGACCTCTTTATATCACCAAAAAGTACTATATGTTTGCATTTATCAAGCCTCCTTCTTGGTTTCTTTCCCTCTTCCCCCAGGTATGTTCCAACAACGTCCTACCGTGTCCTACCGCACAGCACTCCTCCGTCTCAAGAAAAACAGCTGAACTTGGAGCCACCCAAACTCGATGACTCCGGACTCGACAGTGATGCCGTATCGGACGTTGCAGATGAAGTCATTTGTCGTTTGGTTGCTCGGCATCGCCAAACACCTGCCCTATCTGTTGCCGTCGTTCCCGATAATAATTCCGCTTCTATCCCTTCTTCACCTACGGCAAAGACAAAAGTCGATTCTCGAGTGTCTGATACCTGTCCCTCTCACGAAATTTCAAGACCCAGAGAAACAAAACCAGAAACAACTAATAAGGTAAACAACTCCACTTTGATTGAATGCTTGCTTGTTGATGTTTGGAAGCTCAACTGAATATGTATGCTCAGATGACTTTAGTCCTCTGGACTGTCTGGGAAACCTACGCAACGCCCCGTTTATAAAAAAAATAAGACCAATCGTACACAGATGGTGCCACCTATTACTGGTTAAATTCCTTTTTCGAATAGAACTGCACTCCGGACGCATTATGCAGAGGTTTATTGCTTCTTCGGCCGTCTATCCACTGGACTAAACACATTCGAGGATGATCTTGCCAGTGTTTGAACGGGGCTACATTTTTTATGTGAACAAGAGTAGATACGACCTCTCGGCGATCCACACATCTCTCATCTTCTGCTTTGATACTCGTGTAACAGTATTATGTATTTGTACATGCCTGTACGGTCGTTCTGGTCACTGGGTTTGCAATTTGTACTGTCCCCATTTGTAGATTCGTACTCGGCATCGAGACATGTTTGCATCGTCCCTCGTTGGCTTACGGTCTTCACCTTTCGTGGATTCGATGCCAACGGTAAATTAGCATCAACCTTGAATGTTACCCATTGTCCTTCTCTCTTTTTATCAGCAAACGTCGATGGAGCCTCGCAAACCAGTGCGAAAGCGAGCTGCATCTCCAGTTTCCGAGATACCTGATAATTCGCATAATGATGGCGACAGTGACGATGAAAATCCCCTTGGTTCGGACGATGTCCTACTGCGACAACTCGTAAGTTGTGATCCGGACTCTAAATGCTACTTTTATTACGTATCACCACCGTTCGTCTCTCCCTTATCAGGGCTAAATGATCCTTGCTAATGTAGGTTTTTGTTGGATCTAGCCAAACCGTAGCACTGCTTTGGGCACCTTGTTGGGAAAAAATGAACCTAATCATGTCTACCGCAACTAACCGAGGTGTCTACAAGTCCGGGCTCCCCACTTTAACAATCTAGATATTGTTGCATTGCTACTGACGTCTTTTAGCGGTCTTGTGCTGCAGCGTCTCCAGCCAAACACAGGGAGTATCACGTGAGCCTCATCTTGGAAGGCGGACAGCATCCTCGTAATCTTTCTTATTTCTGTCCACCAAGACATGTTTTGCCTATATCTTGGTTTGCGTCATGATGAGGATGACATGGAAAGCAACTATATTTCGACGTGCATAGCACGTGAACTGCTGTCTACATTCCACAAGCGAATTACCTTGTGCTTAACCAGATACGCGTTTCCTGATCAAATTGTTGGAAATTCGTTGGTGCCGGTTTCTCATCGCTAGGGTTTTGAGACCAGGATGGTCAAAGACCCGAAGATGCCTTAGATCCTATGTCCACAAACGTTGCAAATATACGACAACACTCTGATGCGAACGACTCTTTTTGCCCCCAAAATGTCTTTTTGATGCAACAATTGGCGCAGATTTACATCGCGGTTCTGGCCTTTGAGATGCGTATAGAGACTCTCACACCACTTCAGAACCGGTGCAACTTCCATCTTACGTAAATCATTCCACTACCTGCAGTGTCTCTCCTTGAATTGCAATTCAAAGACTCCACGTTCTGTAGTTTAAATTTTCTACGCTGTGGTATGAGGTTACTGTCGAAGGATGAGGTGACTCATCGGTTTTTCTATGCACACATCACCTTGAAAGTAAGAACAGTGGTGTCTGCATAATCCTGCTCTTCATCTGCAATGACGTGAAAACCGAAACTTCGGCTCCCTCAACTGTCAGATTCATTATCTTATCAATATAAACTAAACAGAGAAGTTGAACGGGGTGAGATGTGACCCATACAACCAGTTTCCGACTGGAATCTCGCTTGCTCTCCACGAGACATACCTTCCTGTACTGTCATAATGTGATCATATGGGCCTTGTTACAACATGGGTAAAGTTGATCATGATTGCCACTGCGACTTCCCTTTTGGAAGATATGCACTATTATCTATTCGCCCCTGTCGGCCGGTTTGGTTTCCTTCTGTTAGATAGGAGCGAAAAAGTGAACGAAGTACTAGCCGAGGATTTCGCTTCCATCACTGACAGCACCAGTAGAAGCTCGTCGGGACCAGCGGCTTTGTGGCCCTTGAGCTGGGAAATCTATCCACATACCTCTAATGCCATGGGAGACTCCAAGTTCACCGTTCACATTTCTGTCGGTGATGGGAAGCCTAACCGGACGGCAGCAGGTGGCCAGCCAAATTCTTGTTGTTGATAGTCATCTTCCACACGGTCCGGGCGTCTGTCTGTTTGGAATAAGTGAGGTGAGTGACTGTCCCACTCATTGACGGTTCTTCGGGGTCTATTTCATGGATTAGCTCGAACAACTTTCAAACATTCCATGAGTTTCTTAAGGACCAGGAGACCGTGTTAGTCACTTGATTTGAGATTGCGAGTGCCGCGCGGGCACCCTTTATTGTAGCTCCGTAGGTTCCGAAAGTGCCCCAACCGTCATCCTACGGTAAGGTCCAGTCTTTTGGTTGAGGTAAGGCTTTGATACGTGCGTGGGTTTACGATACTGTTCAATGCTGCCGGCGTTTCAGTTCCTTTTTGCTTCCATCGAGTTCACTGGTCCGTTTACGTAGTTTGATAGCTGCGCAAGTAGTGGCTATATCGTGGAAGACGAAGTCAGTGCGCGCATTGCAAAGGCCTAACCCGCATTTGCGGGCTTGCATGGCACCAGACAAAGCCTACTACTGTGTGGAAACGGTTTCGAGAACCCTCCGGATTTCTGAATATATGGCGCTTCGGTGACCTTAAAAAAAGATCAAAGATCGATTTTCTTGAAATGCTGCGGGCGTGTTAGCCGGCCGCAGCGAGTTTGCAATCGATCGGTGCATAAACGATCTATGGGGGTTACATTAGCAATAAAGCCTATTAGGTTACACTGGATGAGGCACGTGCTACATGCATGCACTCCTGAACGTACCTGGAGAAAGATTCACGGTGGCACACTATGGCCGACAACAAGATATATTAGGTGCTCCTTCCGTGCTAGGTGCTGTGAAGTCCCCCCACCTTACGCGTTACTAGATGGCAGACAAGACATGACATGTTGTCCTTGGTCCCACGGTGAACTTGGAACTGTTTATCCCCGATAGGTAGCTGACTACCGTTCGCTATGAGCTCGAGATAGTTCGGTGGTTAGGGCGCGAAATTACTGACCGGAAGTTCCGTGGTTCGAACTTAACCCCAGCATCTCGACTGCTCCTGTCTAGGCTTGGGCAACCTGGCAGTATCCCAGCCCTCGTGCTTCCTTCTGCTGGCATGGCAGCTAGGCACCGAAAGGTTGTTACAGCTGAATTATTTTTTTTATTTTTCCGACAAAAGTCGGAAATGATTTTGATGACACCACGAATCGTGTATTAACGTTATCCGTTTTTCTTGAATTTTTTCCCTCCCGTTCAACTTAGATCATTCAACATTCAAAGCAGCTGTTCAACAAATTTGTGGTCGACCCCGGTTTGATATGCCCAGGATTCCTAAAATAGCATGTTGTGTGTGTTATTAAGACCGTTTCATTGATCCTGTCGATGCTTGCCTGGAACTGTTGTACCTGATACGCAATGTTCTCATAGATTCGACAACTCTAATATCCATTGCAGTGTTCTTTATCGCCGTTAACTTCGATTGACAAATCGTGCTGCCAATGTATGAACAGTATTATAGTTCAGTTGAGTATCGTATCATTCAGTTGTAACATCCTTTTGGTGCCTAGCTGCCATGCCACCGGAAGGAAGCACGAGGGTTGGGATACTGCCAGGTTGCCCATGCCTAGACAGGGAAGTCGACATGCAGAGGTCAGGTTCGAACCACGGACTTTCCGGTCAGCAAATCCGCGCTCTGACCATTGAGCCATGTAACTCAACTGATTCAGATGAGTCAGTCATTGCAGTTTGTGAATTGAGTGATTGTGTCTAGTGGGATGCTGAAGTACGCAACGGAAGTACTGCAACGGAACTTGCTTGATCATTAGGTCTATGAACAATATTTCTCTCAGTCGCTCCGCTTATGGCACCAGGAAAATGATTGGCTGACTGCAAACCCTATACGGTAATACGATGCGGAACCTCCTGGAACCTTCAGAAAACAAGTGGCCTAAACACAAAAAGGGTTGCCGCAGTGTGCGTTGAATGGTCGATGGCGATCAGCAAGTGTTCTGCGCTTCAAACACAAGAGGAGCAGAAGGGCCCCATAGTTGATCGAACTTCACGTAGAGTATGGACTCAAGTAAGCAGAAGGTTTGATCTTGCGGGACGCGAATGCAATCATTATGTTCTTTAGCGGTAAAATGTGTGATCTACATGGCCATGATGGTGGGTTTCTCACTGACATCGTATGGTGAAGGAAACCGCAATTCACAGTAACTGAGGTTCAGGATTCCGTTTCGGTGGTAGATAAACATGTTAAACCAGGCGAGAAAATCACGGTCCGTTTCTGCACCAGATAATTTAACAGTAGGTAGGTAAAATGTTACTCTAAAAAGGCAACACCCCGATCAGTACCGCCCCGGATGTGATTGTCAAACTTCTCTGCACACTCATACGAACATAAACTCATTTAATAAATACTTGCTGGAAAGTGATAAAGCATGTGTACAGCCTAATACGCTGTTCGATGCGGTTGATGCAGTGCAGAAAGGAATCGTGGATGTGGGGCGGAAACTACTAGCAAGACTTCTGCATAATTTATGAATAGTGGAGGGCGCTGTCGTGGATCCATCTGACTGTGATCCAATCAATACGACGGAGAGAACTGCGCTTTTCGCTTGCTCGCAGGTCAACATGTGAGGCGTGCGAAAAATCTGTTCTGTCTTCACTCACTGGTTTACTTCTGTGATGAGCTTGTGTGCACCGTAATTCTTGTCTGTTTCCATTTCAGTTATCCAGAAAACAGCAACAACGATCGGACCGATCTGCGCCGGCAAACCGACGAAAAGCCCCCTTCGTCAAACCACCATTCACCAAAGGATCTTCTGTTCGATTTCGGGACGCTAGCAGGACAATGAACATTCGGAAGCCTGAGAATCACAACGAATCAAAAGTGTTGCATCCTTCCTGGCAAGCAAAACGAGAAGAAAAAGTGAAGGCCCAAATAGTCGCCAACCCAGTCGCTGCCGCGAAACGTATTGTATTTGACGACTAACCGAAACCGTCTTCATGTCTGTATATAATGTTTCTGCGCCCTATGCTTACAAGGTGTGACCTACTATCATTCTTGTCGAATTTTCGGAGCTAAAAATACCGTCGTTTAGGTCACGTAGACAGGATGCTTCCGAGAATGCACACTAGGATGAGACTAGTCATGTATGTGATGCATCAACCGCTTCACTTTTCAACCATTTCGTTTCTTCTGAGGTTGGAGAACGCATCTTATCCCACAATTAGATGTCATAAGAGCCAAACGATTAAACAAATCCCTTGGAAATACCCTGGTTTCGATGCAGAAATATGCTTTCCATCAATCGGCTCAGAAATGTGCCTTTTGTAGATTGATGTTAGTCTGTAGTCTTCTCTCATCGGTTTCATATATATGTCGGGTAATGTTTTTGATTAAACTGATTTACATGCGGTAGTAGAGTTCACGACGTTAGAATACATGCCCATGCGTATCACCCCCTCGAGAGCAACTGCCCTAACGAAGATCACCTGAGTGAAGTCTCGAGATCTGACTCTCAATCAATAACCCTGACCTCTCAACAAAGAACGCTGTTCGTGTCCACCAGATGCCGATTCCTCTTCCAACAAAAACGAAGATGCAAAAACATTCCACTTGTACTTCGCATATTCCCATGTCAGGTGCTTAACCAACTAGCCGCAATACAGCTAGGTTTGTTCTATGTCGGTTGAGGACCCTTGGGTTTACTTTGGTTGGTCCTCTCCATACGAGGGGTCCGAAACCCTAATGAAGGCTTTCGGAGACCAATCACTAGTGGTCTCTCTAGGAGGATCTATACCTGAAGACGTTGGTAAACCACTAACCAAGTGTTTATCAACCTTACAATGGGTCCATTTCTATATGCAGGGTCAGCTTATTATTCTCCGCTCTTAGTGTGGCTAAGTCAAACAATACGAAAAATAAGTAGAAAAGTCATTTTTCAAAATAACTTAACCCAGAAAGAGAACAAACATTAGGAACAATAATATAACTTATTTTGATGGAAATGTCATTTAGTGCGGTCGTTTCTTCTTGCCTGAGTCCAGCAAAAATGAGTGTTTCCAGTGGAACATACGAAGTATATTGCAGCCTCCATTTCGCTTCGTTTTTTGCCTATCTAACCTGACTTACACAGGTACGTCGTCCCAGACAAGAGCAACGCACTTGTACTATTTTAGCATCTGTGGTGCACTTCAAAAGTGCACGTTTGTGACATTTTGTTCAAAGCTGAAGTTACCAGTTGGCGCACAAATAAACTGGTTAATATACAACGGGATTGATTTGGTGGTTAGGGCCATCAAAACCACTTGCATGCGGTTCACAGTCTACAGGAGAATGATAGTCAAAAGGATTCACAATTCCTATTGGCCGTAATATTTCCTGCCAACTTAACTATCCTACGGACATCAAAGCAATGAACATACATCGGGTTGATTTGCGGATAGACCAAATAAGGGCGGGCTTGCCTCCAAGAACAGTCTTAAAATCGACTATAACGGGTCCGCTGGATAGTGCAGCTGTTGAATGATAAGGGAAAAACCGTCGGTTTAGAGGACAGAATCAACCTCAGCTGCACCACAAGCCGAACCAGCAACTTGGAGGGTATAAATACTCATCACCTTCCAGGCCAGACCTGAGTGTGTAGGTGTACGTGGACGTATTAACCAAGCTAGCTCCTTGTTCATCAGCTCTGGCCCCATTGTCCTTTGACCGTTCGCTATGACCTGAGCAGGCCTATCCTGTGCACAAGGGTGGCGCGACGGTGAATAGGAAAGTGTTGGAACTTTTTCGAGTGTCTAGGCTTTGAGACAAAAAAATTTCGAACCACGCAAATGCAACCCTGGAACGAGCGCATTGTGAACATAGGCAAGACCAACGTTACATTCACAATATCGTTTTCCCAACGTCTTACTGATAGGCCTCCTGCAGTACCAACGCATGTTCTGACCACTCGTCTGCCATTGGTGACACTCGGATCGGTAGCTGCTGGTCATGGAAACAAAACTTGAAAGTAGTGAGTGATGAAAACACGCCATTAAGAACCACTTTCACCATATGCCCTACTTTACATGAAAAGTGTACGGCAATACACAACATATTTCAGGAGATACCGTGAGTTTCTACACGTGGAAATCCCGTTTTATGGGGACATTGTCGAGTAAAATCCGACACTCGATCACATCTTGATGATACTTTAGAGACAACAACCCCTCAAAGGAGATTGGAATTGTATTTTGATGGGAGTTTCTCCTGACTGGCTGGTCTGTTGACCAGCCATGCTTCAGCGTGGCAGCAAGAGCTGAGCAACCATGTTCCTGGAAAACCAAATAATGGACCCCATGTCTGCATACGGGTGATTATCGTGCAGCTATTTCGCCACACTACAATACAAAATCACGGATGCCGCTTATAGAGGCTAGCATAGTTGACGACCTTAGGTTGCTAAAGTTGCTGCGCCATGTTGAAAGACCTTTTATGGATTACCCGAAAGGCTTAGCATATTCCTAACTTCGATAATATCGATGCCAGTTAGCTTAAAGTCAGTTCATTAATGCGCGGCCCCATCCGCAGCGTCCAGAATTGTGAAGGGTGCTACGGAGATACAGACATCGTTATCAGAGACGAGAGCGGACCTAAATTCTAGTCATTTCACGTTATTTTGATCGTCCACCATGCATTTGGATGCAGTCCTTCGTTGTGGTGTGAAGTACTAGAGTTTCCTGGAAGCATCAAGATTTTGAAATGAAGTGACCTGAGTTAAGAATCATCTCATGAGGCTGACTACCAACAGACGGTTCTTTGGACCTGCACTGATTGAGTTGATAGGATCATGCGAACGGTTTCGAAAACGTTTGGGAACTTCTGTCCTATTTTTCACAATTCGATAGCTCCGGTACCAGCTGACGACCCAAAAAGCGACGTGCTTCAACCATACGGTTAATTTTGTCCTCAGCCCTGTGCTGAAAACCATGAGTGAATTCGCCTGCCTAACGTCCATTAATATGATACATTAACGGGCGAGTCATTGCGTTGTAGGTCAATGTGTGTTTAATTTGCAGTGTTCGGGCTACCACAAACCGGTTTGACCCGAAGGTGTCGCAATAATGGTACTCTGACGTGATAGATGTTTCACAGGATAGATAGGTGAAAAGTTCAGTGAGCTTGGTAACTGTATTTTGGTGAATGAAAATTAGTTCGCGTAAACGGTGGAACTCGTAAGTCAAGCTGGAGTGCCCTATAACGTCGAGTAGGTACAGCAGTAACTTCAAATGTAGCGGTCCTACATTTCGTCATGATATTGACCAAAGGATGGTCGTCGTTTGCGGGATCTTGAGAAAAACGGCCGCAGTATCATTTCAACAGCATCAGCATTCTATTATCAGAAACTGACCTCGAGATGGCTCGGTGGTTAGAGCGCGAACTTACTGGTCGGAAGGTCCGTGGTTCGAGCCCAACCTCTGCATCTCGACTACTCCTGCCTAGGCTGAGACGACCTGGCAGTAGCCCAGTCCTTGTGCTTCCTTCAGGTGGCATGGCAGCTAGGTTCCGGAAGGGTGCTACAGACAAATGGTTACTATTACTTGAATTTTATTATCGGAAATTTGGGTAAGTATTGTAATATTTGCCTGAATGATGGGGCAACAGACCGCTTGGGCCGTTTCCCGTTAATACTGAGTTCGAAGTATAAGTGTACTTTGGACATTGACGGAACAGGTTAACCGCGAAGACACTTCCATCCAACGGGTTGGAAAAATGTCTTGGGGAACAGCGTATATGCTGTCGGCATAGCGAACTGGATCACGTTAGCAACTGTTGTATATCCGAATACTAAGGCATGTTCCATTCCCGTAATCGATGGCTTCTTGCGGTCAACGCTCGGATTGGCCTATCCATACAAAACATGCAGTCCAAGCCAGTGTTGGATCATTATTCAACTGTGTAGTCGGCTAACAAAACCAGCAGTTAGAACCACCATAAAACAGATATTTACGGTTTGAATTAGTGAGAATGGTGCAAGTACGTCTGCTTTGTGGTCCAACCGGCTGCTGACCTAGACAACTGTACTACTCATTGTTGATCACATTCCTTTCCTAGCTAGTCACTGACCCCCGTAAAAGGTTTGGAACTTAACTCGCTGCTTTGGATATTGTGCTTGGATCTAGAAAAGTTCAGCCACGTGGTGGCCAACCTAATGCTGTTTGCTAGAACTTCGGTCCAAATGAACTTGTAACGCCGTTAGTATAGCTGCTACACCACAAACTTCATAAGCTGCGGAAGGGAAGTGATATCAAACGCAATCACCCTTTCTACGTGCACTTTTATGTTGTAGAATTTTCCAAACAACTCGACATCAGAGTCTGATGACCTTTGTCTCAAACCACCATGGTGGGTGCATGACAAGTTGTACGAAGACATGAGTTCAGCACCAAACTCAGCTTCCTTTATTATATGCTGTTAAGCATACTATACCATGAATAGCTCAGGTACTTCCAACTGGGGAGCATCAAAGAAGGAGCCAATCGGGCAGCTGCTCTACCATCCTGAATTGAAGGCTACATGGTCGGACACTAAATTGGTCGTTGAACTCAAACCCCCAGAATTGTAAGCCATTCCAATTCAGCCGACAGCAAATCAACTAGAAGCACGTGAGCAATCCCCAACAAAAGATCACACGATGAAACAATCGGGCGGAAAAATAATCGGACTCAAAGGTGACAATGCAATGGTCAATGTCGTCCAGCTTTGGGTGAGGAAAGAACTCGACCTTCCGAAAATGTGATCCAGTGAATGAAGGAGTGTAAGAAAACCAACCAGCCAAGTACTATGGATAGAGTGAAGGCTAGCATGGGTATAATCCAGCCGAATGACAAGTCCACCCAAATTGAGTTAGTCAAAGATGATAGAACTCTGTGTGCGACAATCGATGAGTCATTCCCCACATTCGTGATGCATAGTGAGGATATATTCACTCGAAAGAATCGCATCCACGACGACACGAAAAAAGTACCAAGAGTGCCATTATCGACGGAGTTGTTGATAACAATTAGAGAAAACTCAGCCTTTCCGACTGGCATGTCATTTGAAAACCTCAAAGCGTTTTAACAACTGAAACTATTGTCACAACCTCACAATTTTTACTAGCAGCCTTTACTGACCGTCGAGTGCAGCGTACATCAGGCAGTGAAAAACGTCACGCGATCTTGAATCTCAAATTCCCAAATTGAAGAAATGAAATCTGAACACGACGGAATTTCTGTGTATTCAGTAACCTCACAAAACCGCGCCCCATGTTCATCATCATCAATGACAGCAACACAAGATGAGAACAGTCGTGCTTCACTACCGTACAACCGTATCAATTTATTTGAGTGAATACATATGATAGAAAGAAAGAAATGAAGCAGGGATGGGGAGTTAGGGCTAGTCTACAACAAACCTTCTAGGCGCCTACACCTCCAGCATTCAGTCAGACAATATGGATAGAGACTGATAGCATGAAGGCCACTGACATCGCTTAGCCTCAATGCCGTTCAGTGTCTCAAGCCAAGCACACCGTGGAAGGCGAACAGCGCCAACTTTACGTGACAGCCTTTATTCTCATCCGTCATGACAGATTCTGTCCACCTCTAGGTTTCCGCCACTCTGCATTAGGCGCGAGGCTGTTACGTAATAAACAAAAGCGAGGGCTCATAGCTTTATTGTGAATGGGGCGTTAGGGCCAAGTGTTCTTACAAGGATAAAAGCAGGTGCTGTCTTATCGTTTCCTTGGGTCGGTGTAGTGAGGAAGAATCGGCAAGAGTATTATAACTACTACCAAAAGGACTGCGAAAGCGATAAGGTGGAGGAATCAACGGACGTGACTACGCTAGTTGGTGTTGTATCGTATGGTTTTATCGGGTGTGTAACGCGTTCATGCGGACGTTTATTCTGTGGACTCCATGTCACAGCACTTAAGCCAGTTTCACCTGATCGGAATTGGACAATTGTCAATTCAAGACTACATACCTTCGGAAAGTAACCACTAGGGTCTCCGCACATTCCACCTGAAGAGAAAGGTATGTCCTATCAAACAGTGGAACGTGGGGGAAAGGCGAGAACTTAGTACAAACAGACCTGTGTACCAAGGGAAAGGGATTGATTTGCTCGTACTCTGCAACAGGATGGACGCAATTGGGTACCATATCGGAATAATGCCATTGGTGGAATTGACTCAACGTCCTTTACTGACCTCAACAACACAGACCCAGCGTAGAAAAGCAGATCAGGCTGAACTAGGCAGCCCGACTAGGAAGCGAGAAAGGGCTCGCCATTGAGTCCCATTAAGTGTCATGTCCTATAGAGTTTCTACCCACATGTAAAGACAGTTGCGTGGACCCTAGCCACGAAGACACGAAAATCCCACAGTAGTCATCAAATTTAGGTTCGCTATGTCGTACCCTGTACCTGTCGAACCTTCCGGAAACGAGAGTTCGGAGCGATAAAACAATTATCTCATCATTTAGGCATGCAAACACAGGTCTCAGTTACCTTAACCTGATAGGTTTTATTTGCTCTGGTGGCTGGCTCGTTACTAAAGTCTGGCTTGAGACGGAGATAGCTGTGGCTCAGGCGCGAATGTACAGACCGGAAGGTCTGGTTCGAACCCTGTCCGTCGACGACCGATAGCGTAACGGCGTCCAGACACTGCTGAGGAACAAACGGTGGCCAGCAAAAGGTTGTAAAAGATGCTAGCTACTATCGCTACGCCTTGGATCTAAACCGAACACGAAACCAACTCCTGCCTCCAGTGAACCGAGCCGCCTACTTCCACGTTGAAAGCTCCAGCGATAGTGTATAGGAGGGTGATTATTCTCTGAATCAGCACTACAGTTGGTTGGCATATAAATAGGGACCACGAACAAAGAGCGGTTGTTTCGACGCGTGCGAGTTTTATGGAAATGGATACATGAACGGCACAGAGTCGACTGTTTACGAGTATCTATTCAAGCAAGGAAGCTTCAGTTTGGGAGCTGTACTCAGCAGTTAAAGACCCAGCTCAAGGTTCGTCAATAGCGTCTAGACAGCAAAAGTGTCGTCAGCTCAATTACTGTACTTTGTTCTATATTCCAGTCTCGGAAATGAAGTAAAATCTATTGGTGAAGCACCAAAGGCTTGAGAAAGCACAGTATGCTCAAGAGTTCGAACACTGAAGGCTGAAATATAAACGGGAGAACTTAAAGCAGTAGTTTTAAGCAGTGGTGTGCACTTACTTCTATGGGTGCCTTACTAAAGTGTTCACGGATGGGATCTATAGAAGAGTGATTATTTAGTGGGGCAAAAAGAAAATCTAGAGAGGAATGAAAAGATTGGGAAGGTCAGTAGTCGCCTGTTTTGGCTTGTCTATCCTGTTGTATGTAGAGAATAAACCGACCCGTCTGGTGTCACCAGGCGACAGTCAATGTGGCAAGAACATAACTTCGTTTGAGTAATTCATGGTTGACTGAGATAACACCAGGACACCCAAGTCTAGGTGGGCGGTTAGGATCTTCAATCAAAGCCTGACCGCAAGGCAGATATTGTTGGTTGAAGACCACCACAGTAGCGTATCTATTAAGTAGCAGATCGACAAAACTTGTTCTAACCTTCAACCTGGAAAGTCAGAAGACTGTTTGTCAGACCCCTATCAACTGACCAGCCTGCTGAGAAAGACTATGGCTGTCGAATAGCTCAATGGCTTATTGAGGCTGTCGCATCACGACATGGGGTTGTCTCTTCTCGACAGCTAGGAAGCCATCGTCGCAAACGATATGACGACAAAATGAAACAATAAGAGACGTTGTTCAAGAAAGAAGCAGTACGATGTGTTGAAGAAAAAGCCGAAAGTTTTTTATTGGTGTCCGTTTAAACTGGATGAAGATAAACAAACATCTTAATGAATTCTGGTCACTATAAACAATTCCGCTCTACTAGCGAGATTGCACATCTACACCGTGGCCGTTGATGGCTTTTTGTCTTTGTATTGGTTGTAGTAGATGAGCATTTTCTTGATTTCACCAATAGCCAGACCGGGATTGAGGCCCTGCAAAAAAGTAAAAAGATAGGGATAAATTCGCATGGCCTAGGGTAAGAACAGAAGATGTATGGATTGTGTCAAAGTAGTCCAATCATCAATGGATTTCGTCTCGAAACTCACGAACTAATCCAAGGTTATTATGGATCACAACTTCACAACAGTCACTCATATTGATTTGGACGTGAGTGATCAATACAGATGTTTCCAATGTAATGCCTGCGTGTTTCTATCGGCAGTCTGGTTGGTTTCATGGTCACACCCATAAAGGTGGCTCACCAACACTCACACACACACACACTCAGCTGCCTGGGTGTTGACGCTGGCTTGCTCAGCTCAACGCTTTCAGTCACCAACTTACCACATGAGAACCGTGTGTGCTAGGTCGTCACACTAGGGAGGTCAAGATTTTAAACTGGTGCCACGTATGCCTAAACTATCAGCGAGAGTTGTATTGGGTGTCTGTGTACATTCGAAGAGATTTGAATAAAACTATTACAAGGAATTGTCGGCCATCATTCAGAGTATAAAATATAGAAGTAAGGTATGGCAGAATAAACGCAAATACGTGTACACGGTGTATGTCATCATCATCATCAACACCATGACATGAGTGTTCAACACAAATTTTTCGCTACCGTACAAATATAATTTATTTGAAAGCCTTATTGTGAAGAAATGAATAAAGGTGCATGGGGAAGGGACTTAGTGCTAGCTTACTACAATCATTCCGAGGTGCCTACACCTCCAGACACTCACTCAGGCAATCTGGATAGAAACTGACAACAAGAACGCCACTGACATCGGTTAGCATATATCTTGCAACGTCTCCAACCAGTCGCAGTGGAGATCACGCGGTCCCCATCCTGGAAAGCGAGTAGCACCGACAGCACCCAAACGTTTCGTAATCTCCTTCATACCCCTCTGCCAGGTCAAGGGTTGGCCACCTCTCTGCTTCCGCCACTCTGAGTTGGGCATGGAAAACAGCACTCTCTTCGGCAAACGACGGTTAGACATACGCAACACATGTCCCAACCACCGCAGCTTCTGGTGCTGCAGCGGAAGTACCCGTTGCACAACCGAAAACTCGTTTTCTAATTACCTCGTTACGGATTCGCCGACACCAACCCACATGAGCTATGGTTCTGTGAAAACGATTGTCAAACACCTGAAGAAGTCCCAGTTCCGCTGCTCGAACAGGCCAAGTCCCACAGCCATACAACATACGCAGTGTAACATACGTTGGATGACATTCCGCAGTTAAGAATATCGATCGGTTGATAGCTGGGACGTGTGCAGGAGCGAAAGAGAGCGCCCGAAAAAACTGAACAGACGTTCCAAACAAAAAAACCAGTGAAACAAGCGTGTTACTCACTTTGGGGCAGGTTTCGGTGCAGTTCATGATAGTGTGGCACCGGTACAGTGACCACTTGTTCTGAAACTGAGTCAAGCGCTCGTACGTGTAGTCATCTCTTGAATCGATGAGCCAGCTGAAAATAGAAGTGAAGAAATAAACTGACTACCGAGAGCACGGATAACTGGTATTAGTCAATCTGTTCGAGTAGACGAGATAAAAGTCTGCCAGACGCTCCGACTCTGTTGTGGAGACATTTGAAGGCTAGACGAAATAGAAATTCGTCAATCCGAAAGGTTTCTTACCCACACTACAAAACATGACGTTCAGATCTATGGGAGTCGGGTCCACAATTATTTGTCAGCAAACGGGCCGAACAACTGACGGCACATCACACGCCTAAATCTCGAAGCTCCCGTAGAAACTGCACATTTTTGGTGCCTCGAGGAATCGTACTTAGATCATCATGCCACCGATTCAGCGGTTATGCCATCCCATGCATTCTCTTGTTTTCGTACGAACACGACGTGACCGAGTACATGAATTCACATACATACAATTTCCCGGTTTCACTTCGCCTACTGTCGTCCCCTAAACAAAATATGGATGCGTTTAACCCAATATCCAACAAAGAATCAGCCGAGCAATCTCTAGAAAGCACATTCTGCACTCGCTTATCAACTGTGTCAGCAATGCTGCTCTACTGGGTTACGGACTCCAAAACTAAGCACGTTAACAACAGGTGACAGATGGACAGTCAGTGGCGCATCGTAACTATACCTCTTGGTGAATACCATTCCATCGGTATTCTTTTACTTCCCAGTGAACGAAAAAGTACCGGCTAGGACATGCATGCCTTGAGTACATACTTCAGAGCTCACAGAGTGAAGCAAATGGCAGAACTTTCAGGAAGAGCACTGTCTGTACTGAGAGAAGCTAGAGAATTAAACCTGCCGAAGGATGGGGAATTTAGTTACGGATATCTCATCTGGAGTGCCGAACGCGTCAAACGTGAAGTGGTCTGCAAAACTGTGGGCTAGTAAACTATATGACATGAATAAGTCGTCAGCAAGTAGCACTTTGAATGAAGCACTTGACGGGCTTGGGTCAGTTCATCAAAAAGTTTCGCTATCAGCGCAGAATAACTGACCTAAATTTTCTCCACAGGTTTTCTCGGGAGACTATTTTTACTGCATCCTCTAGCGTTCTGCAGTTAGCCTCGCGCAAAAACGACCCCATCAGCCGATTATGTATCGGAGATAAGGAGGGACGAGCACCGCGGCGACGCAAACTGGAGGTGACGCTCACGCAACCAATGAAGTGTAAAGTGCTTGAGTGATACAAGTGACGTTCTCAACGTCTCACACCCACCTATCCGCCTTACAGTGAAAAACACGTTCCAGAGAGGAGTCCGTGATATCAACAAAACGACTGGTGTGCAAGCCGAGGACCATCTTAACCACACTGGTGCATCACTATAAAAACAAGCTGCTCAAAATAATGACTCACCGGTATGCTTGTAACAAGACCGCCGGTCCAAGATACTTGTCTCCGTTCCACCAGTATGAAGGACATGATGTGGCACAACAAGCGCACAAAATGCACTCATACAGACCATCCAGCTTTGCCCGATCCTCAACCGACTGATAATAAGTGGCTTTCCCAATATCCTCCTCAGAAACACCCTTCTTCTTCAAATACGGCTCGATCCAGCGATACTGTGCGTAGAAGTTGTTCATATCCGGGACGAGATCTTTGATGACAAACATATGTGGGAGCGGATAGATCTTCATCGGCTTGTTCAGATCCTGGTCAATTTCCCTGTGGTAGAGAACGTGAGATGTGAAGTTTACGTACTGGGAAGAAGGTGACAGATGATATATTGAGCATGCAAATAAATAAACAAATGTAGAAATCGCCCAGTTCCAAAAACCCATGGGATCTAGGGGCAATTTTCTGGACGAAGCACCCAGGACGATTGATGGTGCCCCGAAACACGTCAACTAGGCAAAAGTGGGTACTAAATATTAGATACTGGAACGTGCAAAAGAGCATAAAGCACATAATACACTACTCATAAGGTTGCTGAAAACTCTTCGCCTAAAAACACCACAAACGAGAGTTCGGGTTCCAGGGTGAGCCTCCCGCAAAACCAAATTGGTTTGCAAATGAGTGCATTTCGCTAGCATAAAGCACAGCTTTCTCCACCAGAACCTTATAGAGAGCTTTTAAAAATCGAAAACTATGGCGCAACAAGATTTCGCACGAAAGAACCAACCATGGAACTGATAGATTTCTACTCACTGCTGAGTTTAGGCGTTGTTGTCATCCTCCATCCACACAAAGCAGTTTGACTGTTATTGTGGTCTTACTACAAATTCCAGTTAAATTTCACGGTAATGGGTAATAACAAAACAAAAGTTAAACACGATTTAGTAATTCCCCGGCTGTAAAGGTTCCTAAAAGAATCGATAATCGCCGTACGGATACTGGACTTTAGCGCATAAGCACTTGTTTGCTATTACGGTTTACTTCTCCTTGGGTAAGCTCGACTTTGACGTTCACTGCATGGGGGGATAGAAGCAGTCTATGGAAAGTAAGGCTCGCTGACAGGTCAAATCACATCCCCAGCACCTACATTCCACCACAACCAACACTACATTACCTGGGTGGACTGTTCAACTTAGGTCGACCCGTGGGCGTCTATTAGCAATGAAATTCTACCTACTCAAAATAGCGCTCAAGGGTAGTTAAGTAAACTATATGTGTCCCAAGTCTTTGTATTAGAGAGAATTCCGATTCCCCAAACTCCTGCCGCAATGTGGACCGATGTATCAGCTAAAGCACCGTGTATCTCACTCAGTGCCACACAAAAGAGACTACGTAGTTTTTCGGGTAAATTGTTGCTAGGGTTCATAAGTTCTCCGCGGTTTCTTTTGGAGCTCGACGAGCCGCTCGCCGAACGTAGTTCAGGTTATATAGTACGGGCAATGCTAATAAACCGGTTCAAGTAATTAGGTGATAAATTCTTAGTATTTAAAATGGTGCCGTCTCAGCTCTCAGGAGATGTTGGCATTGACGACCTTCACTTGTCTTCTACTCGAACAAGATCAGAGATAGCTCAGTGCTAAAGCACAAATGAATGGGGTTTGATACATCGACTGTGGGATCCGTTGATTACCATCTTCAGCTGAAATCGACAGTTGCATAGCAGACATTCTCCTATCGGACCTATTGTGGTATATCGTATCGTCCAGCTGTAACACCCTTCTGGTGCCTAGCTGCCATGCAACCTGAAGGAAGTAGGAGGGTTGAGATACTGTCAGGATGCCCAAGCATAGACAGAAGCAATCGAGATGTCCAGGTTGGGTTAAAACCAAAAACCTTCAGGTCATTAAGCTCGCGCCTTAACCACTGAGCCATCTCGAGCATTTAAAACGTCAACTATAAATTTCTAACTACTGATGGATAGAAAATGACGACTGTATTAATCGGTAAACAGTCCGTTTCTCCTGAGAACCCACGCTCAATGCTTGACCAACAACGGTTCTCAAGCTGGTAGTCACATATGAGGATCAGGCTATGGGAACGCCTAGAGACGGACACCAACCGCCGGGATACCGAACGGATGCTCTCCCAACTAATCCACGGGAACTGCTTGCTCTCTATCACATCTGGGCCGCTAAAATTTACACGAATGTGCCTATTGGACTAAGGGTTGATATCTGTCAGTGCTGTATCGAGCTCTATGTGTGAGGTCGGAAACAGGTAAGTTAAGGTCGGCAACAGGCAAGTTGATATCAACTGGATATGGTATTGGTATGAATTGATGAGACACACAATATCCCTTCTTCATAACCAACATAATCCCAAGAAGTGCCTTGAAGTAAAAAACCTTAGCAACTCCTTAGAGCAAGGGGAATGCAGGTCTCCCTTTTCATAAAAATAATCTCCATCATAAAAGTGCTTGTTGTCCGGATTTTTCACGGGTCATTCTTGCAACAGAGACATTAGAATAACGAAGCACTAAACACCCTGCCTTCATGGAGACACAAGGTTCCAAATTGTGTAGATTCGCTAACGAAACGGATGTAGAGAAAGCACTGTGTGAGACGACAGTTTTATCTGTGATCTTGTCCTTGGCTTTGAGTTTCATTCGCTCGATACGGACCAGGACTCGATAAGCTTACAAGAGTTAACTAACTTACAACGCGACTCCAGGGTAATTCAGTTGGTGGTTTTTGAGGCGAAGTGGCCCGAATGGCACAGTTTGTGGTGCGTGAACAGGGGGGAGTAGATGTACCGCAGGTCAACAGTCAACGTCCAGACTGTTCGCAGGCTAGTAAATCATTAATATTATCCGTTTTTCTTCCAGCGGGTGGGTCACACGTTAAAGCTGTTGGCAGTCACGTGAGTGTCACGTGCACATAACGATCATACCAACAATAAATACCAATGTAACAATGAGACATTCACGCCTGTATGTAGCTTAAATCACGCACAGTTTGCGAACTTCGGTGTATATATGGAGGACTTCATGTGCTTTAAAAAAATTCGCTAGGGGCTGAAAGCACCAATCTATGGTAGTAGGCTGCAGATGGCTCAGTGGTTAAGGCGCTAACTTATTGACCGGAAGGTCTGCGGTTCGAACCCAATCGCTGCATCTCGACTGCTCCTGTCTAGACTTGGGCAACCGGGCAGTATCTCGGCCCTCGTACTTCCTTCGGGTAGGAGCTAGGCATCGAAAGGGTGTTACAGCCGAACCATTGTTAGAGTTCCAAAAGCTATTCGGTTTCATTGTGAGGGGAACTATGTCCGGACTACCAGTAAACGAGGTCACCTTGAAAATGGAAACGAATGTCGTCTAACCCTGAACTTCTGGTCAAGTGTGTTGACTTTCATGCCGTTCATGCTTCTGACCACTCTCCTTAAGATCTTAAAGAAGTTTGGATTATCTGCCTACTCTTCTCAACTATTTTCAAACATAACTAGGATATTCGTTGTGTATGCACATCCCAACGAACTGAGAGGAGTCGAGTTGTGGACACCACACAGAATATTCTAACCACAAAACTGTCATCTAGACACCGTTCAAAGCGCTCCATAATTCTGAGTACATATTAATCTCCATTCCGGATAGCGTTAGGACAACATCACGACGTTTTAACATGACAGGGTAGGTTATGGATGGGGTAATACTGTCGAGTATGATGGGCTATCGTTCAACACATTGTCACCACATAATCGGCTATAAATCATGCACAAACTGTGCAGTAGTCCCAGCCGCCAATTTCGAGCACTGAAGTTATGGGAAACGGGAGTGGATAACTACGCAATGGAGGCGGGTCTGGTAAAATTAATTTACCTGCGAACAATAAACGGTCGCCCGCAAACATGAGAATGTGGACCTTGGTCTGACGGACCACACTCCCCGCCCCAGAACGTCTACTATGGAACTGATGTCCACCAGGCTAAACGCAATTGCAAAAAAACTGTTATACAATGAGCGATATTCTTGCGATCAACTTTCAATGAGCCCCGTGTACAACTACCACACTATGTCAGCTAAACAACTGTTATGGAACAAAATGACCTTGCCGATCACAAGCACCTCGCTGCAAACATTTTGACGGAGTACCGTCACCTCAACTATTTAGTTTGCAGTCTTGTGTGGGAGGGTGTTTGTGATAACTGTCTTCAATATATGTTTCATGCGGGTGATTGAGCGGATCGGAAGGCCGTGATACATAAATCGATCGCCGTGTTGTTTTCTGGTTGGTGACCAGACGAAGGAAGGCTAATGATGCAAAACCCGACGGCGTAAAAGAATGACAACGTTAGGCACCGAATGCAAATAGCTGACAGATCCTTGTTCAATCCTCAAACGTGTGCCTAGATTGGTGGACCCATAAGGACCATGTGGATACATAGGCAACTAGCGCGCTTTCTATTGATTTTCTTTACCTTTTCAGTCAAGATCGAGCCGATCACGCAATATTGTAACCTCGGTTTTGTGAGGAAGGCAGACTGTTTTGGAGGTGACCGAATGAGTATCTAGCGAAACCGTCCCACAATCCATCATTTACAACAACAAACAGACTATTAATAGAAAACGCATGATTGGTGAGTCTGAGCATTCTAGCTAACCCAGTCAACAAAGTAACCGAATGAATGAACCAACCTCCGGTGCTGTACCCGAAAAGTGGATTTTCTATAAAACAGTGGGAAAAAGACCGCCATCCAATCGAAGCATTAAACTCCATGAAAATTTTGCGTAAAACTCTGCTATCCCCATGTAAATGTGCCCAAGACCCGAATGCTGAGTGCTTTTGGTAACGTGAGGACGACTGGCAAACTACCCATAGAAGTAGGCTGAGTGCCTTTGTCATCCATCTTTGGATGACGGAGAACCTATCGGAATAAGGTAAGTAGAACATAAGATTGACAGAAACTCGGGGACTGCGCCTACCTGATGAGCCCCAAAAAGGGCGAAACCGGTCGTGGGCTGCTGAAGAGTTTTCAGCAACCTTGTGAGTAGTTTCCTTTATGAAAATAAGTTTAGGGGTGTTCTTATCCCTCCTTACGTAACCTTACGTAACCGAAATATCCACCCAACGAGAGGTCAGTTCTCTAAAGAGTCCACTAGGGCGCAGATCGCCAGCGGCATGTACGACGTGAGGGAAGGAAGTGTAAGTTAGCACGAGCAAACTGCAATAGCTTTGCTCCATGTTATGTATGCTGAAAATTCATCTCCCATCTCACTGAATTCCGAGTGGCATCAACATAGAAATCGGTATTCTGTGACTTGGTATAAGGAAAACCTGGACGAAAAGCCTGGACGTAACTCCACCATGTAGTCCATGACTTAAGACAATGTGATACAGAGAAACGTACCACCGGCTAGGGTATTATTGTTACCAGATTGCTTGGAGAGATGTAATGTAATGTCCGCGGTAAGCTACTGATTTCTTTCCCCTAAATTTGCTCCAAACGAGTGCACAACAGTGAAGCATGAGAGTTTAACGTCAGTATCGTTGCCAATGATAAGTAGGATGGTAGGGGGTACGAACTGGACAATAAGTAGTCCTTCAGTAAAAGAATGCACAGTGCCGGTTGGGCTATTGAATGACATGTTCCATCCGCTACCTCGATAGCTATGGCCCCGAAAATCATCCGATTTTTTTTGAGTATTCCTAACGCTGCCGTGTACTCCTACTCTGATACCAAACAAACTAAAGCTAAGCAATGAGGACAGCTAGATTCGGGTGAAATGCTGAACGTGCTGCTAGATGGTGGTAACCTAATCAGAATTTAATTTGACCGCTAAAGATTGTAACCAAACCCTTGCACAATTAGCTGGTCCCACAAAGTCGACGGGAGAAGTTACAGGTTACAATAGTTCTATGTCGACGAGCGGAAACAAAAACCAGAAACATCACACAAACAATCAGTTACAGTCGAAATGTCCGGTTTCTCAATTATCCTCTGCAGGTGGCACGATTACCACGGGAACGTATGAGTGATGTAGCACGTAATCACTGACGCTACCCAAAACCGTCCGACGAACGCCACCGAGACCGCGATTGCCCATAACAACGATATTGGCATTGTGTCTCTCCACAGCTTTGATAACAGCATTACCCGGATGGGAGTCCACATAGAGGAATGCTTGAGCAGGTAGTTCAAGTTCCTTGGCATGTTTCATTTTGTCCCGACACAATTGCTTGCAATTAGCAGTTTTTATCTCCATAGCTCGATCTAGTTCCGGCATAGTAGACGTCTCCATGGCCATTCCAAATGCATGACTTGTGTGTAAAGGTTCAATGACGCCAATGAACAACGCACGGTCATTTGGTGCCCGCATCTTATCCAAATACCACATAAACGCGCGCTCACTGTGCGTGCTGCCATCGATGGGAAACAAAATGACTCGGACTTTATCACCTTCCGACCCAGCATCTTGGGGCTCCGCACCAGTTGCTGCCATTTCGCCGAATGTCAGAAACAACCTTAGCGGTGACTTAATAGTGCGAACCCACCAGTGACTTGGCGAGGTAACACGTGGATTGTCGAGCACAGACGTCTGTGTTGAATTTGACCAATCAATAGTATACGTGCTCAGAGTGCGTGTTCAAGCACAGGCGAGCTGCATGATGATCAGTTTAGCCGAATGCTCCAATCAATGCTATCACCTAATCGCTCGCAATGCACGAACCATACAGCTGCGCTGGACGGTTTGTGAGACAAGAATACTAATTAATCCAAAAATCAGGCTAGCAGGCAAAAAAGAGTTATCTGGCCTAGAAACAGGGGTTTGTAATCATTTTCGAGAGTGGCTTTGATCACGGTAAGCCACATGGCTGGAATGAAAAATATTCGGATTGTTTTGCCACGCAAATATAGGCACATATTACACTGTAGTTGATAAAGGCAAATAAACGGAAAACTTGAAACAGGGAACTGGTAAATGGGGTGGAGCATGTGGCAGCAACGACGGTGCTGGTGATGCTTCCTCGTACGGTTTGCAAACCAGTTGGCAAGCCCGATGAATAAATCAGCTGCCGCATGATCAACAGTCATGTAACAGGAAATGCGCCAATAAATGCGCTATGTTCGAATCCAAATGAAATCATAGTTGCCCACTTCCTTTAGGTCCCCATTGCAAGGGGTGAGATGAACCTAGAGCTGCTAAAACAGTGCTAACAATTCTTATCCACATGCACCGAGTTAAACGCTGATCAGCAAATAGACGTTTTCCACTAGACAAAAGCATAAGCGGTGTCCTGACTAACGCAAAGTGAGCACCAAACTTAAAGGGTGGTATTGGTTTCCTGATACAAGCAGACAAAAACGAACGGAACCATTACTTATTCCATGCTCCGACAAAATACCCTAATATTCCGGAGGCAGGGACGAGCTAAGGTGGTCCCTGTATATCAGTTGGCATAGCGTGGTCAATTCGATCGCAAACTAATGTAGCGTGCAGCGAGTATCAAATAATACAGCGTAATACAGATAGTCGCTCATCTGTAACAACCCTCCGGTGCCTAGCTGCCACGCCACCCGAAGAAAGTACTAGAGCTGAGATATCGCCAAGTTGCCTAAGCTTAGACAGGAGCAGTCAAGATGCCGGGGTTGGGTTCGAAAGACGGATGTTTTGGGTCAGTAAGTTCGCGCCTTAAGGCGCCTATCTTGAGCTCAATACTACGGCGTTCGATATAAGGTCAGGAAATTTCCCAGAATGCATCCAGAAATGACAAGAATCAGACAGACCGGTTGGTCTCTTGCTTAACCAGGCTTCAGCAAGTAGGAGAAACAACAAACTTTTATGGAAAATCGCAGGACGGTGCTGCCATTGAATATTTAGCTAATCCATAGTGTGGAGTGTTTTTGCGCCTAATTGTTCAACCTTGAAATAACAAGTTTTGACTAATTTGACGACAAAAGGCTGCAGTTATCACGCAGATTTCTGAGGTTCGTACTGATGACCTTTTATGAGGCAACCACTGCCCTATATAACTACCTTGCGTCTTATCTCGTGTCTTTATTTGAAGTTGAGGTATCTGGTAAAGTGGTTGGGTCGGTTCGTGCACTCTGTCTTCCATTTGAAAAACCACCGTATTTTTCTACAGAAAAATAGCTCAGTGGTTACCGCGCAAACTTACTGACCGGAAGGTCCGTGGTTCGAACCCAACACTGACATCTTGACTGTTCCTGTCTAGGCTTAGGCAACCTGGCAGTATCTCAGCCCTCATGCTTCCTTCCGGTGGCGTGGCAGCTAGACACCAGAAGGGTGTTACAGCTGAAGGTAAGTTACCTGCTATATGGCATGACAATCATATCAGATCACGTCACACATCTGGAAACATCGATAACAATGGTTTTGTGTTACCGGTGGACACTGATAAACGGACTGGAATGACCAAAGCCGATTTCTGCAGGTGCTGAAGAGTGCGTCGAAACTTATCCCATTGCTTATGTTCGACACATACGTCGCACACGGTCACTAACCAGAAGGCTCAGTCTATGATCCTCTACAACGGCTCAGAATGAAGACTTTTCTTACAAGAGAGATAGTCACAGTTACCCACCCGTTGTGCGAGCACTGAGGAGAAGGTGCGTATTCGTACTGACTGTTCATGCTTACTCGTTCACTATCATTCAATCATTCAATTGAGGAACTGATTTCTACTCACTTGACATGTTAGCCTCCAGCCCCTTTGTCGGTTTTGGATTGTGATGAACCGAACACCGTCAGAGAGATAAACGTTGCTTTTGTTTCCGCTTATCCAGCAATTTGCAGAAATTAACTAGCGAAGTGCTTCATCGACCCTCGCCCATGAGTGGAACTAATAAACCGCGGTGCGATGTGAACAAGTACGGCAACAACTAAGCTGGGACTATTAGAGGTCAATACCATCCAGCCAGAAAAGTCGAGATTAGTGACGTGAAACGGTATCTTCGCTGTACGAACAGCAGTGAAACAGGAATACACGTTTTTCAACCAGATAATGGGGCAGACTCACAGGAATTATTATAAGCTGAAATCCAGCAACAACCTAGGGATTGTCTATATCGACTACGTGATGGTTTCGGCAGCATTCGGCCCACGGTTGGTTGTAACAATCACTACATTTATATGATAGGTCTCCAAAGTAACAAACGCAAAAACGAAACCTTCTCCAACATGCGTCAACTGACAGAAACACCAACCTACCATCAAAACATCAACCTCCTCAATCCACTTGATTCCCACGTCCAGGGCTAAGTAAAATTCAGTATCAACAACGTCAGAAAGACATTCTAAAACTGAAGAACGCTCTGTGGTGTAAGAGGGGAAGCAACCTTTATACAATGGTTTGGACCTAACAGACTTTCATTAGAATCTATGGACAAAGGCTGCCTGAATGCCATTAGTAGAGTTCGCCAATTCTGCCGCAGAATCGTCCAATGCTCTGCCCTCCCACCGTCGTTCATATACGTTCTTTTTGAAAACCTGCCTATCCGATTTCCTATAGGGTTTGGCGCAGCTCTTGAGGAAATCAAAAAACGTCTCAACACAATCGAGAAAATCATTTCTAAGTCGAAATCCACAACTCTATATTGCTTCCAAGCGTCGCGCGTAGAGTCAACACATCCGCATGAGTAAAACATGGTACATCAGGAAAACGAGATAGCTCAGTGGTTAGAGCGCGAATTTACTGACCGGTAGGTCCGTCGTTCAAACCCGACCTCTGTCTCACAACTTGCCCTGTCTAGGCTTGGGCAACCTGGCAGTATCCCAGCCCTCGTGCTCCCTTCGGGTGGCATGACAGCTAGGCACCGAAGGGGTGTTACAGCTGAACGATTATAAGCTAACATGTAGCTTGACAAAAAAGCATCAACACGACAGTGAATTGCCAACAACAAACAATACGCACCTTCTGTGAAGAGCACCTTGTACTCCCTTCTCGCACTATGCTCAACGCAAGAGATAGCACCAAGTCTCTTTCCCATCTACTTTGCTACCTCAACAACTGTCTCGAGGAACGAGTATTCAACACCGGTGTTTATGTCAGTGATGACGACCATCGTAGGTCACGAGTCACATTATCAGAAATTTATTCAAACAATATCCCAGACCTCGTGCTTCCTTCTGGTGACATGGCAGTTAGGCACCGAAAGAGTGCGACAGCTGAACGATTTCTTCTACGATACCGGCCGACCGGCTCACTCCAATTCTTCAATTGGAATGAACCCGATACACAAGTGATTTAATAAGGTATTATTATGGCATGATCGGTTAATATAACCCTCTTAATTAAGTGAGTCAAAAAGTAACAGTTGCTAACAGATAAACCGGAGGTCAACCGTCCAACAAAACGCCGCCGGATGTTAACTAACGAGGAGTGCTGAACGCGACCTTCCGCAAGACTGCTGCGTGTGAAACTGAACCGTCCACTTCTGCATACTTAGCTGGTCCCACTGGATAAACGCAATGTGAAGCCGCTAATAGATAGCAAGAATTTAATAATCGATAAAAATATTCGCTAAAAGCACCACACGAGAAATCGGTTACAGTTCGAAGGTAAGGTTTCTCACTTCTCTTCTGGAGGTGGGACAATCACGACTGGGACATGTGAGTGGTGGAGCACGTAATCGCTGACACTACCCAAGAAGGTGCGACGAATGGCACCGATGCCGCGACTGCCCATAACGACAACATCACCGTGATGCCCCTCCAAGGCCTTGATAACAGCATGACCGGGTCGAGAATCAACATGGAGGAAGGCTTGAGCAGGCAGTGCAAGCTCCTTAGCATGTTTCATTTTGTTCTGACACAACTTCTTGCCACTAGCAATACTCGACTCCATCACCCTAGCAATGTCTGGCTGCATAGGTGACTCCATTGACATTCCGAATGCAGGGCTTGAGTACACCGGTTCAATGACGTTAATGAATACCGCATGATCATTTGGAGCTCTCATGTTATCCACATACCAACTGAATGCACGCTCACTATGTACGCTACCGTCAATGGGAAATATGACAATCCGAGAGTTTCTACCCTCCGGTGCAGCAGGTTCACCAGCCGGTGAGGCAGCTCCAACCTCCGGACAGCTTGCCATTCCGCCAAATGTCAAAAAACCGCAGTGTCGTGTGGAAGCCCATTATTGGTGTGGTCGGCACAAACGCGATTCGTCAAGCGTCTGTGATTGCGCCGCTGTGGCCAACTGACCAATCAGCGACCTCTCTGCTCAGGTCACGGCGATGGACTGACACGTTCGCGAGCGGCGGGACGGCGGTTTCATCTTAATCGATTGTAAGCGATGGACAGAGATGATTTCGCAACGCAGCGCGGTGAACCGGCCAATACAAGCAATCAGGAGCCTGACAGCTTATGAAATAGACTGAAGAGTGAAAGCAGTAGTATCCACGAGTAGAAGACTCAACTGAATTCCAGCTAAATCTCTCTTTATGGTATTATCCAACTTTGTTGAGCAAACCCAATTAGTGTGTATACTTGGAAAATAAAAGTAAGGTTGAAATTGGCATAAACAGGTCAACATTAGGTCGAAGTCTTCCCCGTTTTCCATAATTATGAGGAGCTGAAGTATCACAAAACGCTGTTTTATTAAACAAACGATATTGCCACAAAAATGCATTACAGGAAGTTCAGTTGGCCGCATATGCCTATATGACTGGGCACATTTCTCAAACAGGACTTCGCAGCGCAATACTGGTTGTATGTTCACATGGTCACTCGTTTAAGCCCATTGCCATGTAAACATGGGTGTGACTCAGTGATCAAATGACCAAGGAGATTTTGGTCGGAACGAGAATTCACTTGACGTTTGCTGATCGCAACGACATTACCGCTGTGGAACGAGTGAAAGTGACTATTCTGTCTGCTGCGGAACATTACATACTGAGCGATCTTGCCATTCAGGCTTATGATGTCACAGTGGATGATTTCCTTACTGACCTGCGCCCCACAACCAACAAGGTCAGCATAAAGCGTACGAAAGGATAACTAGGAAGCTGCGATAAGGATCACTATCCCAATGTGAGCGTAACCTATAGGGAAAAGTGGTGCTTACACTTATTTTCCAAAGAGGGGGAAAGCGCAGGTTAGCAGAGAGAAGAAATCACTCGCTATGAGCCACTATAACCTCAAAACTATGCCATGTGCATTGCTAAACGTATGCTTCAGATCCGTGCTGCTGTGCTACCGAACGACAGTCCGTTGCAGTTTGAGTGAAATATCGTTGCTAGGTTGAGAGACTAGAGACAAGGTGATTGGGAAATATTTCACGACAAATAGGAAGAGTAGAGTATGTGACTAGCACAAATCCCAATAGCCCAACAGCAGCCGACAGCTTTCGATATAGCGCGCTGTCAATCTGTACGCCCGAGAGTTATTTTAGCTAAACATGCACCTGATTGCTCAGTGGATAACGTTCCGTTCAAAATGGATTATGCTTTGTTGTCTTGGTTGATAACAGATGCTGCCGAAAATAGTCTGATTGTTTTTTTTCCGGAAAGTAATAGGGATATCCACGAAGCAGTCCTTCTGGTTAAAACACTCGCGAAAAAAATAATAATAAATAAATAAATAAATAAATAACATCTCAACTGTAACACCACCCCGGTGCCTGGTTGCCATGCCACCCGAAGGAAGTACGAGGGCTGGGATAATGCCAGGCTGGCCAAGACTAGACAGGAACAGTCGGGATGTTGGGATTGGGTTCGAACCACGGACCTTTCGCCCTAACCACTGAGCTGTCTCGAGCTCGACCGACAACTAAGTCCTTACTACCAAGTTCTACCTTTTCGCAAGGAATACACAATTATAAAGTTGTTGACCATAGTGGCCTAATTTCGACAGCTGTTTCGACGGGTTTTAAATATTACTCAGGATTACAGTACCAGAAGTCACTCACCACGTACTTTCCTAATCAGTTACAGTCACTGGCATGCGACATTCTATTCGGAAATCATAGACAGGATGCCATAAAGGGAACGTTCGTCCTTGAATATATACGTTTCCAATGGAGACGTCGCGCTGTAAATGAAGCAAATCTATGCCGAAAAGCCGAGAACCACTGTACAGCTGTCTCATCCTTATTGGGAATCACCAGCAGAAAGGGAGCTTCAAACCCAAGACCTCCAGGCTAATAGTTTGAGCACTTCACCGTTCGGCTGATCAGAAGTGTGATGAGTTCGCACTGAGACAAGATATAGCGCCGCTCATCTTTCAATCACATCATGTGGTCAGGTGTTGACTGGCTCCTCGAGTGACAACTTCTCAAATGGAATTTTCACTCGAGTTGTGAAATTATTCTTTCTCTGAGCTACTTATATGCTTCTGTTTGTCTTTTTACTATCCATAGGAGATCTGAAGTGCCATATAATTAATTCTCAAAAATTCGGCAACTGCATGCTCTAGGAACACAAATCCACACATCGGAGCAACCTTTTTTATTAACCCAAACATACAAACATACAAACTCCAGACAACTGACGCGCGGGGAGAGGCATCCAGAGCATGCATTGAAGCCATTGCTAGGTTTTCATCTAGCCTTACACATCGGGTCACCGACTTCATTCCCGGATTCTTTCATTTACCCGGGTACCGAGTAAGAAAACCACACCCGTCAACCAACTTGAGTTAGTAACTGCTGTCTCCCTGGACAGGGACCCTAGGAGGAAACCCAGCTATGGTTGGTAACATTGACAGATAAGGTTTTGCCACGCGGCCAATGGCGATCCTGCATCAAAGATACCGTCCTCAATGCATAACAAAAGAGAACTTAACTTCAGCGAACTAACTAGAGCATCGTCCCAATTTCGTGTTCATCATTCCATTATTCATCCTATTCTCGGTGGACGAAATTGTAGCAAAAAAACGATTGTATCCTGGTAAAGGGTTTACTGTGGAGGAGATGACCGACATCAGATGGATGGTTATGTAGTTTTGGGTGGCTGCCAAGATGATCAGTTGACTGTAGTTCATATGGTTCAAGGCTTCTACGGTTGTAAAAAGAAAAAAAAACAAATCATTCAGCTGTAGCACCCTTTCGGTGCCTAACAGCCATGCCATCAGAAGGAAGCACGAGGGCTGGGATACTGCCAGGTTGCCCAAGCCTAGACAGGGGAAGTCGAGAGGCAGAGGTCTGGTTGGAACTACGAACCTTCCGGTCAATAAATTCGCGTTCTACGGTTGTAGTGCGGCAACGTTCCTCCTTCAGATGTACAACTTCACCAGGACAATAAACAGCACACTAGAACGCACATAACTGATCTTTTTCACTCATATACGACGAAATCTTGGTAACCTGTCTGGGCGGTACTCATAATCATGTGGCGCAGTATACAGGACCATCAGCTTTTTATTAAGACACCACAGTCATGATACTGCTAACGAAAAGCCAAAAATTGAACTGCATGGCATCAAAAAGAATATTTTATGGGTTACAGTACCTTGCAAAAGTGACAGCTTGAGAAAGGGGTAGGAAATTACACGGAGCGCTGAAAATAGGCAATCCGGAGCGGAAAGCCGGTCGATGGATTTGTTATCAATCAGTGACCGTTTCGACCAATTAAGTTTATTCTTAAGGTCATTGCGCAGTCATTCTAGTTCATTTTTACACGAAAATCGTTATCGTGGAAAAGGCTGAAATTCCATTTCCAAACTGTTGTATCAGCAAGCTGATGAGCATACCTCTGATTGACAAGGAGTACTTGCGCTCACAGCAGAGTAGTTAGATTTTAAGATTTTAAGGTGAGCTGACTACGCTTCCTATGACAGTAAAGCCGAGTGGCGTCCATGACGAGATTTAGCATAAAAAAGTTCCTTCCCTCCCCCCCTCGGAATGAAAACAAAACTGCACAACTGCCCGGGAAAAACTCACCATAAACAAGCCAAATGGTTACGACCGGCGATGTTCATGGCACACGAGCCACAGATGCCTTCGCGGCACGAACGACGAAAAGTGAGCGTGGGGTCTTGTTCATTTTTGATCTTTATCAGCGCATCGAGGACCATGGGCCCACACTCGTTCAGGTCGACTTTATAATCTTTCATATATGGTTTCTCCCCGGGTTTGTCCGGGTTCTAGAGATAGAATGAGACAGAAAGCGCTTCCCATGAGGTAAATGAGGCACAAAATGGTCCTAATAATGAGCAACAGTGAGACTTGTGGTCACAAATACCCCTAGCTGCAACATTGGTTCTCTTGTTATACGAATCGCGCTGCCTGGCTTGCTCAATCCACAGAAGGCAATCAAGTAGCTACGGGTTGATGTGTGATAGATGTAATACGCAGTTTGTGACGTGCACTGTCCTCTTCGAATAAAAACGAGATTACCGTAGCCCCAAAACAAGGGTATTTCTGACAGCGGATAACTCTTGAGTGTGGATAATTTGGGTGAAATTCTGTGGAAAATCCTGTGATATGAAAAGATGCCCCCTCCAACCCAACCAACGGACAATAAATTGCAACCCATGGGGTCAATTCACCACAAAAGATGGGGAGTTTACGCTCACAGACATCGTGTCACCTAGTGTGCGGTTGCAAGGGAGGAGGGTAAATAATGATGCTTCAGTAGGTCGGTGCAACATATCAGCAAACAGTAAGTGAAGTTTTCCAACAGAACTTTAACTAGAGGACGGAGTCATTTGGGCAAACACCAACAGAATTTAAACAGGGATGATCCGGCTGCTATCTAAGAGATAGAAGCAGCAGAAAATTCAAAAAATTCCAAGCAGGCCTTGGAATTAGTCAGAGGTATGCACCAGTTTGTAATTCGGTCCTGGTACAAACTATGATACCAGTTGAAGACCTCTATGATGATGCATACTTTGGACCGTATAAACAAACCAGGAAGAATCCTTCCCAAACTCTTCGGTAAATAATAAATATCTTTATCTTAATTGCTTCTAAATAAGGTAGGTCATAATATGGTCATTTTGGTTTTAACTTTTCTCGTCAACATACCTCCGGGAGGGAGCAGTATTGCAGTCGAATGCCTCCCGCAGATAACTAGCGCTTTCTTCCGATGTGGGATCTTCATTCGCAAATGCACCCCTGTCCGAGACTGTCAACTTTACCTGTGAGCACCTAACCACGAACGAAATCGGAATCGGAATACCCTTCATAGAGTTGCTGAAAACTTCACCAGCCTACTACCGGTTCCGACATTCTTTGGGCTCATCAGGTAGGCCAGTCCGAGTTTCTGTAAACCTTATGTTCTGCTTGAAAATAGACGGCGATACATCGAATACAGTACAAACTGAAATATGAGGCGGCCTTTGTGTTGAAAATACCATAGAAACGAGATTCAGCTGCTCCATTTCGGAAAGACATGGTCTTTAAGCTGCTTCCTCGAAAGCTTTCATCCGCCAATCAACAAGGTGTTTCCGTCTGCTAAGCTGAAAGTACCAGCCGAAACCCGGCCACTCATCGTTTCGCGTCTAAAAGATAGACTTTCAGTTCGGTCCAACTCGTTCGTTCTACCCGCGTCCATGATGCAAGGTAGTTAGAACACATAACTAAGTTTGTCCACCTCCGAGCTTCTCTTTACAAGGGCACAGTGGAAACCATTAGTAGTTCAACTGCTGGTCGTCTGGCCCAAGGTGGCCACTCAGTAGATTGCTCGAACGCGCTTAGTCTATTTTATTCCAAACGACCCCGTAAACGGTACTGTTAACGGCCAAAGTAATTATATACTCGGAGTTTTGAGGCTTGAGCTCTGGAAGGAAAGACATAGAGTTCCGTCATTCTTCCGTGTCCTCGTTAAGAGAGACAGACAAAAATTGTCAGGTCACTGTTTACGTCCAACAAATAGTCAAGGTGTCTGTCCACTTGGCTGCCCGTGCTGTGACCTTCATGGTGCGTCTGTCAACTGATGTTTTAGTTGACTTCGGCCAAATCCGATTAAGCGTTTGCGTTTCGTTACCACACCATTTGGGATTGAGCCCCCATAGTAAATCTAAGTACACGTACTATTTTCGAGAAATATACTCAGTTGCAAATCAATTTGGTTTTCACGAGAGAAGTAGAACATAAGGTTGACGGGAACTCGGGGACTGCACCTACCTGATGAGCCCTAAGAAGGGCGAAACCAGTAGTGGGCTGTCGAGGAGTTTTCGGCAACCTTGTGAGTAGTTGCTTTTATGAAAATACACGTACCATTGTTTTGAATGTGCAATTGCGTGAGATAATTTCCCGTAAAGAAGCTCCTTCACAACCGGTTAAACCGAGGTGAATTACCAGTGAGTTGCCACGCTGTTACTGCGTGTAGCATTCTCACAAGTCGCACTAACAATAGCTCAAGATAAAAACATCTTAATCATACAATCGAGAACAGAATATGATATTCTGACTTGTAGTATGCGGGCGCTGCAAATGCCTGGCAATAAACTGTTCCTTTCAGACAAAAACGTTGACTTTTTTCGCTCGCTTTCTTTAGGTGGCGTTAAACGTGCATCGATAGCCAACCTACATGAGATTTAATCGTTTTCCGAAATTTTCTCCATTTCTCAAGTTTTCCAGCAAGATATTGCTGTCCGTGTACCTGTACTCCGCGCATGATACTCCAACTTAATTCACTTCCGCAAAATTCACCAGAAAATTAGGCTTAATTTTCGCTATTTCCTAGCAATCTCCCCGCAGGGTAAATGTTCAAAACATTTTGCAAATTTGTGCCTGTACTAACATCCGTTTCGCGCAGCAAGCCTGGACTATCCTGAGCCGAAGAACACTCACAGACTGTGTGACATCATTCCATCGCTTGAAACAGCTCCCCGAAAGATCGTCGTTCATTCCTCCTTCAATCCTCGTAGGTCTATCATGGAAAGCACCTCAAAATGTACGGCGGGTAATGCAAGCTTTCTGGAAACAAATAGAGGTATGCTCCTATCGTGGATATCTTTGGGGATCACTAAGGCGTGTAGGTATAAGTTGCACTCAGAAAATTAAGCAATGTTAGCCGCGGAAACACTATTAAACAACTTGTTCGCCTACAGCACTTGCCAATCCACGAGCTTTAGAATGAATTGCGTAGGCTGGACTAAACTACTTCTGTTGTCCATCCATTGATGCGAAAACGGCCGCTTCACCCAAAAAGGCCATGTGAAAATGTAAGAGAAATAGTCTGATCGAAGGAACCCAACTGTTGCGTCAGGTCATTTGGTCCGCAATCCTGTAAACGTTTCCCTGTGTCTGGACGGCACAAATGCTCCCGTAGCACCATTTGTATCTCGTGTCCTGAAACGGCAATCTCCTTGATACTCGTCGGATGTTCATTTTGTAGTCCCTAAAGATTCCACCCGTGTTACAGTTGCCGCGTAGCTGTACTTATTTAGTTACTAATGTGATAGATAATGTGTACCAACCTTGATACCATTATTTGTGATAAACGGGATTCTTCTGTCCATTTTTTTCAGTTAAATGAATTGCATTTCCACACAGTCAAAGGACGAGGGTAAAGTTCTACACATTCATACGATGTGAGGCACCCCATGGTCCTTGTTTCCAACATGCTGAGATTCAAGCGAACGCGCCAAAAAACGTGAGAGCTTGGGGACCAGTTGATTTTTGTATGGATTGAGCACAACAGCAAGCGAGCGCATGCAGATCGAAGTTACCTAGATTCCTTCGTTAATGTTAGCTGGTCCAAGTAGAGGTCAAAACAGTGCCTGCTCACCGAAGGTAGTATCTTCAATAGCGTCACGATGCTCAAACTACTGGAGCTAATCGCTAGTAGCTCGAACTGCATTCCTCGAAATCATGTTCACTCCCAAACAGTACGACCTCAACCAGGTACCTTTCCATTCATACTTTGTGCCGCGTGAAACTGAGTCGTGACAGCCTATGGCTTCGGATATGTGTATGCACGTACATGAGTTTGACTACAAGAACTTGCTAACGTGAAATACAAGTGGAGAGGGCAAAACATTGTCGTCGAATGTATATGAACGACATTCTGAACAAGCAGAAAATGAAATATTTAAAAGACGGCACACAAGCATTGAAATGGAGATAAGACTTGACTGCAGAGTGAGTTTCAGACTATGTTTGAAGAAATGAAGACCCTTCCCAAGAAAAGTGACAGTTAACTCACATATATCTGCAAGGATCACTAAATCAATGCAGTTTATCGGAAAAAAATTTCCTGTGCATTGAGAAGACTGTTTCAACGTGAGCGGTCAAGATGAAGGTGGCAGATAAACTTACTCCTGGATATTCGGAGCAAATAATACCAGCAAATGTATAACTACAGTTAAGGGGACGTTGTGCAAGGTACTCCATAGCATAAACAATGACAGAGCAGAATGGAAACGTCATTTATATGGGTTAAGTCGTATATTCATTTCGGAGGAAGAGGGATATGACTCAGAATATCTCCCCAAGTGTCAAGTGTTAGATAAGCAGGAGAATGGCGGAGAGCAGCTAGAAGATCTAGTTGGTCAAACGGCCTGGAAGTCATTGGTTTTGCAGATACACTTGACCATCGTATCGTTCGCTCAGGATATCTCAGTGATTAAGGCGCGAACTTACTGACCGGAAGGTCCGTGGTTAGAACCCAACCGCGGCATCTCGACTGCTCCTGGGGTATCTGACAGTATTTCAGCCCTCATGTTGCCTTCGGGTGGCGTGGCAGCTATGCACCGAAAGGGTGTAACAGCTGAACGACTACTATGATTCTTATATATATTTCCGTTTTCCGTTTACCTTTTAGCGAGAAACAACCCCGCACACTACTTGCTTTGTCAATAGACATTTTGAGTGAAACGGTAGCATTATGGCTCGACATTATGAAACCGACCAACTGTCCCACACTGCACGGTGGTGCGAAACTTGTGCCATTGTTCTTCGGATGTGATCGGAATACCGAACAATCATAATCAAACAGTTTAGATCAGTGTCTCTCGTCCGGTCAAGAACACTATGACGTGATCCTGAAGAGCATTTAATGATGCCCTCTATAACTGCAGTTTCAGTTGTGCCAATTACTCACATTACACTCGGACTGCAGCAGCATTGGAAAGAAGCGCGATGGGCGTTGTAAGACCATTAGACGGAATCCGATCAAGTAGACCAGTGGCATTGTTGGTTTGTCTCGGTTAGTGAGGTAATCGCTTCATAACACTGGTTCTTGATTTTCAACACCACTAGATACTTCCTCAGATTTTGGGGCTTATTACTGACCTGAAGCTAAAAAGTTGGTATTAGGACAAGAAAGGTATGACTGGCTATCGCATTAGCTTTGGATTCTGGAAAGCGAGCAGGGACGCAGAAGACGCGTTGGTCGACTGATTAGGTAAGAACGAACGAGGATTTCCTGAAAAAATGACTCAAATGCCAAAGATCTTGCAACTCCGCTCAAAGGAAGTAATGAATCAGCTTGATATAGAACAGGCAGTTGATGGCTCAGGTTATGAAGTTGACGATTGTATTGTTCGCTGGTCTTAGTAATTTTGTTGCAAACGTTTCGTCACTAGTCGAGGTAGCACCATTAGCGCATAATGGTGTGTTGGTGTGTGGGCACAACCCGACTGGTGACGAAACGTTTTCAGCATGAGTGCCAAGCCAAGCGAACAAATCAACCGCCAGGTGAACTGACAAACAGTAGTGGTAAGGTATTCTCAGATCCGAACAAAGACACGGATGGTTTAATAGGTTTCTGTTAGTGAGGACGTCACTGACATTAAATGCGGTAGGTAGTTGGCGTTGATGCCACCTAAGTTAACTTGACTAAAAAGTGCGCTCGAGTTAATCACAAAAGGTCACACTTGCGGAATTGTGTAAATAAATGCTAGCAAACACCATACAAATGAAAATGTTAACCAAAAACAAGGAAAAAACGTAACGTACCCATCGATAAACGGAAAATGTTTTGATTCGGGGAGCCGTCGCCGCGGCAGTTGACGCATGGCGTACCTAAAAGTGGAAAAGATGACACATAACACTGGATCACATGGACTATATTTGGCGAGCGCATACAACTCGGATGATGGGAAAACATACGACTCCAAAAAGAAACAAATTTGTATTAGTGATTCAAATTAACAGAGGATCGTCCAGAGGAGGTTCATCGTGAGATACACGGAAGAAAAAGTGATTGATAGAATGATCAGTAAAACCCACGCAAACCCAGTGAAAGCCGCCGTTGGTGACAATAGCTAATAACCATTGTTGAGAGTGGTATGTACCACCACACTACCCATGTTTATGAGAGTACCCAGTCTACCTGACTGCGTATGCCTACGAGCTGAACGAGCGTGAACGCTTGGTGTCACATTACAAAGTTGAGAACCGAGCCTCAAACGATATTAGCTTCTCTAAAGGCATATGACTGCGGTCACTTTGGAAGGTGCACCATCCGAAGCAATCAGAACCACGCAAGCGAAAGAACGAAGCTCTCAAGAAACAGTTAAAGCAAACTAGTCATCTATCGAACCGATAAGTGACAAACTTGAAGTAGTTTGAAATAAGCGAAGACAATCCGCAATTCACTGGACAACCGCACATAGATATAACGCCATGACTTAATTACACGCAGATAGCTCAGCGATTAGGGCGCGAAACGACTGAACGGAAGGTCCGTGCTTCGTCTCAAACCTTGGCGCTTTGATTGCTCCTGTCTAGACTTGGCTAACCGGGTAGTATCTTTGCCCTCGGGCCGCATAGTAGCTATGAGCCGACAGAGTGTCATAGCCGAAAAAAATCCTCAAGACATAGCTCAGTTCTCGGTCTGATCCTCCCAAGCTGGTGGTTTCAGCAGGACATCCGGTGTACTAATCATCATCATCATCGACAGCATGACATCAGTGTTCAACAACGATGCATCACTGCCGTACAACCATGATTTATTTGAAAGCCTTCTTGTGAAAAAAAAAGAATAAAGGTGGACGGGGAAGGAACTTGGTGCTAGCTTACTACAATCATTCCGAGGTGCCTACACCTCCAGACACTCATTCAGGCAATCTGGATAGAAACTGACAACAAGATCGCCACTGACATCGGTTGGCAATCATATCTTGCAGCGTCTCCAACCAGGCGCAGTGAGGATCACGCGGTCCCCAACCTGGAAGGCGAGTAGCACCGACAGCACCCAAGCGTTTCGTAATCTCCCTCATACCCCTCTGCCAGGTCAAGGGTTGGTCACCTCTCTGCTTCCGCCACTCTGAATTGGGCATGGAAAACAGCACTCTCTTCGGCAAACGATGATTAGGCATACGCAACACGTGTCCCAACCAACACAGTTTCTGGTGCTGGACACATTCTTCAATGGAAGTACCCGTTGCATAACCGAAAACTCGATTTCTAATTGCCTCGTTACGAATACGCCGACACCAACCCACACGAGCTATGGCTCTGAGACAACGATTGCCAAACACCTGAAGACGTCTCAGTTCCGTTGCTCTAACAGGCCAAGTCTCACAGCCATACAACAAAACAGCCCGCACTGTAGCTTGATGCGCCTTTGAATTCCAAGAATACTAGAATTGTGGGTTGTTTGTACGTGTGACACTGTTCTAGCACCTGACGAAGTGTGAAGATTTGGTCAACGCAACCCCTACCAGGCCGGAATCCCGCTTGCTGCTCTCGAGTCAGTGTTTCACGAGCCACCGTAAGGTGACGAAGCACGAAAGACGCCAACAGTCTCGTTACGACCGGGGTCAAGCTGATCCCCCTGTGGTTGCCACACTCACTACGAGCCCCTTTTTTGAAAATAGGCACTATCACCGACTCTCCCCAGTTGTCTGGGACAGACTCCTTTTCCCAAATGCAAGCGAACAGATCACATAAGCGCTGACCTAGGACTTCACCCCCATCTCTGAACAATGCAGGTGAGAGATAATCTGGACCAGAAGCTCGGTGGCGCTTGAGAGAACATATGCAGTCATAAACCTCCGAGGTTGTATGGGGCCGCACGTTCACTGTCCACGGCTCTACGTTAACTGTGGGCTCTAGATGAGTTGCAGCTGGTGGCCACGATAACCATTGTTCGAAGAATTCGGCCCACCGGTCGAGGCGTTCTTCTTTATTCGAGATGGTCACTCCCTTCTGATCCTTGATAGTTTCGCTCACAGGAGATTTCTGGAGGACCAGTCACACCGATCAACTGAAGTAATCTTCGAGCATTATCGGTTTTCTAGGCCTTTTACATTTCCTTGGCTTTCTGTGTCCACCATACTTCGAGGTCGGCTTGCACGCTCGCCTTCACTTGACGTCTGATACTTTGTCGTGTCAAGTTGTGTTCGGGATCGGCTGGGATATTTTTCCGAGATTTAAGCAGTGCCACTGTTCGGTCTGATATTCAGTGCTTGAGTCCCGCGAAATATGATATTTTCATCCGGATTGGGAAGGCCAGAGCAGCTTTTGTGAACCTGTGTCACCTGTGGCGTAGGCGTGACATCAGCCTATCCATCAAGAGTCAAGTTTACAGTGCGATCCATGTTGCAATACGGATCAGAAACCTGGCCGATGCGCGCCGAGGACGTCAAAAGACTTTATGTTTGACCGTCGATGTCTTCGGAGCACTGCGTGAGTCTGGTGGGAACATCGGATTAGCAATACTGAAATACGTCGAATGGCGTTCGGAAGAAATAGCCCACCCACGATAGATGAACTGATCACACTGCACAGGTTGCGCTGGCTTGTCTACGTGGTCCGTATGATAGCCGACCGACTTCCTCAAAGGGTTCTTTTCGCACAACCACGCGAAAAGTGGAAACGAGCCAGGGGAGGTCAAACACTGACTTAGCAGCGAAGTGTGAAAGCCATTACCAGCAAACTCAGCTGCGCTGGTCATTGCAGTCTCCTTGGATGGGGACCCGTCAATGGCCACATCAATGGTTAGAGACATTGTCAGACATGGCCCGGTTGCGCCCTCAATGGCGCTCGTGCATCCAAGCTCTTACCTTCAATGCACAGCTCCCTTCTCAATCCCCCCCCCACTTAAAAGTCCACTGATAAGCCTGTATTTACGCACCAATTTAACAGCTCCCGCCTCCAATGCGCAGCTACCTCCCCAAATCATCGGTGGATGAAAATGTGGCAGCTACAATCACTGTACAACAAACACGCGGTTCTTACAGCTGAAAATGATGATGATGATGATGCTTGAGTGAGCCCAGTAGTGCCGTACCACAGGCAAAACTCCCAGCACTGTGCAAAGAGGTAGCAATCGCGTTCCAGCATGATCCGCGACATTGTTAACTGGTGGTGATGTGATCAATTTGAATTCGTAGCCGGCACGCCGCTGGAGGACAGCACTTAGCCAGACAACTTTGGCTATTTCGGAAGTTAGTACTGCATCGAAAATCGTTCAGCTGTAACAACCTTTCAAGCCTAGCTGCCATGCCACCCGAAGGAAGTACGAGGGCAGGGATACTGCCAGGTTTCCCAAGCCTAGACAGGAAGTCGAGATGCAGAGGGGTTCGAATCACGGACCTTCCGGTCAGTAAATTCGCGTTCTAACCACTGAGCCATTTCACCCCCTAGTACTTTATAGAAACAGCCTGCAATCAGCACAACTTCCAAGATATGTAGTGTTCCACAACCTCCAGCGTCAGAACGTACTGTCTTTGAACATGCCTCTGAAAATTCATGGAAACATGTTCAAAGACTGTACGTCCTACAGCGGGTCTTTGCAATTTGTAAGCGGGAAGCACATGCCAAAAAACTGGATGACCCTAGCCAGTTTGCCAAATCATGTTTGCGCTTCCTACTCATTTTCAAAAATGCGGACGATATCATCCGCATATTCCAGGTCGACAAGGTTCTTTCACGAAAAGATGTGAACATCGGGGTTTTGGAGACCATCGTGTTCGCCTCATTACCTCACCAATGATGAAAGCAAACAAAAATGGAGAGAGTAGATATACTTGTCGGACACCAGTATTTATACGAAAGCTTCTGGGAAGCTCCCCATACATTCTCACGCGCCCACAAGCATGTGAATACAAACAGCGCATGATATTTACGAACTCCTAGGGCATACCCTTTTGCGCAAGCGTGTGGAGAAAAGCTAACTGGCTAACATAATCGGATGCACCAATATCGCAGGGTGTCTATACACAAGCCGTTACTCTAACACTTGACGGAGTGTGAAGATGTGGTCCACACTGCGTTTTCCAGGTTGGAGTCCTGCTTGCTGTTCTCGGGTTCCCTCTCCACGCCGTAAGACGACGTAGAGAGTCCAGTTACAATGAGGGTCAAGCTAATCCTTCTGTGATTGCTCAGTGGCTTACAACAATGCCAAGCATAACTACAAAAAGCGGTGTCCGACAAGGATGCCCACTCTCTCCATTCTTGTTCAACTACGTCGTCGATGAAATAATGAGGCGAATGTTGGAAGGTCCTCAAAATCCCGGTACTCCAATCGCTGCTGGTGAGAACCTTGTCGATCTGGAGTACGCAGACGACGTTGTCTTCATTTTCAAAGACGAAGGCCAAGCACATGCTCTGTTGAATACACATCACACCATCTTTCGGAATGCAAGTTGCACCTTCAAAGTACAAAATCATGTTTCGTGACGTGCAGAACATACCCCTTACAATTCAAGGATAATCACTAGAGGTTGTGAAGAATGTTACATACCTCGGTATTTGTATTAGCTGACGGAAGTGTGTCTAATGAAGTCAGTGCACGGATCTCAAAGACCAGAATCACTTTTGCTAATTTGTCACTTGTGGCGTCAAAAAGTCAAACCAATGGTTCTCAAGGGTCGCGTGTATCAGGCTACAGTAAGGGCTGTGTTGTTGTATGGTCGCGAAACATGATCTCCGTGGATAGATTATGTGAGGCTTATTCAGACCTTTGACCACCCATGCCTCGGAAGCGTTGCTGGTGTCCAACGGTGTCAACGAATTTGTAACGAGATAATTAGAAAACAGACTTGATTGTTCAGCAAGTGTTTCGATCGCGGAAACACCCAGCACCATCAACTGCAGTGGATCGGCCATGTGTTACGCATGCCGAAACACTGCCTGTCGAGATGAGTGTTGTTCTCCGTGCCTCCTTCAGAATGGCGCGAACCGCGAGGTGGAAAACGTATGACTTGGTAGAAAGGTGTGAAAGAGAATACGAAGAGTTTGGGTGTTGTTGGTGCGGTGAGCCTTCCAGAATGGGGTCCCTGTGACCCCTCCTGCGCTTGGCTGGAGACAGTGCAAGAAATGACGGATCATCGATGTCAGTGGCGTTCGTGCTGTCAGTTTCTTTCCAGATTGTCTGATAGGGCACTTGGATGTGCAGACACCTAAGAATGCTTGACATAGGCCACAATAGGTCGCCTCCCTCACCCACCCTTTTTCTCTTCTTTTCACTCTAAGGCTTTATATATAATTGGACGAACTCTGTGATTGTATGGCAGTGAAGCAACAGTGTCAACATTGGAGTTGCTGTTTCTGATGAAGGTGAAGTTGTCTACATCCAACCTTCTAGAGGGGCGATATAGTGGTAGCTGACTGCGTACACTCAGGTGACTACATTTGCACGCAACGTTGCGTTACTTATAGTGCGGCGCACAACTAAATGTCTTGGTTATTCGAATGACCTATTGTTTCGAACTCAATTTGTCCATACTGGCCGCTTTGTGAGTGGTGCACACCTTACGGTGGATATCGCTCACTTTTGGCCTCGTCTGGGCACAGAAGGGCTTTGCGCCCATCGACCATGAGGGGAAAGCAGTCACGGCACAAACAACAGAAACCTATCTTCTGTCGGTAATTCGATCAGTGTACGGGTGGAAAACACATGGGATGACAACCCTCGCATCCCGTCTCTGGACAAACTATTCGCCACAGCAGTTGATGGTTGTTCCAGTGTAGTGACCAGTGTGTCCGGTTCCTTGAGTAGAAGCTGGTCAAGCCGCACCTTGTGACTATCCCCTGTGACTGCGTCATTAACATGTATGAGATGTCTCAGTGGTTGCACCGCGGATTTACTGACATGAAGGTCCGTAGTTCGAAACTGACCTCTGCATCTCGACTGTCCCTGTCTAGGCTTGGGCAGTATCTCAGCCCTCCTGCTTCCTTCGGGTGGCATGGCAGCTAGGCACCGAAAGGGTTTTACGGCTGGATTATTCTTCTATTTTTCATTGCACACACTGCTAACCTAAAGCTGTCGCCTTATTGTGTTAGTCGGGCTTTTGTACTCCAGTGATCCCGCGGGCTATACTGACCGGAACTCAGTTTCTAAAGGTTGAGCCACGCCGGAAAGGCCAACGGTGGGCAACCCGACCAAGAACAGCGAATCCGTGGACTGCGAGGAATCGCATTAAGAAGCGGCCTGTGATAGGACTGTGAAGGCAATAAGGTGTTTCCTTCAGGCGACCAGCACATCCGTATGTATGGAAGCTGCGATACTGCCTTGCCCCAGTAAGAACAGGTAGGAAAGAGTCTACCCTAAAAACCCTACATTCCAATAGCCCAACGGTTGACCATGACCACCGGCGGATTAAGCGATACAGTCGAAATACTTTGAAAACCAGAGTCTGGTGCCTTATAGAAGGCATCTGTTGTGCCACACTAGCAGTCAGACAGTTATGCATTACTCCCTGCTTTCTCGCCCACAGCCAAGTCGGACTATTGACTCACTGGCTTCAGGAAGAGTTCTCGCGCCTCGCACCTTTGAGTGATAGGCTAGGGAACCGATCTCCGAACAACACCCTACCCTATTCCACTGCCTTGTAAGTCAGACACTCAAGGTGAAGTATCTCTCCCGAGTCTCCTTCCCCATACATCCATCACCCAAGTCCTCCCAAATCATTTAACTGACAATCAATAAACCGCTCCACGGCATCTAAGCTCCTGCTCAGTAAAATAAAGCAAAAATTTATTGAATGCAAGGGATCTTTCCCGCATTACAGCTTTCAAAGTGCGTACTCTATGTCAAACTGGGAAACCAGTAGCTCCCGCTCAGACCTTGTTCTCTCTTTCGATCGATCTATGTTGTGTCGCCGAAACACGCATACAAAACCTCACTTCGGTCATTCAGCTCAAGCCCCTTGAGGCGAACCCAGATTTCTCGCAATGTACTCTTGAGATGTTTGGTTGTTCTAATGCAATGGTTCGTGGTATTTACGATGTGGGGGTTGTGCTTAGCCCCAGTGCTAAGTGCACTTTACTGGACTGGAGTCCAGTTGATAGTCATCTTCGAACTATTCGGTTGACTGGTTCAGTCAAGACCAATGCACCTCAACGTAGTAAATGCTTGTGTTACAGCATACGCTCCGACGGGTGGCAGCTGAGGCTCGGATTTGTCACTGTTGCTTCCGTCGGCAAGAATTACAGATATCGTGATTCTGGCACGTGATATGAATGCCCAGTTCGGTCGAGTTAGTCCTGAGGAACCCCATCTTGGCAGCTGATTCAGAGTTGGCACTCGTTACACAGATAACGGGGAGCGACTTTTTCGGTCATGTGCTGAGCATTATTTATTACTAGCCAGCACAAGCATCCACATCATGTGACTTGGAGGCCACCAATTGCAAACCAGCGGTCGACTCAGTTAGACCACGTGGCAATCAGCTACCGGTGGGGAGCTTCGAGACAGGACTTTGCTCAGGTTGGAGCAGACCAGTGGACTCCGATCACTGCACTGTGCGGGCACGCGTATCTTTTCGTTGCCCCTCTGGGAGAGATCTCTTAAACCGTATAATCGTTCAGCACCCTTTCGGTCCCTAGCTACCATGCCGACAGAAGGAGGCATAAGGGCTGGGATACTGCCAGGTTGTCCAAGCCTAGACAGGAGCAGTCGAGAAGCTGAGTTTGGGTTCGAACCACGGACGTTCCGGTCCGTAAGGTGGCGCCTTAACCACTGAGCTATCTCGAGATTGGCTGAGGTCAGTTGATGCAAAGCCATTCAGTTCGTCACCTGCAAAACGTCTCTGTAGCTCAGCAATACCGAGTTGAGCTGCCTCAGAAGCTACGAGAACTGGAGGGGCACGATGGTGCCGATTGGAGAAAGGTGAAAAAGCCACGGCCACAGCCTTAGGAACCGTCTACCCGAGGTCACTCGCACACTCCCATGAACGCTGAATCTCATCACGATCAACGGCTCTGAAGGGAGCCCGGTTGGTGGTTGTCCGTACTGCCCAATCCGCCGGATATTTGACGTATAAAGGATGTGAGACGTTCCGGGAAGATCATTGGACAAACTGCGAACAGCCCAGACTACTCGGAATGTGGCCACCGCCTTTCGATTAGGATCAGATTAGGATTGAAAACCACAGGATATAATCATGCCAAGGTCCTTTTCCAGTTGCGCTTTGCCAACTAGGTATCGACCAATGTGACAAACTTCAAAGGGCTGATTCCTACCCAAAGACAAAACGCAACATTTGAAGTGGCTAACTGGCAGTCCCCAGCAAGTGGACTAGTTGTGAAAAGTATCCAGAGCATTCTCCATTATCTCAATCTGTTCGCCGGACACGACAAGTGTTTATATTCCAACGTATTTTCTGCATACACAAGGCGTTCTACCGGGTCAACAGGAAGGTCAGGGTCTTTCCAGTTTCTAGGTAGAAGATGCGTTCAACATCCACATTCAGATGTATTCTCGCCATACGAAGGAATCATCTCATGTCTGACATGAGATGATTCCTGATGATTCCCTGGAATTTATATGACGGAGAGGAACAACTGCAGTTGTTCCTCTCCGTCATGTAAATTTCACGGACTCCGGAGTAGCGCTGGGACATAATACCAAGGTCCTGGTGTTTCATAATAAGATTCTCTAAGACTGATCGTGTTCCGCCTGCCTATAATCCGATTATACTAATGATGGACCTTTTAAAGAGTGCTATTAAGTGCCACTAAGCGCCCCTTATCAGCCGTTAGAGAGCGCTACTTGCAGACACTAATGAACTCTTCCCCACCTAAGAAAAAACACTTTACTACGCAGCCCAAATCAATTGGCTTATCGACCGTTTCATCCACAGCGTGAATAATCTCCTCTGACCGGTGGAATTTGTTTTCCTGGGGTCCACTTGCCGAGTTGATGGGTTGTACGACTCGCTACCATGCCTCCCAGTTCGCTGGTTGTTGCAGGACAAGCAAAGCTTACATTTAGATTACCATGCCTCAAGTGAAGTCCCAGTGGTGCCAATAAGTTCGAAATGTTGTGGGTTGAACATTGAGCAAACTGGTATTCTCGACTATGGCCACAGGCTAATTACGACCCGTTCCTTTGAGAAATACCTTAAGTGTGTTTAATAAGCTTCCGGATATTGGAGCGCCTCAAGAAGCTATTTTATCATCTACGTAGTTCAATGCTAAAGGCTTACCATGGAAAACACTGGAGCCAAACGCGTGATCACCGAATTCGACATAGTAATTGCAAGCAGACGACCAAAGCGAAACCGCGCATCTAATTGGACAGGATAAGATAGGGAAGAACGGCACATGGCGAGCCAGGCCGATTCTTATGCAGCATAGGCAATTTTCTCCGAAACCGTTGTGTGAAGGGAAAATTGTGAGTTAGAATGCAGCATTTCTCTGTTAATCAGTCCGTTTATTCGTTCAGTTGTAAAACCATTTCAGTGCCAAGCTGCCATGCCACAGGAGCGAAGCGTGATGGCTGAGATACTGGAAGGCTGTCCAAGCCTAGACAGGAACATTCGAGTTTCCGGAGTTGGTTTCAAACCGTGAACCATCCGTTTAGCAGTTTCTTGCCTCATGCACTTAGTTATCTCGAGCTGTTTATATGCATAACCAAACCAAATAGCACTGTAGTCTGCATTGATTTATTGTGGTGTTTTGTACCTTTCTTTTTGCTTTCATTATAACGTTACGTATTTCATCAATTTCATAGACGATTTTTGTTTGAATACGCAAAACCACAAAAACGCGCATTTGTACAAAATTACATACAATACAGGCGTGGTCGCATTCTCCGATTTTCTCTTCTCATTTCACTCGCGCTTACAGCGGTTATTCGCGAGCTTCATGTGCTAACTCTGGTATCAAAACATTTCAGACTGTCTTCGGAGTTTATTGTATATGAGAGCTTCCCGGAAAGAAGACCCCTGGACATCCACGACCGGATTATTATTTATTCACTGACCTGGGCCAACGACGAACTATTTTAAAAAGAACAATTCTTAGTGAGTCTGTTCCATTCGACCCTTTTTATTATTGTGTACTCAATTCAGAGTAATTATATTTATTTCTTTGCCACACGCTTCCTAAAGTAGCTTTCTTTTGGGTACCCAGACCACTACAAATTTGGTGAGCCCGAGTCTTTCGAGATATTTTTTTTAACTTTCCCTTTCAAGTCGTCGTAGTTATTTTGTTTTGCCCGGTCATTATGGATGCACACTTCGATTCATCGGATTTAGTCGAGAATGCAATTAGCATCCGTTTACCAGAATATAATCCTCGCAATCCCAGGGTGTGGTTTCACCAGGTCGAAGCTGTTTTTACTACCCGACGCATCACTTCCCAAGCCACCCGTTTTTCCTATGTCGTCCAGCATCTTCCTAGTGAAGTAGCAACAGAAGTAGAAGATCTGTTGGAAGATATCCCCAAAGATAATCCCTATGACGCCCTTCGAGCGGCTATCATTAGCAGGACAGGAAAATCTGAAAGCAAGATGCTCAGGGATCTATTCACCACAGTCGAAATTGGTGACAGGTCGCCGTCACAGCTACTTCGCCACATGCGCAGTCTCCTCTGCGGCCGTAAGCTGGCGGTGGAAATCATGACCCAACTGTGGCTCGATAAACTTCCACCCTCCATGTCCCGCGTCATCAGCGCATTCGTTGATGACCACAGCCTGGAGCAGCTAGCTCACATGGCGGACAAAATCCATGAGACCTATCCCATTCATCTTGTTAGCCCCGTCTCCCACCCTGCACCCGCCACGTCCACAGCTTCCGACCCGGTACTTTCTGCCATTTCTCAACTGCAAACCCGTTTTGATACCTTGACCGATCGACTTCAACGGCTCGAAATCAACAAGCATCGACCACGTTCACGATCTCGATCGTCGTCACAATCCAGACCCTCTTGGTGCTGGTATCACCAATCGTTCGGTCCTAAAGCACGCAAATGCCAACCACCCTGCTCCTTCAGGCCGCGTCCCAACAACCCTTTAAACACCCCGGCCAGTCAGTAACGGCGACGACTGTCTGTGGCCCTCCTCGCACTAGTCGCCTATTCCACATCACCGATCGCTCAAGTGGTCTACGTTTCCTCGTAGATACGGGAGCCGAAGTTAGTGTGCTACCACATAAGAGTCCGCTTCCTGACTCCTCTTCCTGTTCGTTACAAGCCGCTAACGGTACCCGCATCGCTACATACGGCGAACGTTCCCTCACCCTTGACCTCGGATTGCGACGTGCGTTCAAGTGGATCTTCCTTTTGGCCGACGTCCAAACACCCATCCTTGGCGCGGACTTTCTCACCCACTACAACTTATCCGTCGATATGCGACACAAACGTCTCTTGGATGTGCTAACTTCCCTCTCGGTCAACGGAATCTGTACCCCAACTTCATCCACAGGTATCCGAGTTATTCTACCTGATTCTCATTTTGCTGACATACTTAGGGATTTTCCTACCCTTACTCATCCATGTCAGTACACTCAACCGGTCACACATTCCGTCGTTCATCACATCCAGACGAGAGGCCCACCTGCCCATACCAATCCCCGTCGACTTCATCCAGAAAAACTCCAGATCGCAAAACACGAGTTTGAACACATGCTCGAACTCGGCATCATCCGCACTTCGTCGAGTCACTGGTCGTCACCCCTACATATGGTACCCAAGAAATCTAAAGGTGATTGGAGACCTTGTGGAGATTACCGTTCTCTCAATAACGCCACTATCCCAGACAGGTATCCCATCCCACATATCCACGATTTCGCAAGTACCTTATGCCACACAAACATTTTTTCCAAACTCGACCTTGTACGTGCATACTACCACATACCCGTAGCCCCGGATGACATACCCAAAACAGCGGTCACAACACCGTTTGGCCTTTTCGAATTCACGCGTATGCCCTTTGGTCTTCGAAATGCAGCCCAAACGTTTCAACGTTTCATGGACGAAGTCTTACGTGGTTTACCTTTTGCGTACGCTTACCTAGACGATGTTTTAATCGCTAGCACCTCCCCAACTGAACATGCAGATCATCTCAGGGCAGTATTCCAACGTCTTGCTACCTATAACATACGTCTGAATATTGACAAATGCTTGTTTGGTGTAACCAGCTTAGATTTTCTTGGTCACCACATTGACCCAACCGGCATTTCACCTTTGCCCGATCGCATTTTGGCCCTTGACTCTTTTCCCATACCCACAACTATCACCCAACTTCGCCGTTTTATTGGAATTATCAACTATTATCGGCGATTTATCCCTCATTGTGCAGATGTCTTACAGCCACTGACCGATTTACTTGGCTCCAAAGAAAAATCTGTCACCTTGCCCCCAGCCGCCATTACTGCTTTCGAAAGAGCAAAGCAGGCAATTGCCCAAGCCACAAAACTATCTTTTCTCGATACCCACGAGAACACAACACTTATTCTGACAACCGATGCTTCAAACGCTGCTGTCGGCGCTGTACTCCATCAAGTTGTCAACAACGTCTTTCATCCATTAGCCTTTTTCTCGCAGAAGATGCAGGCTGCCCAAACGCGTTACAGTACTTTTGGTCGTGAATTACTCGCAATTTACCTTGCTATTCGCCATTTCCGGCACTTATTAGAAGGTAGATCATTTACCATTCAAACCGACCATAAGCCACTTACGTATGCTTTCAACGCCAAGCCTGATCGCTATTCACCACGCGAGATACGTCATCTGGACTATATTTCCCAATTCACTACCGACATTCGGTACACTCCAGGATCAGACAATGTCGTTGCAGACGCCCTATCTCGCCCAGACATCAACACTTTTCACTCTTCCACGCAGTTGGACCTTGCCAAACTGGCGAACCTTCAACATTGTGATCCCAAGTTTACGTCCACTCTATCCTTTCCTTCTTTTCAAGTTTCTTCAATTCCCTTACCCCTCCAGTCTGGAACCATCCTTTGTGATATGTCTACCGGCACAGCTCGCCCAATCATCCCCGAAGCTTTTCGACGAGTTGTATTTGACCACTTTCATGGACTCTCTCATCCAGGAATCAGGGCGACAAAGAAGTTGATCAGTGCACGTTTCGTGTGGCCCTACATGAATAAGGATCTAACAGCCTGGGCTAAACACTGCATCGCCTGTCAACGCAGTAAAGTAACACGGCATACGAACTCACCTCTCGGCTCATTTGCAGTTCCTGATTCTCGATTTACGCAAGTCCATCTGGATATTGTTGGTCCACTTTCCCCATCAAACGGTTTTACTCATATTCTTACCATGATTGATCGTTTTACTCGTTGGCCAGTAGCTGTACCTATTTCGGATACTTCAGCTGAAACGGTAGCCTTTTCGTTTCTGCAGCATTGGGTGAGTAACTTTGGCATACCTTCCTCCGTTACTACCGACCGCGGTTCACAATTTCAATGTAACCTCTTCCGTGAGTTTTCTACTCTATTTGGTTTTCATCACATTTCGACAACCGCGTATCACCCCTGTTCCAACGGTCTGGTTGAACGTTTCCATCGCTACCTCAAAGCTGCATTGACTGCCCAAATGAACCCATCTTCATGGTCTTCTTCTTTACCCCTCATTTTGCTTGCTATTCGTTCCACTATTAAGGAGGATCTTCACTGTTCACCAGCCGAACTAGTATATGGTACAACTTTACGTTTACCTGGTGAACTGGTTTCCCCTTCTGGCGCAGAGCCCATTTCACCCATTACATTCGTCACCCGCCTGAAACAACACATGTCTGAACTTCGTGCGACGCCGACAAGACGATCAACACGAAAAGAGCACATCTCAACCGATCTCTCTTCTACACCATTTGTATTTGTCCGACATGACGCAACAAAGAAACCACTTCAACCTTGTTATGATGGTCCCTTCAAGGTCATCGAACGCCACTCCAAATACTTCGTTTTAGAGAGAACCGGAAAGCATGATACAGTCTCCATTGATCGTCTGAAGCCTGCCTTCATCGAAGCACCCACGACCAAATTCAGCAATCCTGCTATCCCACCAGCACCCGCACCTACTCCAGATACCCCTACCGCCAACCTAACTCCTTCCACTAGTCGTTCTGGACGACGTGTCCGTTTCCCTCAGCACTTAACTGATTACGAAACGTGAAGTGAGCAACTTTTTGATTCATTACTTTCATTATTCGAGCGTTTACCCCTTTCATGGCCAACGCTCTAGTGGGGGAGTAGTGTGGTGTTTTGTACCTTTCTTTTGCTTTCATTATAACGTTACGTATTTCACCAATTTCATAAACGATTTTTGTTTGAATACGCAAAACCACAAAAACGCGCATTTGTACAAAATTACATACAATACAGGCGTGGTCGCATTCTCCGATTTTCTCTTCTCATTTCACTCGCGCTTACAGCGGTTATTCGCGAGCTTCATGTGCTAACTCTGGTATCAAAACATTTCAGACTGTCTTCGGAGTTTATTGTATATGAGAGCTTCCCGGAAAGAAGAGCCCTGGACATCCACGACCGGATTATTATTTATTCACTGACCTCGGCCAACGACGAACTATTTTAAAAAGAACAATTCTTAGTGAGTCTGTTCCATTCGACCCTTTTTATTACTGTATACTCAATTCAGAGTAATTATATTTATTTCTTTGCCACACACTCCTCCTAAAGTAGCTTTTTTGGGTACCCAGACCACTACAGTTTCTCCCCTTATTGATCTGGGCGTTTGTATAAGCTTCCTGGGTCGGGTTTGCTCCTTTCGTTCAGCGACTTTCGTCCACCTGAAAGGTACAAGCGAAAAAAGTGCGCGGCACCGCTCTCGTGTTTCTCAGCGCTGTGAAGTATACTTGCCAGTTCGAGGTTTCATATGAAACGCATCCAAATGTGCTCTGAACATGGCTCCAGATGCAGGGCGGATAACCATCAGGGGAAGTTTTTTCTACATACTTACTATCCGAAGTTTAACATATTGGTGGATAATAAACGTGTGAACCCGTACCTCGAAACACTTCTTACCATATCCTCGCCGTGTATTAGTCTGGTCAACGAAGAACAGAACCTGTAGGCCAAATATTTTCCAGACAGTGAGTAAGTACTAGGTACCCTCTGGGGCAGAGACAATCAAGTGGAAGGGGTTCAAGCACCTCAGGGGTGCGTCTCACAATCCGCAACCAGCTGCTGGTTGGACATCCTTCTTGCGTCCTGGATAGACGAATTATTTGCAAGCAGCCAGACGTAAGTCCCACACAGTCTCCGGAAGTTCATGCCAGTAATAGAGGGGAGGGTGTGCCGAAACAGCCCTAGAACGACGAACGCATTTTGAACGGACTTTCATGGTGGAGTAGGAAGTGTACTTTTGACGATACCCAGACACCGAAAGCCATTTTGGTGCCCATTTTCCTGGAGTCTTCTGGTCCATTCTCGTCAGGCACACCAAAGGTGCTAGTTGAGTCTCCTCCGAATGAAATATGGACGCAACTTTCGTCATTCAGCTTCCGGTCTTCCGCAAAAAGTAGACATGAGTTTGAAGGCGCAGCTGCGGGGTCTTTGACGCAGATCAGAAATAGGAGTGATCCTAAGACTGAGTCCTAAGGAACTCCAATGGAGAGCAGCCACGAGGTGTCGACCGAGCCAACTTTCACTCAGAACGTTCCACTTTATAGGAAAGCTCCAACCAGACGTGAATTTCCACTTGAATCCCATGGGTCTCGGAGTTTTAGAGCATTGGAACGCATCTGATTTGATCGAATGCTCCCGAAACGCCGAAAAATACGGCATCTGCGAAGAGTTCTTCCCCTACGGCTTGGGTTAAGCCACCCACAAATACGCAAGAACGGTTTTGGGGAGTCCGTGTTGCGTACCGTTCTACTTAGTCTTCATTCGCAGATATGGCGCGTATTCAATTTTGAATTTGATGCCAATACACAGCAAGGCGCAATTTTGACTTCGTAGATGTTTGTTCAGAACGTCGAAGGGAAAAAACGAATGTGTGAAAGAATACTATTCCGTGTTAATGCGTTCAGCGGCCAAAAGTGCGCAAAAACTGCTTTGCACTGAGTCGCAAATGCACCAGGCAACCCGCAAAACCAACCAAAAAATCGGAAGATCACACTTACTACCAAGATTGTTGACTTGATTTGTTGAGTAAGTGCTGGATGGTTTAGTGTCCTTGTGCCGGATGACATGACTTTGGTCCTGGTGAATGCTTGCGAGTCCGAACGGGTGCCTGTGTTGCAGTCGTGTGAAGGACATTACATCCAAATATGCTTCGCAAGACTGCAGGCGATAGCGCTCTTCCGAATTTTTCCCAGAGGTCGTTAACGTCGGTATAACACACGCAACGAACTTACTTGGGTGAGCTTTTTAAACCAACTTAGTACACGGGTACAACCTCTACAACGTCCTGGTGACAGAGGGCATGGGTACCAGTCGTCTGATCATGTACGTCTTTGTGGAAAGCGAGCGGTTTTCTCCTGAGCGAAAATTTTTTCATTGTCCACAGAATGATGAGTTAACAGCATTTAGTGGGGAAATTCGCTGCGGACACGTTAGCGGCAAAAATAGGGGTAGACAGACAGACGTGTTCGGCTTTAATGTCATCGTGTGCTATCCCCATATCCGTAAAGCTGTCAGAAAGCACGTTTGTATAATATAGCATTCGTGTATTCAGATTTCAGACGTTCTCTGCCAAAAGCCAACGCATTCCACCGTATGGCTCGTCTGGGCAAGCCGCACAGCAGGTTTTTTCATCGTATTTCAAGCACAAACATTCCGCCATGACCTGCAATTGCTGAACCGCACGTATCCCCATTGCATCCAGCGTCATGAGTTGTCAAATATGTATGGGTCACTACCTCTTATATAGATGTGCCGCTTTACAGGATAATTCCCATGAAAAAAGCTTCGTGCACTGGGAGAAAGTAAGCTGCGCTTTAAGTGCTTGAAGCCCGACCGCCGAACAGAGGGATGCCGAGACTCCTATGCATGCGACATACCAGGATGTGGCAAACTACATTGGTTACTGCACACGAATACTCACGTGAGACCATCTCTCTCGCCAATTGTTACCGTGAAATCGAATTCTGCGTAAGTCCCATCTGTCTTCCGAGGATTTCTTTGCCCCTTGTTGGTCCCAGTGGCGTTGCCCTATGCTACGCCCTTCTTGACAGCGGACGAGACTCAACCCTAGCGTCATTTGAAGTCGCTAAACATGAAAGAACGGCGTACCGGGCCACCAAACAGCCCATCGGTAACAGCATTCGGTTTCGTTATCTTTGGTCCATCGGAAATTAGCAGTGGCAAAACTACGGCAAAAAACAAAGCGCGCAGGAGACAATAGATGGTGATTCGCCGTGTGAATTAATGCATGCATCTTATGGTGTTGGTACTATGGGCTCCGGGGGCATTTGTGTGTTGCGGCTTTACATATGTTGCGCGCTATTGGCGGATTGTCGGTCATGCAACCCGTCTCTTTCTCTGAACCCGTCCTATATCTGTTATAGAGTGGAAAACCGTGGTCATGGGTAAGGCCGGTTTGAAGATTTCTGTGGGGGTAGACGAGGGTTACCTGAAGGAGGGAGTTCCCCCGAAAATATTCCTTTTCATGATTCCAAGGCACCACGCAGGGACTTCCGGTCGTTCGGCAAGTGGAAAGCGCCCCTTGGCAAGTATGACGCTAAGCTTCTGAAGGCCCTTTTAAATGACAAAACCCAAGGATTTTCTGAGCTGTGACGCAGCTACCTCCGTTTGAACATTGTTGCCGACCTTTGTGAATGTGAATCGACTGGAGGTGACGCCTTCCTGACTCATGGGACGTTTGAGCTAAACAGTGCAACTAAGCATTACGTTCTCCATCGTAACGTTTACTCTGCGGTCCCTACAGATACGAACTTGCTTAATCTTCTGGAGGCGGATTACTCTTACACTGCCAGGGTGACGCTTATCGCACGTCAGCAGCTAGCCAAATTGTACATATATACCTGTCATGCGGCAGACAACGTCAGTGGCACCAATAAGTTCCTCCTGGGAAAATATTTATCTCTTGGTCTATGGTTGTGCAAAGGGTGAGACCAGCGAGGTTGACGGTCCGTGGTCACTAGGTATGGACGGAATCAACCACTGCGCTAGCCCTCGAACCTTGATTAACACTGCATCCCACACTTTTAAAGGATATACTATACTGGATTTATCTTCATGCACCAAATGGAGTCGCATCGTAAGGATCGGGTAGTGTCCATTTGCGGATATCAAAGCATACGCGTATACCGGTGATGGAGAGGAGTGTCTGGCCACATCTGAAATTCCAGAATGGGTTGTTTCCTTCATTCCAAGTGGTTCTCACTTTATTCATAGTGACAAAGAATAAGCAAAGGTCAAGAATCTCTACGCATCCGTGTTGCGGAGGATCCTCTCACCAGAACAGGAGCCGGATGTTAAAGAAACGCACGCTGGCGATGCAACGGAGGTTAAAACATGCGAAGTGGATGCCAATATGAATGACGGCACTGTGGCGGGCACGAAGTTCGACATGGAGATTACACACTACCCGACGTTGGATGCAAATGCCCTCAAGGTTATTGAGCACTGCAACGAGCTGGCTGAGCGTAATCCAGACACCAAGACTGAAAGTTAACTTAGTTGCTCGCCTCCAAGTGGCCCTGGACGAGGACAAGAAAGCAGGTCACCAGACGGAAGCCACACTCTCAGGGAAATCAAAGCGTGAGAAATGTCACTCTCAGGCCAGGACCCAAACGAAAACGAAGCATGAACCAAAGATTCCGTCTGAGAAAGAGGCGCCGGTGATCGGAACACGTCTGCCGTCTGAACAGCTATCATTACCAATCACAACAAGAGCGCCAGGGGAAGCCGATTCAAATGCCATTGTGTTTCACTCCTCTGGCTGTTTGATTACAACACAGAGGAGTAAATGGAACAGAGTTTCGAGGTTTCCTTATTTGCTAAGCAATTCCGTGAGATGCAGCAGCGCGCCTGCGTCTTCGCGATCTTAAAGGCCAGTAACGATGTGCCTGGAATTGAACTAAAATCTGAACAAGACGAAAAGCTTGATAATGGTACAGAGGACAAAGAGGAGAGAGAACCTAACGTAAAACGACGCCGTAACGAAAATCCAGGACTGCAGCACCGATATATTTTTCAGTGGAAGCAGAGTCAGTTGATTACCGACACCTTTTGGCGCCGCTGGCTGACAGAATAAATTCCGGTCTCTCTACTACGGCATAAGTGGACAAATATCAGAAGAGACACGCAAAAAGGGTTGCTATTGATAACCAGAGATTAATTCACACGCAGTAGCTGGTCGAATTGAATTGTAACATCCACTACACTTGGACCGGGTGGATCCGTCGGGATGGTAGTGCTCAAGACTCACAACGGCTTAGTAGCGAGAGATGTTCGGAACGTATGCGTGTCAGAAGGGGCAGGTAAAACTTAGGTGCTCGGTCACCGTGGGGGATATGAGGGACTGTGAGAAGTGACTGTGGCTAGAGACAATTGTACCACTTAGCCTCTCATTTTTCTGGTACGTGGTGCAGAGTGCGAGTGGAGCAAGTAAAGCCATGCTGGCTTTGGTGAGGCGGCTTACTTCCTTTCTCTCAATTAAACCATCCTCTTGCTTCGCTCCACTCCCTTCTGCGCTTGTCCTATGGATTCAATATTCACCAGCAATTCCTTATGAACTTTCGTCTCTTCGCATGTCGAACCAATTTCGACGAGCCTTTTATGCGCAGTTTTTGACCACTTGCATTACCACGTGCTGTGCTCGCGCGTCTGTCGCTAATTCAGATCGGTTCGATGTTCTCTCCGGTTTTCTTTGGGCTTGCACCAATTTGCGCAACAAGTTGGACGGAATTCCCATAAGCTGAGGTTTGCATCCTTTTCACATACATATTTTTGTAAGCGTAGCACCAGGGTTTTACTGATAACTCCCAAAAGTTCGCAATTCTTGGCTTGTGATCCCGCGCACCAATCATTTGGTCTTCTCCGTATACATCGATAACTCCACAAAGTCCATGTCTGCTTTTTACGAAAGTCCTGAACTCTTCGGATTCTAACGTCAACGCCTCCCAATTGGCTGTGCCTTCCTGAAAACAGTGACCGCTGCATTGTCACATTCCCTTGGTTGACAAAAACTTGTCCTTATATCATTTAGAGGGACCTGACAAATACCTTTGCTGTTCGTATGATAATACGCCAGAGCACATTGTAAATCCGGATAAGAAAACGTTTCTCGTATTTCTCTTTGGATAAATCTGTACAAACTTAGCCCGCATCATATCATGAACTTTCAGACAGTCTGTGGGGCCCAAGTCAGACCGCTTCCTGAATGCGGCATCTAAATTTTCTATTTAGGAAGCAAGAACGACGTAATCTTCATGGAACTTGCCTGAGGATCTACCATAATTATAGTCACCCGCCCTCAATCTGTTGACTGCAGAACATACCTGGAGACACTCAACCACTTTTTCGTAGACAGTAGTTGATCCCAGGGAACATGATGATTACTTACTTCCTTGAGTAAAGTTTTCCCGATAACATTTTAACTGTTCAACCTTCTACTACAGACAGGGGGCACGGTAAGCAGCTTATCAGGCTTAAAGCGCATACTTTTGTTCGATAACTGCTTTATCACATCTTGGATAAGCTGTCACGACCCTAAAATTATCCAGTATCCTGTCCAAATAGCCTTTAGATATTTTCAAGTTACCCAGCCGGTATTCTTGCCTCCCAACGCTGGCAGCTTATAGCGCATCACTATGCTGTTTTCCGGCCTGTGTCTTTGAGGTGAACTGGAGATGTGCACAACGAAATCAGCTTGGGAAGAAACACCATTATGTATCCACTTGTGAGTTGCTGCCTCACTCTCTATGGTACGCCACAACACAAGGTAACCTGTAGCACCCCTTGGTATGTGAAAAGAAATTCCCCCCTGCTTCCACAAAGCGGCCACATAGTCTTCTGCAATTTTAAGCTAGGATCCTCGTGACAATACTAAAAACTTCGAGCTAAAATGATTGGCTCCGACGGGCTATCATCATCATCATCATCGACAGCACGACGTCAGTGTTCAACACCGATGATTCGCTGCCGTACACTGGCCTATATACTAGGCGTATTTCGACTCTGTCCGTGGCCCGTTCACGCCACCTCCGCCTGATTGAAATAGTGTTCTGTTTTTGAACCTTTTGCCTCTGGACCATAAGCCAAGATAAATTTTCTCAAAACATGATTTTGCTGATAGCACCCGCGATGCGCGCCAAAGTCCACTCTTTCATTATCGTTTTACGAAGGTACCCATCATGTGGTTTCTGTTGCGCGCCCTCGAAGAGGTACCTTGCGGTAGTGCCGCTAGGGTATGGCCGGTTACCGGGTCTCATAAAGAACAATACATGGTCTCACTGACGACAAAATAATATGGTGAGCATAACCTCTCCACAAAGAGGTTTAGAACTTCACGTCAGCTCCAAGTAACGCGGAAATGCATCACGGGCCACGTGACAGTCACGAAGCACTTTGAAGCTCTCCGGGTCTGTCGATACGCAGGTGTCGCTTACTTGCAAACAATATTCAAGAGTCGGTAGGATTATACTTGTTTTGAGAGAGGTCCATCAGTACACTGAGGTTAGCGGGAACCGAAAGGGTAAAGGACGGCGTAGAAGTGGCACCAAGCATAAGGTATCGGAAGAGAAGTCCAAAGCCATGCGCAAGCATGTGTGACGTTGTTGCGGATAAACAGATGTCCGTGGGACACCGAAAACGCACCGTATAACTGCCACAAAAAAGCGTAAACAAGAATGGTGACCAAATGTTGGTCTATCTCCAGGTTGGCAGAGATTGGAAGTAAAGCTCAGAATGGCTCTGCCAAATAGACCTTGGCCTTGTATATGGTGCATAACCCTGAATTTAATAAAAGTTCACGCACTTATTCCTCGCGGTGAAAAGCGCGAAGCCGCTAGACAAACCATCGCACTTCAGGTGGAAAAGAAGATCTGAACGGATCAAGAAGATTGGAAGATCCAGAAAGCTAAAGAAATAAAGGAGAGAAGAAAATCCGGGAGCGTACATAAACCATTCTAGGCGTCACAAACGACGGGTTCAAACAAGCCTCTGGTGAGCGAACAATCGTTGATGATAACGGCCAGCTTTTCTGTAACAAGGTGAGAGCTTGAGTCATTGGAACGCTTAATTGCAAGAAGAATCAAACCGGCTACCTACAGTTGCTGTGCCGGATTATCAACGGACAACGAAGCCACGGACGAAGAACTTCAATCATTCGGCGGCTTCAAAAATAAGCGGTTGCCTTTCGCCTCTCAAGCATAACCAAGCTGCTGGTCCTGAGGAAATCCTAACCATGTTGGGTCTTCCAAGACAACCCCACTAACCGTTGCCTAGCGGTTCGTACTCATGAACATGAGGCTGTGGGAAGGGCCCCGGAACAAAATTCTATGCAATTCCACTGTCTCGTGCATCAGACCTATGAGTCAAAAGCTCATACTAAACGACCTATCCGAAGCCTCTTTCTTCAGCGCAGGCAATAGAGGAATGTCTTACTCGCTCTTACAGCACACCATTCATTATTTCATCACCACATTTCCCGGGACTGATTCCGTAAGTTTCATCCGGCTGTCAACCATCTAACCCTCGATTCGTGTTCAAAGTTCGGCCCAGTGAAAAAATAAAAATTTCCTCAGCACCCAGAAAGCGTTTACTGCCAACTAAGTAGTTATCATTTCAAGTTGGTTTGGTGAACAATCAGCGATTTTTTGTAACATTTTTCGCCAACTTCTAAAACGCTGAATAATCCGTCGCACCGGAAAACCTTTGAATTGGTTGCGAATTTCTAAGGGCCACCTTCTGCGAAATTTTCAAGTAGATATGTTCATAATGTGTTGAAATATTGGTGGCCAGGGTGAGTTAACTGGTTGTTGATCAGGTGTCTGTTGATCTGTTCGCCGAGACTGGCAATTGGCCTGCAATTGGCTGCAAGCCAATTGCCAAACTCGGCGAACAGATCAACAGCCCGCTGACCAACAACCAATAGATAAGTTCAGCTGGTCATATTGAATGCAAGCCGGGAGAAGCATCGCGTTTCAAAATTTAGATGCACGAATTACTACGTAATTCCAAAATTCTGGTAGTTAGGCCATCGGATACTTCTCCCGCCCTTACCCAAATCAATTTCTTGCCGGCCAGGTCAATCCTGAAACAAAGGGTTCATTTAATTACCCAAAGTTTATCTGATAACCACCACCACGCATATTGTCGCAGACGAAATCCTCATTCCATAATATCACCAGCAGATTTCGAATTACGTGAAACTGTAGTGACGGAATTGGAATCAGCTCAAGCTAAGTAGTGTACGGACAGCCAAATACTTAACTCCCAAAAACCGTTTTCCGCGACCCGCTGTTTCAGTCACCCAGTGGAATTATGTAAATTACCTGCAAGCCATTGCACCGTAGTGAATTTTTTCAAGCAGATCCTTAACTGAGGGATAGTGTGGTTAGTTATAGAAGGGTTAGGCGAGACATTTCGTACTGTGAAGTCCGTGCCTCAAACTTCTCTACCGGAAGCAGATAAATTACGGGCATGGTTGGCATACATGGTTGGCATCACGACCGCGCTGCTCGAATCACAAGGTCAGATCTGTTGAAAATATTTTTTTGGACCCTAGCCCGACCGTAGCGTTTTACCTGCGTATAGTATAGCATTTAGCTACCTTTTTAGCCCACCTCATCTTTAATCACAATCAACTATCCCTCCAACCATTTCCCGCTTGATTAGGCTTCCCTGAGTTATAAGCTTTGCAGCNCTATTCCACGGAATTCCCAGTACCCACAAACCCCACCAGTCATGCGCATATTCTGACTGTAAATTTATGATCATGCCTGAAGGTATGCTACCCACTAGTTGGGAATAAACATCATTATCATTATCATTATCATTATATTTTAAAAATCAAGGGTTCCACCACCAGCGGAGCAAAGAGCCTTAAACACCTCCAACCAGGTAGACATTATAGACACCAAAAGGGGCGATAAGTGTAAGGCCTTGGTCGCCATGACAGTGACCATTTGCAGAAAGTTGGACAACACTTTGCAGATGGAGCTTAACGATAGTAAGGATGACATAGCTACGACGAACGGTTACATGCGACGTGAGAGCGAGCGCACAACTCTCCGGCTAAGACTCGGGCCCAATCATCCATGAAAGAGAAGACAAGACTGCACCCTCGGAAAAGAGCGTTCACGGCCTCAGCCGAAGGCAATGTACAGTGGGAACAACTTTGATTACGTATATTCTGAATGACCTTGGTGAGCGATAAGTGCCTTAGAACACAAAGTGCAACTAGCCAATAGGAAAGAAGCGAGGCCTTTTTGGAACAAACGCTCAGCGTGGATGCAACAAACCGAACCTTAGATTCACACCCCAAATTTCTCTGAAACCACATTTTGAAAGAGGGAAACCTTAACGTAAAGTTTTAACATATGATGGTAATTATTCGAACGCCATGATTCCGAGGTTCCTGCTACCATTTATCCGCTTTGCTAATCCCTCCACCTCATCGTCCTTACCTACGCCTTTTATGACTCTGGCCATGAGCCCAACAGTTCAAGGCCACGAGGCCTCAGCGGTGGTTCTAGGTTTTAGTTCACTTTGACCGGCTGGATAACGCCAACTCTGCTGCTTCACCAGATCTGATGTTCTGGTTCCCCATTTTCCACCGTGTACACTTTTCTTGTCATGTGTCAGGCGGGAAGCCTCCTGTTTGCCCACCCCGTTCAACTCCTAACTATCTGATCTTGCTCGGTGTACTCCCCAGAAAAGCACAGTAACCGTGCTTCCCTCTCCGTGACAGTTTAGTGATGACCACGCATAAATCGGAAAATGCCAACCCCCTATGACGATGTCCCTTTTCCCAGAAACCCTGTACCTACAGTCTCCGTTAGTCATGCTTTTATTCTGACTGTGACCTTATGATCATGCCTGGCGGCATGCCACCAACAAGTTTGGAATAAACAATATTGTTATTATTATTAAGATCTCCCCGGGCTGCTGCAGTTTGGTTGGAAATTGTTTAAACGAAGTCAAAGCCGCTGTGGGGGCGGAATCCGTATTTTAATGGCTGCTAATAGCTTCGCGTATTGCACCCGTAAAGACGGTGGGAAGTTCCGTGGAAAAGCGGGTTTTCTCACGTGCTTTCTTCTGTATTGGATTTGGAAATAATCTCAAGACCACATGAAAAATAATTGCGCCCTCTATGTCCGCGCAAACTCAAAATGCAGCAGCCATCCGCGACCTGTATAGGAAAAAGTCTACTGTAGTTGCGACAGGCGCACTGCCAAACATAGCCAAGGATTTCGTCACAGCTAGCAAGTTTTTTTAGGATGGTCAGCACACGCTATATCGGGTGCACGGCAAGGTTTGAACTTCAAGGGTGTACCGAAACCTTGATAGTGCCGTTGGATGAATCAGTGGGTTTATGTGCAGAACAAGTAGACAACACCGTAGGGTGGCCAGTGCTTTCAAGTTCTGGCACAAATTAAACGGATTCAGGAGGTGTTGTGGGCGATCATAACGCGCTCCTCCGGGAAATATTAGGGGTATGGTGAACTACGGGCAAGCCATCAGACTGGGTACGGCGGTCGCGGTACCGTCATCGCCAAGTCGTACTTGGGTTCGTGGACAGCCCTGTGCATGAACATCTTAGGTGAGTCATTTGGGGTTTTCATTGTAGTTAGGATTTGCCAAGGAATCGTGACAAATTAGGACCAGCATTAATCAGAGATATTTTTGGGTTAGTCGAGGGCGCACGGTGGTTCATTGCTGCCATTTAAGCTAGGCAATAAGACAACCGTGTCTACATTGGGGACTCAAAATAGGAAAAAGTTTCAAAATGTTCTGCTAGAAAGCACTATGATGTGAGTTAATCTGCGGCCTGCAATAACAGGCAGCCAAAAGTGGTCACAATTCCTAACTGCTGCAGTGGGACGACACTGCCCAATTTCAAAAGTGGTAATCGGTATTGAGATTCGGGTAATAGGTATGCGGTCAGTGCGAACCGGCGTGGGCATATGTGACTATGAGGGTTCAACATTGGCTTAATTGTGCACAACCACAGAGTGGCGTAGTTACAGTCTAAAGAAAAGCGCGGAGCCTTGCCAAACGAGTTGCCTTTGCTCCGTCATACCGCGTGTATTAAGTGAGTCTCAGTTAGCATTTTTTGCTCGGCTATCAATGGATTTTCAGATTCGGAGGGGGATTGCCGGGATATATGCTACAGCCGGGACAAGCTTTGGCCGGAAACACAGATGTCCGACAAAAGTTGCTTTCACCATAGTTTTTCCTTCCTGCATTGCAGAAGGCGGGGCATGAGGTTCAGCATGCGGTAGGAGCATATTTGTGGAGAGGGCATGCAGTTGAGGTGGGAGCTTTGCGCACACAAAGTGTAAGGTTGTAATAATAATGTTTATCCCCAACTGGTGGGTGTATACATTCAAGCATGATCATAAGGTTACAGTCAGAATAAAGCATGAGTTTGTTTATATTGTCAGGTATTGGAACAAGTGGGCGATGCGGTAAAATCAAGAGAATGAAGGGGATAGTTGCGGGTATGGTACCAAACTGGGTAGAGCAGTGCCATGCCATCATTGCGCTGAAATACTTCGGTTTCTGGGCAGCTCTGTTACGGACCTCATGTTTGAGGTGAGTGGGCTGGGATGTGCAATTCTGTGAGCAGCGGGATATTTTTGGTTGGCCAAGGGAATCCGCAGAGGTAGAACTAAGTTGATGTAAGATCTCAGGTATTTTTCTTGTCCGGTTGTAGATCGCTGTAGGTGTAAATCACAAGCCGAGTGGAGTGGATGAGATGCAAGCAGGGCGTTTGAAGCGGGTGTTGCTGAAGGTTGAAGCTTCGAAAGACGAGGAAATGGGATGAGATCAGTAAAGCCAGGTGAGATTAAGGGGACATGCGATAGGATAGAGCGCATTAATAGAAAGAAATCCCTAACGTTTACCACAATTAGGGTGGTGACAACAAGTGATTAAATGAGACAGAATAGGGTAGTTTTGTACTTAGTTAACTAGCGACCAAGCACGGTTGAGTTCGCTAATATATGCTATTGTAGTACAAGAGATCTAGAGCAAACCGGTATAGGCAGGCAAGTGGGTGGCGTTGTCAGGGAAATCAAAAATATATGTACCGACGGGAGTAGGATTCCCGAGGTGGTGGATCAATATATCCGGAATTTATCAAGTGAGTTGGACAGTACCATAATCCAGTAGATAAAGCGAATTTAAGAACAATGCTCACCAGTCCCCGAAGCAGTACCCCTGGACATGAAGTCACTGAACAAGCCACTTACATTCCAAGGAGAGACATGCATTTTTGGAGAGTTTAATATACTTTCGAAGTTGTATTAGTTCTGATTTTAGTGTGACATGTGAGGTCAATGCACGAATCTGCAAGGCTCGGGTCGCGTTTGTTAATTTGAGACACCTACTGCATCAGAGCGGTGTATCCCTGAATCTCAGAGGACGTGTGCATCAGGCTGCAGTACGTGTTGTGTGGCTCTCAGGCTTGGTCTGTTCGAGAAGCGGAACTAAGACGTCCTCAGGTGTTTGAGAACCGTTGTCTCAGAACCATAGTTCGTGTGGGTCGTTGTCGACGAATCCGTAACGAGACAGTTGGAAAACGATTTTTCGGTTGTGCAGCGGGTACTTCCATTAAAGAATGTTTCCATCACCAGAAGGTGCATTGGTTAGGCTGAAAAGGACAATCAGGTGGGACTATGTGCATGGATATGCAAGGCGCATTGAGGGAATCGATTATGGAGAGTGAGAGTCAATCGACCAAAAGCAGGAGTGGTGGTATTTTGGCGGTGTATGTTACCTGGATGTGGATTGAAGGATGTGTTCCTTGGTAATAAGATATAGCAAACCTTGCAGTCCCCAGCTAGATCATCGTCGTTAGTTGAGACATTAGGATCGCATTAGGTGTGGCTGTCTTAGTAGCTCGTCTGTTCGGATATTGTACACATGATTGTGGAAGTGAAGATGGCTTGCAACACTTCGGCATGAACGATGTGTTGGATGAGGCCAAAACCTATATGACAGACATCAAATAGCGCCTCGGAACAGCCCGAAATCGCGAGCAGCTTGCAACGTATGTGTCGGAGGTGTGGAGCTTATTTATATATAACCGGATGCTGAAAATCACAAACGCAATCACGTTAGGTGATCGGTTTCCAAGAAAGGATCGTCTGTTGTTTAGAACGCTACCGTGGTTGAGTATGGGATGGCTAAATGGTACTGGTGTCGAGAAGCAGAAGTGGAGTGAATTTCGGATTTAGTGCCCTAAGTGAGTACATTTGACACCAATACTCGCCCACTCACTAGGTCTCCGCTACGGCTGCATCCATGGGTGCACGTTTGAGGACGCAAGCGGTCCTTGTATCCTAGGGCTCAAGTCTATACCACTTGGTCTTACGACCGACTAATACGCACCCCTATTTAGCTTTAACTTCGCTGCGCCCAATAATGCATGTTCGCCGAATCCTGCTATCAGATCATCGATGTACATACGGCTCCCTCAATATCACCGATGGGACTAATTGAGCAACTATGGAGTTTACCCTTATAACAGTAAGGCTCCAGCTTCGGCGTAGAAGCCGATCGGGAGTTGTAGACAGCGGGATTTTTTTAGGCACTTGGCGAGTTAGCCACTACAATTTCGTTTAATTGTATGTTGTATACATGAGTGTATACTAGTCGTAATTGATTGTACATTTTTCCACTCAGAAACCTTGTCCAGTGAAAGCGGCTTCCTGAAACTGTGAACTGGAATGACTACGCAATACGTTTGTACCGATGCAACTAGTAAATAGAACATGGTTCGCCAAGGGTGGTTGTTTATTTTCCAGGCATAGGCTTGGCAAACGGACGACACGTATAGATATGAAGGACCACCGTTGGTCGTTGGATTAGTTTGTTATTTAGAGTTGGGGTCTTATAGTCAGCTGCGGGCATGGGTACGGGCTGGGCAGTTACCGTAAGCAGCCAAGGCAGGCGACATCGAATACAGTTAAGAGTATGGCGCGCCGTCGTTTGCCATTGGATTTGGTTACCGCGCATAACTAAGGCCTTATAATCAACGCCGGACATTGACACAAGCCTAGGAGTTACGATAAGTAGACGAGGTAGGCGATATTGAATACAAGTATGGGTATGAAGGTCCGTCGCTGGCCGTTGGAACAGGTTACCGTGCATAGGCATGGCCTCATAATGGAGTCGCGCATAGACACGGGCCTAGGAGTTACGATAAGTAGTCGAGGTGAGTGACAACGAGCATAGTTAAGAGTATAAAGGCCATCATTCCTCATTGGATTGGGTTAACGCGCATACGTGCGGCCTCATAATCAGCGTCGCACATAGACACGGGCCTAGCAGTTACGATAAGTGGTCGAGGTGAGTGACAACAGCTACCGTTATCATAATGAACGTTTTATGACGTATTCCACCTATGGAGCGTCATATTCCTAATAGGACTGATACAATTTTGTTGGTACTTTACCTACAGTTACCTCCTGACGCTGTATTGTCCACAGGCCAGTTATGCATATCTGGAAAGGAAATCATCCACAGAGATGGCCCTAGCGTCTACACTGCACAATTCATGCTGTTGTCTAACAACGTTGCACTTAATGGAAGCTGAGCTCCGTAGGAAAATATGCTGTGACGACGTTCGCTGGACGAAATCATCTCATTTGTTAAATCTGAGGAGTATAATAATCCCATATGGACATAATAATTTCTCTGTATTCTTAGACTTCCACACGTGTTAGAGTGTACGGAGAGCTTTCCAAAAGCTTCCGTACACGAAACAGTGTCCATCGGGGGGTGCACACTCTCTCCATTCATATTTAATTTCGTGATCGATGAGATGGTGAGGCGAACGCTAGAAGGTTTTCAAAACGCCGGCGTCCAAGTAGCCTCTGACGAAAACCTTGTTGATCTGGAATATGCGGAAGATATCGCATCTTCTAAGAGGAGCAGGTGCACGTGCCTTTGGATGAACTGAACAAAGTCATCTCATCCTTTGGCATGCACCTTGCACCCACAAAGTGTAAGTGAACATGCCTGACGGTATGCCACCACTAGTTGGGAATAAACGGTATTATTATTAATAATAACACGCCACCCACATTTCGGGGAGTGCCACACGAAATGGTGTGTCAGTCTACATTGCAGGCTATTTTGATGTATGACTGCGGGACTTAACCCGTTCAAGCAGCGGAACTGTGACGTCCTCAGGTGTTCGACAACGGTTGTTTCGGAGCCATAGCTCAAGTAGTATGATGTCGGCAGATCCGTAACGAGACAATTAGAAAGTGAGTTTTCGGTTATGCGACGGGGATTATATTGAGAACTGTGTCCAGTATCAGAACCTGCGTTGTTTAGGCCATGTATTGCGTGTGCCGAACTATCGTTTGCCGACGAGATTGCCGTTTTATGTGCCTATTTCAGAGTGGCGGAAGCAGAGAGGTGGCCAACCCTCGAGCTGGCAGAGAGGTATGAAGAAGATTACGAAACGTTTGGGTGCTGTCGGTGCTACTCGTCTTCCAGGATGAGGATCGCGAAATCCCTACTGCGCCTTGTTGGAGACGCTGCAAGATATGGCCGCCAATTGATGTCAGTGACGTTCTTCTTGTCAGTTTTTCTCCAGATTGCCTGGATGAGTGCCTGGAGGAGAAGTTAGATGAGGCCCAAGCCTATATGACAGACATGGAATAGAGGCTCAGAATAGCCTGAAATAGCGAACAGCTTACAACATGTGATGTGTCTGAGATTAAGAAGCTTTTTTATACATAACCGGATGCTGAAGATCACAGAAATATCGATAAACAAACGCACATAAGCCTATCGGTTTCCCAGAACGGAGCACCTAGTTGTTTGAACTGCAAATGCGATTGAGTATGGGATGGGCACAAGTTATGGTAAGGACGACGGAGCCTTCGATTTTATTAAGCTACGTCGTAACGATGTCGGGAAGCGGAAGCGAAGTGAAGTTCGGATTTAGTGTTCTAAGTGAGCGGATTTGACACCAGAGACCCACCCAGTCAGTAGATCTCAGCCATGGCTCCATCCATGGGTGCACGTTTGTGTGGTCCTTGGATCCTGGGGCTCAATTCTATATCACCTGGTCTTACGACTGACTAATATACACCCTTCTTCAGCTTTAGTTCCGCTGCGCCCAATTATAGATTATTTTACCGTGCATAGGTGAGGCCTCATAATCAGCATCGCACATAGGCACGGGCCTAGTTGTTACGATAAGTAGTCGAGGTGAGTGAAAATGGCAATCATCATGGTGACCGGCTATAAATGCCCTCAGTAGCCATCATTATATTTGCGCTTTATGACGTATTCCACATATGGAGCGCCATATTCCTAATAGGAATGATATCACTGTGTTGGCAATTTACCTGCAGTCATCTTGTGACGCTGTACTGCCCACGGGATAGTTATGCATATATGGGAAATGGGAGTACCAACAGAGATGGTCCCCGCATCGCCAATGCACAGTTCATGCAGTTGTCTAACAGTGTTATACTTACTGGAAGGCAAGCTCCATAGGAAAGTGTGTTCTGCCGACGTTCGCTGAACACTCATCTCATTTGTTAAATCTGAGGTGTATAAAGCAAACAAACGTCGCTGACCGATTTCCCTGGATTGAATCTGCATTGGATGTTCTGCTAATGTTAACTCATTCTTAAGGAAGACCGAAGCTCAACAAAATATGCTAAAGTGCGATTTCGTGATTTACATCCCGTGAACCGGTACCAAAGTGCGAATCGTTGATGCTCCGTGACCTTGAAATTTTGCTCACTTAAACAAAATGCCATGAGTAACATATCACCGAAAATTTCAAAGGATTAGACTAACTCCCCGTAAAGCTCACAACTTCGAAAACCCTAGGGTTTCGGCGAAAATAATTCGGGTGCACTTCAAGCGAGCAGCACATAACACTGGCAACCATTCAAATAGCGGACGGTATTGGGAGATACCGAGTTACAGACCGGGCCCACACCGGATATCTTTGACGCAGAGATCTTGATAGAGGGCTACTCCATTTTTCGAGCTGACTCAAAACGAGGGACGGCTTGTGGGGTTGCATTACACTTACATGCGGCCCTGCCCATCCCGATACAACTCATGCACCTTTTCTGCGATACACTGTGGATTCAATTCCCGCTGCGCGGGTCCGATTCTCTCCTTCTCGGCGTAGTCTACCATTGCCCCTCCTGTCCTCCAGAAGGTGACCAATTCCTCATACAAGCACTTGAGCAACCCTCCTTTAGGTACCACACCACTCATCTCTTGCTTGTAGGTGATTTCACCGCTCCAAAGGCCTCCTGGATGCAGCTTGAGCTCATCGGATCATGTGGACTATATGCAGCGGCTCTGAACAAAGTCGTTCAACAGAATGCTTGGACTCAACATGTCGTCGCACCCACCGGATACCGCGCAGGCCAACAACCATCCCTCTCCTCGCCAAGAAAGACACTTCGTTGGTCAGGCGATAATTAACGCTCCACTGGGGCATAGTGACCTTTGTGTGCTGGCTTTTGATTTCATCTGTTATTGGGCCAGAAATCCCGAACTACAAACGTGTATTCGAGACTTCTGCCGTGCAGATTTCTCGGGAATGTGCATCTTTCTTGAACTAGTTAAACTGGGACCAACTTCAGTGGAAGACATATTGGACCATTGACCATAAAAATCCCGAGGCCGATGCGATGTTCGTCCCAGAAAAACCAGCACGCAGGCGGATGGACTGCAAGCAACCTAAAAGGATTCGTCGTATTCTGGAAAAGAGGTCTCAACTATTTTTCAGAAAGTCGACTACAGGAGACACAGCTGAGCTGGTATTTCGTAAAATGCGGAACCACTGTAAATCAGAAATCCACCAACGAAACATACGAAACACAAGCCACCATTCTAGACCTCACCCGGAAAAACAAAGATATACTGTTTAAGTAGATGAGACACCGCAGAAGAAATAAGCCGACCGAATTCTCCTTGAGGGGACGGGAACGAAGAACCCGTGAGCGACCCAATAGTGGTATCCGAGGTCTCTTTTCAGCCCCAGCGCCCTCGTCACAGTCAATCTTGTAAAGCGTACGTACGAACGGCTCTAACCAACTTGGTCTTCACGGAGGAGGGCGTTCTTCAGCTCTTGCACAAGATCAACCCCTTCTACTTGTTGGGGCCAGATGAGGTCCATCCGAGGATTCTGAAGGAGACGTCATTCACACTGGCATAGCATTGCTACCCGATGTTTCGCCAGTCGCTTGACGAAGGACACCTTCCCTCTTTTAGGAAGGAAATGATTGTCATGCCAGCCTACGAAACTGGGGACCGACTATCTTTTGGCAGCCTCACTAGCCTCACTAGCGTGCCATTCAAGGTGATGGAACGCATTCTGAAGCGAGCCATCCTGGACCACCTTACCTTCAACAACTTGATATCTCCAGTTCACCACGGATTTCCCCCAATCCGTTCTTGCGTGACAAACATGCTCGTATTTATGGACAGCTTAATCCAAGCTAAGGACGATGGGCTCATATCAGATGCCACATTTTTCGACTTCTCAAAAGCATTCGATCGAGTCCCACACGTCCCGCTGCTCCACGAACTCGAGTCATATAGCATTCAGGGGAAAATCCTAATGTGGGTCAAGGCTTTCCTGTCAGACAGAACATTCCGAGTGAAAGTAGGCTCGACCTACTCTTCTCCAGCGCCAGTCTCCATTGGGGTTACCTAAGGCTCCGGTTTGAGACCACTGCTGTTTCCGATATATGCCAACGACCTTCCAGAAGTCCTTTAGAGTTCATGTTTACTTTTTGCAGACGACTTGAAATCGTGGAGTCCCAGAGCCAGTGCCCCCCAAACGGATGTAGACGCTGAAAGCCATTGGTCGTTGGACCGGTACCTTCCTCTGAATGACGAAAAGTGCGTCCATATCAAATTCCGAGGGGACTTCAGCGAACGCCTTTGCCATGCATGGTGAGAATGGACTAGAAGACATCGCGAGGATAGATGCCAAAATGGATTCGGGTATCTGGCTCTCTTCAAACACGTCCCTCTCAGTGCACCATGAGAAATCGGCCCAAAGGCATTCGCCGTTCTACGGATGATTAGGCGCACCTCCTCCCGTATTACTCGCGCGGACTTCCAAATACTTTATGGGGCCTACGTCGGACCTCCTCTTGAATATGCCAACCAAGTTGTCTATTCAGGACGCACGAACGACTTAACCATCATCGAGCGTGTCCAACGAGGCTCTACGAAAATGTTTGCCGACCTTAAATTCGTGGCGTCTCGAGGTGCTTGACCTCTTTCCCCTGGAGTATTATCGCCTCCGATGAGACCTAATTCTTACTTCCGCCCTATTCGAACAAGCTTTGGCCGACAGAATTTTCACCGTTGGCCCATCAAACACACGGCGGGGACATGGTAAGATGATTTCCAAGCTTAGAGCGCACACTTTCATTGGGCAAGATTTTTTTTCATTTCGGGCAGTTGCTGCATGGAAAAACCTTCCTCTGACGGTTGTCCACCCTCCATCTAGAACCCACGTCAAAGCACTATTAGAGACTTTATACGCGAGTCCTCGCTCTGGCAGGCTTAGTAGCCCACGTTAAGAACTTAAAGAACTTAAAGAACTTAAAGAACTTACACCCCTTTTTCGCTTGTGCCTTTCAGGTGAACGGCAGCCGCTGCACGACAAGAACAAAACCAACCCTGGAAACTTGGGCGAAAGCCTCGATCCTATGCTTCAATCCGTGAATTCGTGATCCCTCGGCAACTTACTTGTGAGCAACGGGACAATCACGATAATGGGTGATGAAAAAGTTGATGTTGAAGGGCTTTTAGCATCCGTGATAAATCCACCACAATAAGGTAAAATATCGGTCGTAAACAAATTGTGCAGCCAAACGATGACCCTTTGGGCTAACTAAACTTCACTAAGGTGGTGTGGACTATAAATTGTAACGAAATCGTCTGTCTGTCACTGGCTCTTTGGTCCATATACTATGGCGCAGTTGCTGGTGGCTTGAGATATCTATTTATGGGGACAAACGCAGATTATTACAACTGTATTTGTGGGGTTATCACCGAATGATCCACAACGTCACCCTGGAAGCTTCATGTGGGGATGGAAAGCGCCGAAATATAAACGCTTTTTGCTGACTGGATGACAATAGGACCATCGTTTGGTCCACAACACGCTCAGACGATCGATAAGACGTGGTAATGACTTGGTGTTCCATGCTCCATGGCTCCGCTATGGGGGCAAGGTCTGCTGTCTGAAGTTGATTAGATTGTTGTGTCCCTTCCCATTGTCGGATTTGCACCACATGCTGTAAGCAGTACACGACCCTGCGTGGATAGAACTCGGTAGTTAATGAGGTGGCTGTTCATTTGTTTGCCGAGATTAGCCACTGATTTGCAGAAGTTTCGTTACCATTTCAGTGGGCATCTTCGGTGCGCTGCTGAGTAGCTGAAGATGTCTCCTCGAACGGTGACGAAACGCCTGCGAATCGGTAGCCGAGCTTGGCGAACAGAGGATTAGCTACCTGATCAGTGATCAATTAGTGAACCCAACCTACCAATGTTCCAACAACTCTCCCATACCCATAAATCAACGCCTAGCCTGTGTGTGATCGCTGTGGGGCCTTTTCCGTCAATCCTTTCGACTAGACTATCTGGATCGCCAGAGAAATGTCCTTCTGGTTATGGATCTGTGGACTGATGGGTAGAGGCCACGAATACGACGTTAAATATTGTTAATAGGATGTGGTGGTTTCACGAAGATATTGCACACAACTGCAGTTATTTCGTTACAAACGGCGTTGAGGTGCTAGTTTAGAATTGAAGAGCATTAATGCAACTCAGGCATAACAGATTGAGTCCTGCATAGTTCGTGAGGTAGCATGCACCAGTGAGTGGAATCCCATTGAACTTTAAAGAGCAATTCAGCTTCCCGGTTAGTTTGTGGCTTCCGCCAGGCGCATTACGAACGGTGTTCCATTGAGGACCTTCTATTTATGATCCAGGAACGTTTTGATGCCAGAGTGAGTTCCGAACAAGTATAAAGGGGCGACGGCGACCGGTTTGCCATTGATATATACTTGGAGATTTTTTCCGATCGAGTGCTTTCCTCCGGAATATAGCCGTCACGATCCTTGAATATGTCCTGTTGCCGGACCGATTTTTACGCGATCTCGTGAATTTGTCTGCCGCACTCTTCCCTGTGGCCTTTTCGACTGCGCTTGCTGAACTTGTGATTCCGGTAGGATATTGTGGAAAAAGTGCCATTCACCACAAAACAACAGGGTGTGTGCGGTTTTCCTGGAGTCCGTTTGGAATTTGATCACCTTTTGGAAGTTGCCTTGCATACCACACCAGCCAGAGAGGAAGGAAAATAATCAATCGTTGTATTATTTTTCTTGAGACTCATGAGATGCTCTTATTCGGTCGTAAGTTTCTGAAGTGCAACCCCGGATCCTGTTCAATTCGATTGGATAACCGGGTCCGAATACCTATGTTATGTAGCGGTTGAAGGCAAGACGCTGGAATTTATCTGCGGTCATGGTGCTGAGCTTGATGCGCCCGCGTTTTGCTGACACACAGGCATACGCGATGAAATTCTCAGCATAACTTTTGGTAATCTTGAAACACTGATAACACACGCTGGACAAGGAACTTCGCTCATTTAATAAGTGACCGGGACCTTGACGGTTTCCGCGAAGATAAAGTCACGAGGGGTTTGGAGAGCATCAAATTTGTTAGCTAATCGTGTTCAGCTGTCCCCAGTTTCCACAACCACAGCCGAACTTTCCGTGCATCATCAAACTGAGCAAAGTCGGTTTCAAACACGTCCTCAGATTCCTTGAACCGACTTTCGAAAGTTTGCGAGAAAACTCGGCGCCGAAACTGAATTCAGTAGTCAAGCTGACCGCAGCAACTGTGGAAGATGCCGTTAACTGTTTTTGTCGCATTCGCCGACATACTGCGTATAGGAGGTCCAAAAGGCCTAAGTTAAGCTTTTTTAAAAGTGCATCTATTGCTGTTGTAGAACTATTTGAAGGTTCCCTTCTAAAACTGGCATCTTCGCTTCGGGTTGTTACCAGTTGTTATATGCTGCAGACGATGGTGCAATTTCTATGAAGGGTCTTGGTATATCAAATGGCATGGTAGTCCAAGCCCGCCCTAAAAGAAGACCAGTGCAGAATAATAAAACTCCATTTATAGGGCTATCACCGAGCGTCCCACAAGATCATGCGGGAGCATTCGTGAGGGGACGAGAAATGCCGAACGATAGATGCTCGATGCTGATTGGCTGATATAATGATCAATCAAGGCATCGCTTCGTTTGGTCCGTAGCCTGCACATCCGACCAATCGACGTGATGTTCGGTTACGAAGGTCGGCTGGGCTGCGGACACAACGGACTCAGTCCACTTCCTGAAAAGCGTCTCCCCAGCCCAACAACATCCAGTTGAGTAACCTTAGAAAGCTGCGAAAACTGGAGGGACTTAATGGTAATTTTGCTGACGATTGGAGAAAGGTGAAAGAAGGCATGATCAGAGCCTTTGAAACCGCCTGCATGAGGTCCCTCGCACACTCCCATGAACACTGAATCTCATCACGATCAGCAGCTCTATACGAAGCCTGGGAAACTAAACCATCCACAAATGACTGTGATGGCGCACACAGACTCCTCAAACACAGAGTAATTGGGAACCTAAGGACTGACAGAAAACGCTGATGGACCGCACATGCCCGAGAAACGAAGACAGCTTTCGTAACAGGGAACATCGGCGCCCCGTCCTTGGTAATCCGATCAATTAGTCTGATGATGGTGGGTGGTAGTGAAACGACCTCCGAAAATTTAGGACCTCATTTTATTCACAGAAACGTTGCCTTGTGCGGTCACCTGAACACGTTGGTGGACAGTTCAGCTAGTAAAAGGTTTAGAATGTGTCCGACAACGAGTTAGAACAGAGTCCGGGTTATTGATGATAAACCACGTTTTAGGGTAAGTATAATAATAAGCACACAAAAATCATGACATTGACCCCGGCATTGTTTGAATGGACACATATGTGCTGACGTAGATAGGGGATGATGTACTGAGTCAGGCTTCTCTGTTCCTCAAACTGTAAGGATGAAAGCGCCGCTGTTCTAGAATTTCGGGATAGCTCGGTTGGTATTCGGAGGACGGTACCGAAGGGGGTTCAGATGTTTGAGAGCTATCGAGCTGATGTCCGGTTGTTTCAGTCATATCTGGGTGTTCGGTGTACCCATGGGATTCAGTTAGATTGGGAACGTCGTCAGTTGTATTCTGAACTGCTGGGGCTAGACGGCGAAGGGACACGGTTTCGACTCTTCCGTCTCGATGAGCAATGTGTGCGTAGTGTGGGTTGCAGTTCAGAAGGTCGACCTCTTCTACTAGTGGTTGATACTCGGATGACCTATCACCTCATTGCAGCAGAGCTGGACCAGGAGTGGTCAACCAAGATGGCAACGATATTCCAAATGTTGAGCGACGTGCGTATTGAGACGAACGTTCGTGTGGAGTGCAGTTAGTGGCCGTACATAAAAGTGATCTGAGGCTGTGTAGAGCATCAGGGAGCACCGATTCCCAATGGGAAGGCGGAAAATTGTGAGATTTCAGCGCTAAGCTTATTGTTTTCCAGAGAATACCGTTGAGACGCTCAACTTGACCGTTACACTGTGGATTATGAGCCGATATATGACTCATAGCAACACCTTTCTCCAGAAGAAAGCTGTTGATCTCAGACGACATGAACGATTAGCCTCTGTCAGAATGGATATCGGCTGGCATTCCGAACAAACAGAAGACTTGTGTGAGACAGTCAATCACAGCTGCTGAGGTTATATCCGCACACTCAAATGCAAATGGGAATCTGGAGAACTCGTCAGCTGTCGTAAGTAGCGGTTGCGTATAGTAGATGACAGGGGACCTTTTAAATCCAAACTCAGGCGCTCAAAAGGTTGTGTTGCTTTAATGAGTCTACCAGAGGATTTCCAGAATCTTGGCTGCAGTTCGGCAAACACTTTGCGGGAAGAAATAACGCGCTTGACATCGTCGACGGAGTAGGGGAGATTCTTGCAACGCACAGAATGAAACATACAAGTAATACCTGGATGGCAGAGGGACTTATGGAGCTCTCCAAATTGACTGTTGCTCCCCATGGAAGCACATGTGTTTCGTGACAGAGCGTCGGCGACGTGATTGTCCTTGTCAGGTCAGTATATGGCATCATACTTGTACTCGGACAACTCAATCCTCCAGCGTTGTGTTTTGTCGTTTTTCACTTTACCGTTCTGTCCACCGCCGTACAGGAATGTGACTGATCGGTGATCGGTTTGAAGGGTCTTCCGAGTAGACAGTGTCGCCATTTCCCGATAGATTCAAGGATAGCGTAGGCCTCCTCGATGGCAGAATGACTCTTCTCGCTCGAATCGAGTGTCCTCGAGAAAAAGGCCACCGGTCGATGGTTTTGGCTGAGGGGTGCTGCTATAGCAACATCGGAGACATCCGTTTCAACAATCACCGGCTCGTTATAACCTGTTGTAATTAGCATAGCATTTTCTAGTTCGTTTTTTAGGTTGTCGAAGGCTAATTCGACGTCGGCAGGTAGAGGGAATGTTGTATTCTTTATCAGTTTGTTGGTTTTGCCAGAAAACGAAGATATCCAATGGGCGTAATATGCGAACATACTGATGACGTGTTGCATTTCCGTGGTAGTACGCGGAGAAGGTAACTGACAGGTAGGTTCCATGCGTTCAGGGTCTAGCCTTATGACACCCTTTGAAACCTCATAACCTAGGAGGCGGATAACTTTTGAAGCAGTGACGGTTTTTTTATCGTTGAGCGTGATTCCATACTTCCTCGTAGCTCTCAAAAATGATTGGAGATTGAGGTCGTGTTCATCATGGGTATTGCCACAAGTAGTCACATTGTCTATGTAGGCATACGTGCTTTTCAGCTTTTCAGACTTAATGATATTGTTAATAGTTCGGTGAAAACATGCTACACCGTTTGTGACACCGAAGCGTATGCGACAAAGCTGAAACAGGCCACCACATGCTTCCAATGCCGTAAAACGTTTGTCGGATGCAGAGATGGTGACTTGTTGGTAAGCAGACGAGAGGTCTAATGTACTGTAGACCTCGTGGTGCGAAATTTCCTCAATCATTTTGTCCAAGTGTGGCAGAGGGTAAGCGTCCAGATATGTGAATCGGTTGATAGTTTGGCTGTAGTCAACAACCATCCGGCGTTTGTGATTGGCAGTCTTGGTAACCAAGACCTGCGCTCTCCAAGGGTACGTTGACGGCTCGATGATGCCTTCTTGCAATAAATGATCAACTTCGGTGCGAATGAATTCCTCATCATCCGGATGATGTCGTCTTGATTTGGTGGTAACTGGCTTGCAATCTGGAGACAAGGTGGCGAAACGTGATGGTGATTCAACGTTTACTGCCGTTGGGCTGCAGATGGTCAACACATCATGATCCCCGCGGAATGAAATTTTATCTCGCCGTATAGACCTAGAAAATCGTGTCCGAGTAGAACGGACACGGTGCAGAGGTTTGGGCATTAAAAAGAGCTTCAGTTCATTGTACGATGTATCTCGGTATCGGACAGAAACACAAGCGTAACCAGTTGTTCTACAGGATAGTGATGTGGACACCATTGTGACGACTGAGAAAGTTGGGTAAATTTTCCAATTAGAATTAGAATTTCCAGTTAGAATTAATGAAACTAAAAGAACCTACTGTATCGGTCAGAATACGGAGAGCGATGCCGTTGACTTCGATGGTTGCGATGGCACATGCCAGGCAGATAGATGCTGCTGCAACGAATAATGACAATAAAGTGGGCCTCCTTGTACAATTTGTATGGAACTTGGTGGTATTTTTTGAACGGCACACGCGGTGGAAGTGACCACAAAGATTACAAACGGCTTCTCTCGCGGGGCACTTTGAACGAGGATGTCTATCATAACCGCAGGAATAACGTGTTTGAACGGATTTTACAGAAACAGTGGTCGGATCGACACGTAGTTCGGGATTCTGTGAAATGGGCGGAATCGTAGAGCAGGATATAGGTTCGTTACTAACATATGACTGTGACTGTTTGTGAGCCTGAATGATTGACTGGAGGCGTAGGCACCTCGGAATGGTTGTAGTAGGCTAGCACTAAGTCCCTTCCCCGTCCACCTTTATTCTTTCCTTCACAATAAGGCTTTCAAATAACTCATGGTTGTACGGCAGTGAAGCATCGGTGTTGAACACTGATGTCATGCTGTCGATGATGATGATGATGATGAGCCAACTCGAGCGATCTAGGAAGCTGATATACTTTGTCCAGAGTGAGTTCGCTCTGTGCTAGAAGTTTTTCGTGGATAGACGTGGACGCCAGGCCGTTAATTATAGCATCACGCACGCACTCATCTTGATATTCATTTTCAGATACCGATTTAAACTCAATCTTTGGCTAATGATTTCAGTTTTCGTACGAACTGATCAGTATACTGTCCGTTCTCCTGCTTTTAGGTCTGCAGCAGATGAACTGCATATATGACATTTATTGGGCAGACATATAATTTTCGTAACGTGTCGATCGCAGATTCATAGTCGGTGTAATCAACAATGTGATCGTATACCAGCGGATCCAGAAAGTGGATGAGAGTTTCAATTTTGTCGGGCTTAGAAGATTCGACAGTTTTCAGATAGGTGTCGAAGGTACGAAACCAGTGATTCCAGCGTTTTGCTGTATCTGCGGAGTTTGGGTCAGCGTCGAAAAACCGAGGTCGTAGCTGCTGATCCATTGTGTTCTTAGACAAGTAAATTGAATGTTTCCGAGAACGAGTCAGAACAGAGACCGGGTTATCGAGGACAAACAACGTTTTACTTGTATAAGAACAACCGTGGATGAGCTGAAATGTACGTACAAAGGTTAAATACGAGTATATAGGGGAGGTATAATAATTAGACAAAAAGTATGACACTACCCAACTTATTCGCCCCTATCTGGACGGAAGAGACCATTCCAACCAACTGGAGTGAGTCGATAGTGATGTCCATTTTCAGAAAGATTGCTCAATGACTGTAGCAATCACAGAGGAATTAGCTTGATCCTCATTGTAACTACACTCTTAACGTCGTCTTGCGGCGTGGAGCGGGGACCGGAGAACAGCAAGCAGAACTCCGACTTGGAAGACGCTGTGTGGAAGCTGTGTGATCTAACTTCTACATCCAGCCTGGGAAGAAAATCTGCGTTTGGAATACGATTGCGTTATGACGAACGGCCTGTGTGTCAGTGTTGAGACGACAGGGGTGGTCGGCTGGAACATCTGGTGTACCCAGGCCCGATTAGAAATTCAGCAGTCGTCTTTTAGACCAGAGTGCGCAATGGAAACGCGTTGTGTTCCTGTATCAATCGGAATGACTTTTGAGACTTTGTTTTTCAGGCCTGTTTCAGGATACGTCGTTCCGCATGGGTTAACTATGATACAAGTAAAAGTCGGGGCATCCGCTTCGCGACGAAATCAGCCACGTCAGCTAACTATAAACGATGAAGCTGCATCTCATCCATCGCGAAGAGACTGGATCTTATCTTGGTGCGACAGTTCATATACCTCAGTAACCCACTGAGCTATACTGCAGAATGCCTATGTGGCATCCACAGAATCTCCCCTACCAAGTTGGTCAATGGATAGAGGTCCGGTAATCTCCTGGAACTCCAGGCTGGGGGTTGGAACAAGTGGCAATTTATGCTTTAAAATTTGGGCTACTCGAATGGCCTAAAGTCGATCACCGCTGCATTGCTGTCAGGCTTTTGAGCCAAAGACTGGTTGAGGGTCCTAACCGTCCTTTTGTCTAGGTTCGGGTGCCGTGGAAGAATCCCATCCCGGATACAGCCGTGAACCTTGCAGATAAAAGTATATTTATGCCACATTGGCCATCAGTCGGATCTCTGCACACAGCATGGCGGATAGGTGAAAACAGGCGATTGTTGATGATTCCCATCTTCATTGTTATCCCTTAACACCAGTCCTGTCCAACATGACAATCAGTCTTATGTAGATCCTGGGCTCAAGATAGCTCAGTAGCTAAGGCGCGAACATACTAACCGGAAGGTTCGCGCTTCCAATCCAGACTCTGCATCTTGACTGCTCCTGTCAATGTAACCTGACAGTATCCCAGCCCTCGTGCTTCCTTCGGGTGGCATAGCAGGTAGGCACAGAAAGGGCGTTAGGGCTGAATGACGAGATTTTGGCTGTAAGCATATCAGTCAGGCACCTATAGAATTGATACGTGGCACGCCACCGCCTACATCTACCTATCCGCGTCTCATTCCTCCGTTTTTAATGCCGCTTTTGATATCATGGCTCTTAGGCGAATCGGTCAACAAGCTGCTGTTGCGCGCCCTTCACATACTCGATTCAGGTCTGATGTATCTCTGAAACCCGGATGCAAGATCCAAATATAGTTGTTGAGCATACGGTACCTGTTTAAACACGCCACGAACTACGGATTTCAAACGATTCTGCAGCTGGTTGCGCCATTGTTGGTATAGCCCCATGTTCGTGAGCTGAGGCTTCATTTCTCGACTGGGTGTCTGTATAGAGCCGACTCTGTGCTACCCGGCTCTCTACTTCGATAAAAAACGCACTGATTGAAATACTGAACACTTTGTTTGTCGGGTCCATTTATGCCCAAACGATTCATTAAAATACATCTAGCCCATCCTCTTGTCCACCATGAAGAGCTCGGGTACAGTCATAATGGCAGGAGGTCTTAAAGTACAGGTAGGATACCTCACTTCAGCTGAGGCATACCTTGGTGGTTTGTTTAGCGTGAACGCAAAACGGATTGATAATGGCGAACGTACTTTGCAACACTGTACTCAACACCGCTTGTTTCTTAGCGGTACCGAGTTCTGATACAATGGGCGCCGTTTCGCTACCCGGTGCTCCTTTACCACTGAACAGCCTTGGAGTCAAGTTGACCACTGCCACCAGCTACCGATGGCATGGATGAGTCCTCGATTGCCAAACGCTCTGGAATATACAGGTTGATTCAGACCACGCCATTTTTCGGTGCAGATTTCCGTTAAATTTCCCCGGTGAACCTCACATTTGTTTGTAGAAAAGCTTCATCAGCCACAGGTTAGGGAGACCTGCCAAAAACTATGCAATACATTACAAAAGGCCTACTTGGAGGACATTGACTGGGATAAGATAAACAGCGCTGTACGTCACCCCGGGAACTCTACTTTTGGTGTTTCCGAACGTCACAAGGAAGCCAATGAATCTCATTACGGTCAAAATCGCCCATTGATGCGGGGCACTCTAGCTCTTCGGGATACGACCGGCTAGACGATCGATTAGAAGACAACTCACGTTCAGTCTGTATAGACAAAGACGTGGTAAACCCAGAAAGTTCAAGAAGTAGAAGATTCCAGTGTGGCTGAGAATGCACAGGAGCTGTTTCAGGTAATCCATAACACATTACCTAAAAGGACTTCCTTAAGTGAGTTAACCAATGATAGTACTGAAAACCAAATATTTAATGAAGACCAGCGTCTAGATCGCTTGGTGGACTATTTTCAATAACAGTTTACCCCGGTATGTAAATAAAAAATTCAGCTGTAGCACCCTTTCGGTGCCTAACTACCATGCCACCCGAAGGAAGCACGAGGGCTGGGATACTGCCAGATTGCCCAAGCCTAGACAGGGGAAGTCGAGAGGCAGAGGTCGGGTTTGAACCACGGACCTTCCGGTCAGTAAATTCGCGCCCTAACCACTGAGCTATCTCGCCCCGGTGTCTATTTCCGTCATTCGGTTTACTCATTTTTAGGCGTATTCTGTGATCTTAGATCTCCCGTCAGTTTTTAAAATTCTAGTGCGCTTTTCTATCTAGAAGTACCATCAGGCTACTGCGCCAGGTGAGCATACCCCAGCATTGTTCAAAGATGGAGTGGAGTGTTTATGTTCCGCCTTCACAAGGTTCATACGTAGTTGAGAACAAGAACGCAGTCCAGAGAATTGAAATCAATCGTTGTTCGTACCCGTCTTCAAAAAAGGCACCCGAGCCGACTGTTCCAACCATAGGGACGTAAGTCTAACGGCTTTATTAACACGGCTACTGGCTTCCCTCATATTGCGACGCCTATCTCTGGCTCTTAACATACAGGTCCGAGAGCATCAAGCAGGATTTCAGCCCAGCAGAGGGTGCATTTATCATACCTTTACATTACGTTAAGTTCTTGAAGAGTGCCGCCTACCGACGGTTGCATTTTTCTTGACTCTGTGGTTGTGAATTCTTTAAACATTCTTCTTGCTCTTCAGTCCCGGTCGGGTTAGGGCGTACAGTAATCGCAAAATAATGGTAGTTCAGCTGTAGCACCCTTCCGGTGCTTAGTTGCCGTGCCACCCGAGGGAACACGAGCACTGAGATGCTGCCAGGTTGCCGACGCCCAGATAGGAGCAGGCAAGATGCCCGGACTGGGCTAGTACTCAGTAAGCTCGGGCCCTAGCCACTGAGTTGTCTCGAGCTTTACGGTGCAGAATGAACTGTTCAGAAGCATGTACGATAGTGAAGCTTCGATATTGAACACCGATTTTATGCTGTGGTGATGATAATGGCATCCAGAAGCTTGCTGACAACTAGTGGAGTTTGTCAGATTTGTCTCCTCCCTTTCGTTCACTTTCGTCGACGTTATCATGAAGTGTACATCCATGATAACACTTCGTGAATCTGGGTATCGACTTCACGTCTAAAGTGTTCACTTGGGTTGGATTGTACAACAACATCTTGTTGTTTAACGATTATTCATCTGTGCAAAGTACCTCAAACAGATTTTCGGAGGTGACGAATGTGCAAGTTGGACCTCTTTCGTCTTATCTCACAATTAGGAGTGCATTGTATTCAGACTGTTGAAATGTCCGTACTCTGACGCGAAAAGCCAGAGTCTCACCATACGAAGCGCCTGACTATCAAGTTGGCATTGCTTGCCTTTCACGGACACTGATTCCTGGTTTCGATTCAAACCGTATTTCATTTCCAGGGATGGGACCCTTCTACTGGCTATCATTGTGGACCAAATAGTAACCTATAGGTTCGTAGGTTATACCAACCAATAAACGATTTCCAAAAAGAAAGAAGTCAGTTGGAGTGCGACAACAACTACTGTATCGTAGATGACCAGAACCGAAAGCTAGAAACGAGCGTACCGGCAACGACGTCGTATGATATTGATAAACAAACAGCCGAAAGTGAGGGGCAGTCCAAAGGTAAAAGGCCTTCACCGTAAGAAGTGTGCATTCAGTGGTTCACTACAGGCTCGGGTGTGCACGGCGCCGCATGCGCGCGCAAGACGCTCTACTCTTGAGGGTCAGTATCTCTCAGGATTACGACAGCTCGTTTTAAAAGCCCCCCGAGTAAACCTGACCGTCATAACTACCTACGCCCCTACCTCTTCATCAGGCCTCTCCATGATAGGCGATTTATACAATTGGCTACAAAGTGTGGCCAGCCATACAGCCAACTCAACTGATCACTGACGACTAGAACGCGAAACAGCACCATCCGTCACATCCCTGGGAAGTTCGTCTTAGAATGGCGCTGTGAAAATGGCGATCGACCGATCAACGTTGTTGCCTTCAATCAACTGGTGATACCTAACACACGTCTTCAACACCCTAGGAGGCGTTTCTCTCGCACTCCTTTCCGAAAGACCGCATCCTACCGGCAGCCTGATAAGTATCGTCTGTCGAAGAGTGTAGGCCCCTTCGAGAAATGGGGCATAGACAGACCTTCAAAACTGCACAACCATGTATTGCAGTTTCAAGGAACAAACTGCTCGTTCCCGTATAGCGCAATCAACCGTATAATCCCACCAAACCCAATTATATTTTCTCCTAGCGGGTTTTACCCACTGGTCGGCTTACTTCAAAGTTTTCTGTCCTGTCCTCTCTCTTACACCACACTTTCCATATATTTTCAATCCACCTCTCTGAAATTACGACTGACACCGGTACGCCATCCCATTTGGTAACCTTGTGGGTGATTTTTCCCTTCTAAGATATTCGCTCGGTATTGGTTCCAAAATTCTGAACGGAATCGGACTGTTGATCGAATCAATAAAATTTGTTTTGAAACTCGAAATCTCACTGTTTTCAAACACCTAAGCACTCGAACAACCCTCACTTCGTTCTCTTTATTATCCAGGTACGGCGTGTTACTATCCGTCTGTAATACTTTGTGACTGACGAACTGTTACTATCTCACGTGCAATGGATCCGAAAGCTAACATCCACAGACTTTTGAATGGCATTGAGAAGTAGGTTTCCTTGTGAAAATTCTATGTACGAAGCTATAATCCAGAACACAAGGCAATTTTAGAGCAGCACGTAAATTGGCAGGCCAGCACAGGCGAGTATGACTTTGAAGCGAACCTAGCACTGTTGCGACTGTATGTTTCGCGTTCCATTAACTTTATTATGGATAATAGTTATCAGTTTTATCCTGAACTGTTCAATGCCGATGCGACAAGGCTTGTTCTGCTAAAGGCTCTGGCCAGTCTAAATCCTACGGACTTCATAATTTGCAAATATCTGATCCATTTGGATCGCGTAAGAATTCAATGAAAAATGCCATCTGTTTTTAGTTGAGTGAAGAGCCCCTGTCATTGGTGATCGAACTTGGAACGCTGCTGGAATCATGCCAGTTTCCAGACTTTTGGGTTTGTTGCGTTTTGCTCGTCTAAGTTTTTATGTTAATTCAGCTACGCCTTCGAGAAAACCCCAACATCACCTCTGGCGTTCCTGGATTTCGGGATGCTATGGTCAAGTGTAAGTCTTACAATAACATTGCCTGTCGGTTGAATATTCCTAGAGTTGCTCACCTGACACATGAACTCTTTCAATGTTTTCGAATACCCTTTATTGAGAATTCATTAGTAGAAGGCCTGACGGGTGAGATCTGGAATCGACTGGGGTTTCCAAGTCACTTGGGGGAATGCCCAAAGCTGTGCCTGAAAATGACTAAAAATACGGCTATTTTTAGTCCTGGACCAGCCAACCCTTCAGAATGGATGATGACTTCGGCCGGTTGCTCAGCTGTAGCACCCTTTCGGTGCCTAACTGCCATTCCACCCGAAGGAAGCACGAGGGCTGGGATACTGCCGGGCTGCCTAAGCTTAGACAGGGGAAGTCGAGAGGCAGAGGTCGGGTTCGAACCACGGGCCTTCCGGTCAGTACATTCGCACTCTAACCACTGAGCCATCTCGGCCGGTCTCGAGACTGCTGATCCTTCAGAAGGATTACTGAATTTGGAACAGCCAAGCAATCGGTTCGTATTGCATGCAATCCTTGTTCGTGCTATCCTGTTCCTACTGATTTATAACTGCACTCACTATGGCGGTTGTGCAACCTCAATCCAGTCTGTACTTGCAAAATGCGATATCTTCATCTTTCCAGAAGTATTATTCTCTACTCCCTCATCATCGACTATCTGGTTCTGTAAAACCGTTAGATGACACAAATACGTTACAGATAATTAAAGTGCGTAACCTTCGTTTTCTCGGTCTAAGACGGTTTTAATCGAGAGGAAGGATTTGTGTGCGCAGACAATCAAGTTAGCGAAGTGGTTGTTACGCGCATTCAAGCAGGTTAGATCTACTGAAGTCCGAGGCATGAAAATGCAGTCTACTAATTGTATCACCACCAAAATACCATTTCTGGGTGACTTATTGACTTTTACGTGAGCCTTCTTTGTCAAACCATTTAAACTGCCTCTCATCTCGAACTTGATGCTTCCCTTCCCTTCCCTTTAGTCATTGTTCAAATAGTGCGCCAGACGTATCAACGCATTCATAAATCCCTGCTAATTCGCCTACTTGATATGTCTGAGGCCGAGCTAAAGCAGCTGATCAAACAAAACGGATGGACCGAATGCCCACCAAGCAGTCTTGGAGATCCAAATGGACCACTTGTCTTGGTGAACAAGCACGAAGAGAACGTGAAGTCTGTGAAAATACAGGAACGTGTAGACTTCGACGCGATCACTTCGATGTCTGGCGCTTTCCGACCAGCTAAGGGCGATTTTTTCATCAAAACTGGTTGATTGTATCGGATATTTTACAGTGTGTGAAACACCGATGAGTTTTGTTGTTACTGTGTTCTCTCTGGTCACGTCATTCACAAACGAAAGCAACTTAGGTGTTGCATAGTAAATGGAATTCTGAAGTATTGAACAAGATAAACACAGACAGAGTATTGTGACAGGAACGTACGATTCGATATGATAAAATGATAGAAAAAATTAACTGAAATAAGAAAATTTCCCATAATATCTGTGGCAGCTCGTACATCCAACGAAACAGCACGCTGGGGTGTATTCACACTGAAATGCAAAGGGTTACACCCGTTTCATCTAAACCGACAACCACAGTCATTTAGTCGACTGTGGAGGGAAAGGCATCCTTTCATGTGCGAAAGTACGTAGCGATGGGAACGATTAGATAGGGGGGTGTTCGCTTTTGGGCTTATCCTGAGGTTGTTGGTCGTGGAATAGTTTCAGAAGAGGATACCAGACGTCCCACGGGTCTCTGTTGGTTGGGGATCTCATCAGCACAGGAGCACCTGACCGACATTGAGGAGTGTATTGCCCAACGTGCTCTGCGAATTTCATACGGCATTTTGTGGCAGACCAACGGAAAGGCCACAGAGTACGCAGTGAGTGTATCAGCTAAAATAAAAGGATGCGGACACAGTGTATTTTTAACCGTTTGAAAATAAGACTGAATCGCAAACTGAATTTTCCATAGCAAAAAAAATGGGCAGGGGACACCTGGTACTAAGATGGTAATGGGCTTTCGTGTTGAGGGCGACAATAGCACAGTTCTGTCCACATTAACGTATGTCGGTGTCTCTGGTCAACTACCTCACTAACTCTCAGGACCTCACCCAACACAATCGAGTCTCAAATTCGACCTCGGTTCAGCTATTTTTATGACAAAGAGATCAAAAGCACTTTGTTTTCACAACGGAGAGCTAGGAGGGATTGCCTAAAACCACGAGACAAACAGTTGGCTCCCATAGCCGAAAGCATTGGCATCAATAAAACCCGGGCATGCGTCACTAGTAAAAATAGATGCCAAGAACAAACGCATATGACTACGGTTTACTCTTTCAGCTATCTGATTTCTCCTTGTGTTTTTCCACTAAGTTCCAACTAGTACGTGGGGAAAATACGTACGCTCACTGAACTGCATTGTCAATGCTAGCTGGATTTAAACTCGGAGGTTTTTCACCATAAACACGATATCTGGCTCCCGTTGGCGAATGGTGAGCTTTTATGGGAGCAGTGAGTTTGGTGGGTAAACCACCAGCTAACAAGCTAGTCTATTAGAATTCGCTTGGGATAGAGTCGAACGCAGCGCGAATCAAATAGTCACATCCTTAACTCCGGTTTATCAAGACCTGATCTCCATCTTAGGGGCCCTTTTACCAATTTATGCAGATATCCCTAAGTTGAACGCAAAAATAAAATAGCACACTATAAAACAGGTCCAATAAGAATAATGTTTGGCTTTCCTGCGACTGCAGAATCCTCATACTGGCCACAATTCGTTAAGAAAAATACATCTAAAATGCAACTAACTCACTTCCGACCTTGTTTTCGAAATCAGTGACGGTGATGTGGTTGATTCCATCACACATCGCCACCTAGTTGCGGTCGAGAGGCGTCGTTGTTTCTTATCGCACGTAAGGGCTGAATAGCGTGTGAGTCTGTAGGGTCTCAATTTGGGTCCTTGTGACGAATCCAAAACCAGCACAGAGGGGACGACAGTTGCGTCTGGATCGATTACCGCCGCTTGTATTCGCAACACTTCGCAACGACGGGGTGAAAACTGGAAACGATGCGAACGGTGAGTGAATAGGGGCAATTAGTGAGCGAAACGATAAACCCAACTTCATAACAAAAATATCACCCAGATTCATCTCCGACAATCAGCTTCCTAATACAATACGTTTTGGCAGTATGTCAAACATCACATAAGCCTGATCTTTGTGACTATTGTACCACTGTCTCATTTATGCGGTATGGTTTATAGGTTGCATCCTTTGCCGACTTTTGTCCTACTCAGCAGCACAAATGACAGCGCAAGGTTCCTCGTCGAAACGCGCGTCACGAAAGGGTATTTGCGCTAGAGCACGGTCCGGGGAGAATTATCCTCCACCATTGCTATTACTTTGACCAACGGCACAGACATTACTTATGCTTCCCTCAATGCGTTAGCTTCTGGCTGATAGCGGTACCGTGTATCATCTGGTGATCGACGTCCTCGAAATCAGCCCTCAGCCCAATAAAAACAACTCTTGATCGTTGGTAGCTATGGCAGCGTTCAAGCACTGGTTGTCAAACGGATAGGCTGTGAAGGATATCGCCGAGGGCATTTTGGACGCTACGGCTATCAGGTTGATACCATGGTAGTTTTTCGAAGTTTTCGCACTTTTTGAATAATACAGCAGAAGCACTCCTCGGGACACCGTCGTGTGCGGTGGGTGGCATCGCCGACATCGAAACTTCCCCAGATCTATCGTATCCGAAGTTTGTTTTCTGCGGGAGACATTGTCTCCAACCTCCATCCATCTGCAGAGAACCTCTTCTCCATCTTGTACTAAGTGATAAAACTTTCTACGTGAAGGCTACCAAGAGTTATCTTTGCCTTCTTCCAGCAGTAAACCATTTGTTAATCAGCATCAAGAGCGAAGGTATCGAACATTTTTAAAAATTTTTTCTACGACCTTGTATGGCGATGAAACGTTGGCTTTGAATAAATGCTTTGGCAGTATTCGCCGTCTTTGTTTGCTAAAGGGGATGAATGGTTGTGTAGGCACATCAAAATACAGTCACCCTCCTGTAAGTTCCCTAGGTCAAGACCATCCCTTCATAACAACCGATTTTCAATTACCCGAATTCCTTAATGGAAATAAATAGGAAAGTTATGCCGACAAAGAACACCGAGCAATGAACCGCCAGTAAGAAACAGCGAGAATCTCACGTTACGTTGCCGTCCCGTGAAAGTAACCATTTATCACGCTTCCATGAATCCAGAACTCTAACCACGTGCATGCTGCACTGGACTGGATATTCGGGGTGGTTTGGGGTTGCCTTGCCTTTTGTACTGAACATCCACCAAATCTGCTTATATATCCTCCGATGGGACAATGGGTTATAGTGTCAGCTCTACTACGCATCATTATTGGGAAACAGCTTAAGCCGGCTTACCTGATGTTAACTTGTTTTCAGACATAGGAGACGATGAGGGCAATGAAGTGATTCATGTGGCAAGTGTACATGCCTATCTACAACACTGGTGTTACACATTTTGTTAGGACCATGTCACTGTAAACTCCGCGCACGCTCCATCGGACCTGGCTACCTGAAGTTGGACAGGGAAATTTCGAGACTGTGTGTGAGTAAAGGGCACAAGACCGGGCTGTCAAGGGGTTGCATTGCAGTTGTTTTCGTCCCCCTCGAGATCGTACATCAGCCACCCGTGAGCTGACATGGCGGACTGCGTTAGCTAAAGCAGTTGAGGTTGTTACTACACGCCCACGGACAGAGGTGCATGGTCATCCCTACGTGAATCTCGAGAGCGGTCGTTGACGTCACCATTGGACACCACCGAGCTCAAGATGGCTCAGTGATTGAAGCGCGAAGTTACTGACCGGAAGGTCAGTGGTTAGAGCCCAACCTCAGCTTCTCGACTGCTCCTTTCTAGGCTTGGGCAATCCGATAGTATCTCAGCCCTCGTGCTTCCTTTCAGGTGACATGACAGCTGTGCACCGAAAGGATGTTACAGCCGAACGATTATTCATCATTATTTACTCGGCACCACCTGTTTTGACATTGGTCAACTCTCAGAATGAGATCAGCAAAGGTGATTTGAAAGCCGGGTTGTTCTGACCTTCACATTACATTTGTTGCGTTTTCCTGCAGTGAAGTCACTCTGGAAGAGGGGGGTTCGTGCATTTTGCTCCCCTGTTGGTGTGGCATCTACCTATCCCACAGTGTGATGTTGTAACGCGTAGAATTACGGGTCAAGTGAAGTTTTCGTTTCACTTAAAAATAAGATGAAGTTTACGCAGGCAAATGAAAAAGACGAGTGAGCTATGATCACTTCCGCTCGAAGGAAGATCAATAAAATTCGAGTCATAAAGATCAGTATGAAGGCACCCGTAAGGATCTGGCGAAACGACGGCTCAAACAATGGAATTAAAATGAATATCGCTCGGTTGAAGATATGTTTGTTGTCGGAATTCCAATTGACTTGGTTAAAACACATGGGTTTACACTTTGTTTTCGTTGATGAATGTTCCGCTGGGGAAATTATCAACCAACCGTTTTGGAAACAGTGCCTCTGGAAAAGTGATTTTTGCGGTGTTAAGTTCGCGTGTGCGAGGTGACGTTTACCTAGTTGTGGCAAAATAAGTAATCGAACCAACAAAGACACAAGACCACACGAAATAAAGCAAGGTGAATGCTTATTTAGCCAGAGGGAGCTGGATTTTATACAGGGCCAATGACAGCTAATCGAGATATTCTGAACTGATCGTATTTTAGTCATTATTACTTTGATGAACAGTATGTGAACTTACCAAATCAGGGGAATAGGGATATGATGACCAACTTGACAACGCGACACAGTTCCGTGCTGTCGACTGTCTTCCCTGAATGGTAGTAGAAGTATTATCGCCACAAATAGGGACTGCCAGCCTGGTATGTTTACGACGGAGTTTGAACAAAACTAAGAAAGCATGGGGGATCAGGCTAGATGGAGTGCCTTGGATAGGATTGTCGGAAACGACTAGGACTGCCCAGCGGAATTTCACACGATGGTGCCGCCAACGATGAAGAAAGCCATCTGAAATGGTGGTGGTTGTGGTGGTGGCGACTGTTTTCTCACTTTCTGACGATTCACCAACCCAGGTCGGGCCAAGACAGGTACTGTGGACACGTTTGTGGTGTCGGGTGTTTGGTGGAGTGGCGACAGACGTGTGGTTTGTATCGGAATAACCGGTGTGGTAAACTGCAGAGTGTGCGTGGGACACGGGTGATTTTGATGGACAGCTGGGAGGTGAAAGAGCATCGAAGGTAAGTGAGCCGGATGATGAATCGGATAAAGAAGTGGACGGGGAGGGAGTGGAAGTGACTAGTGAGCTTGACGGCGAATTCCACGAGTTGGAAAAAGTGGGTCCTGTGAAAGACATAAACTGATCATGAGCACGCTTGTTGAGGGCGTGATCAGAATGATCTGGAATGGCAAGTGCATCACAGCTCTCGAATAGTGCGTCTCGGGTGTTAGTCTTTCCAAAGCACTCCCGCAGGTTCTTTGCCTTCACTTTCCTGTAGGTAGATATGGATGAATGTTTGAAACAAATGCAACCCTGCAAAGGGGGAGCAAAAAGGAAAGGTTGGTTAGAGATTGGGATGCAGTGAAAAGAACTGAATCGGTCTCGGGTTGTCGCATTATGGGCATACACTTTTTGGAGACAAGCGAAAACCATGCCACCTATAAGATTGGCATTCGCTTCAGGCGAAATAAGTTTATCGGCATCTTGGCCCTGGCGTTGCGCGTTGTTTACCAGCCAGTCAATCGGTTAGGTTCGCGGTTGATCATCCCCATCAAAAGAGGACATACTTGCAAAAATGTCTGATACTAAGTCACGTCCACCCATTAGACGGGGCGATCTGACCTGGTACTGAATTTGTGTTAGTCATTGAGAGAAATGGAAGGTGGAGAGTTTGTATGAACTCAGCAGTGCACGATAGATCAGCTATGGGTCGTACAAACGGATAAGCCACGATGTTTGGACAGTACAACTCCAACACACTGAATGCTACGGAAGGGCAGCGCACACACAAACATCGAATCGACACGTTCTCATGTGCACACCCGCTGTTAGTTCAAATCAGTTACCAGATGATGTGATGTAAAAAAACGCAAAAGATGTTGGAGGTTCAGACAGATTTGTGGTTCCGTCCGCAAAAAGTTCCATGCGGATGACTTAGGAAAACCAGTCTCGATGGATGTGAGATAGTTAAAGACAGAGCGGTTCTCAAGCTGGTCCTCCGCATTTCCAGCTTCGGCACAGTTCAGGGAGTCTCACGATATGAAGACACTTCACTGCATGCTGTATCCTGCTGTACCCTTCTGGAAATTAGGGTCAATGAGCTGTGAACAGAAGCAGTCAGGTCAAATAATCAAATCGGGCACTTCAGTTTATTTCAAGTGAAAAAAAGTTACCAAGAAGGAGAAAGTCGGGCTGGAAAGCACTCAACGTATGCACATTCGATCCATCAGAGTAGGGATAAGGTTCAATACTCTGACTAACCGCTGATTCAGTATTGTCTTCAATTCCGTTAATCAAGAAGTGTCAGCAGTAGTTCAGCCCTCATGCTTCCTTCCCGTGGCGCGACAGCTATGCACCGAAAGGGTGTTACAGCTGAACGATTATTTTATTGGCGAATCCCATGTGAAAAAACTACAAGTCATGGAGGGAGTGCATGCGGCGATATCGCAGACATTCTTTGCTCACACTGTTCGCATTATCAGCTGGATCGGAAGGATCGCGATGAGCCGCTAGTTTCTGCACATGAATTATTCCAGGCTATCTGATTCAAACGAGGTGAGGTGTCCTTAGACTGGGGAGCCATCTGAACATTTCCAAGCTGAAAATGCCAAAGCCCGACTTTCGGAACGGCTTCGTTCCCCACCGATTATCCTGCATCCACTTAGAAATTTTCCCAGGTACTCTACGAGACGATTTTTGTAGAGATATTAGTTCAAATGAAACTACAAGCTGAGCTCGCCAGCCCATATCCTTCAAATCAACAGTCACCTAAGAGATTCGCCAGACATAATGCCATATGAGTCAATGACTGATTTTATCTCACACCACGTGTGCGCATGACAGCGCGTCGATATGATATTTACACGATGGGGTGGGGAGACAAATGCCGCCTGGTCAAAAACTGTCCCCACCTGTATACACTCATTACCCAAGTAAAAGCCAAGGGCAAAATACGAGTTCCAGCAACCTACCTCTCGGAGAACGCGCAATCCGTTGGCCAGCTGAACATCCCAGCAGGTAGTCTTGGTTGACGAAAAGTCAGTTGCAGGGGGTTGTGGATTGGGAGAGATCTTTCTATGGTGCGTACGATGGGACTCGTGTGGGGATGAAATCTGACAACCATTTACCGCACTCAATCTAATTAGGTCATCGGTGATACTACCTTGGACTGCAGCCAATGCCGCCATGGTCAGGTATGAGGGGACAGGCGGGCTAAACGGGGCATATCGGGAACGAATCAGGGGAGTGTGAGCGGAAAAGCAAGGGTCGGTTGAACTTGGACAAAAATCTGACTCCAGCGGCATCGAGTTGGACCAGATGTGTTCATCAACTGAACGATTGTCGTTATCCGTCACCTGGATTCTCGGAGAGTTTGAAAGCTGGTGGATCGCATAAGTGGGAAAAAAGTCTTCATCCGGTATACCTAAAAAGTGGGAAATTTTCTGTGCGAAGATGTGGCCAATAAAACTAAGTATCAGTGAGTGGACGTCCGAATAAGAGATAGTTTAGATATCACCAATACGACAACCGAACAAGGGTGAGGATTAGATTTGGGTGTTACGATTTGGAGTGCAGTGACATGTGCAAGGTAAGGAGTATAGGTGCTTCGTGCAAGTGTGTGGTAAGAGCACCAGCAAGACTTACTAGGGAATTCTGACGATAATGATCCAGCCCTTTTATGCATACAATACACAGAAACAAATAGTAGTGTTTAACGTATCACATGAAGTTGAATAGCCGCGAGAACATTAGAATCGAGTAACCACGGCATGGTTCGGTGAACTACGACGACACATATCGGAATTCCTAGATGAAATCCCCTCGGAAGTTGATAAAGGTGGGCGAGTTTTGGGTCGGATTGGTGGGGATGGTGGGTTATGGGGGGAAGTACCAGAAGGCAAACTGTTAACACGTATCTCTGACTGCTTCCTTGTACCTGTCTGAGTGTCTGGACACCTGGAAACCTGGTCGCGTTTGCGAGCTGAAGTTCCTTGTTTGCTGGTTGCATCGGGTGTTCGGACAGCGTTCAATGAACTGGAAGGCGAACAGGGATCCAGGGGCTGACGTGGGACAGTCTGTGATCGGTTCGGTTTGGTGCGGGAATCTATAATCTGCACCCCTTGCTTCTCTGGAAGTACCGTTTTTCGGCGCATCGCGGCCTTGTTGACCACGAGGGATGATGTTGCAAATTGATTACACCGTGATACGGTTGGACTAGACTCCGCCATAGCTTCCGACGGACTTCCAGGTGCCGTGCGTGAACGATGAAGTAGGACAAGTGAATCTCCGGTCGGTGACTCTGTCAGCTTAGGTGTAGGCGGTGAACGGCTGAGTATTTTCGGAGATTTGTGCGTTCCAAGGCTGGGTAGCAACCTATAACACCAAAAATACAGAACAAAAAATGACAAGCGTGATTTCCCTACTTATGAGTAGAGCAAACTGTAAACAAAAAAGGAGAAAGACTGACTGACTTCTACAACGTGGAGATGGTGCTTTTGTTTCAACTTATCCGTTCCGCTCACCTTATAGGACCAGCCAAAAATAATAGCTTAGGAAGGTCAGACACTGCACAGGCTGTTCGTTGATGCGAGTTTCTTACCCTCTAAATTTCACAGAAAGAGACGGAGCCTAGCTGCACATCACACGTGATTTGAGCACCCATTCGCCTTGCTATTCGCATGAGAAAGGTGACAAATCGTCCCAAACAGGTCTTGATAGGGATTTGACAGGGCAGTCAATACAAGGGGGCCGCCGTAGAGGAGTATTACTACTGTACCCATACTTGGTGTGCTCACTGAGCTGGATAATTTGATTGTAAACGTTTTGTCAACAATCCAGATGGCACAATCAATGCATCCCTGTGTAGCGAATCAGTGCGATGCGTCAACCATACCACGGCCAAAAACAGTACGTTGACTAAAAATTTGAACAAACATGACACTCATTCACTCCCAAATTCGTTTGGTTTTCGAATATTCACCAAGACAAAACTCCTCACAAAGCTCTAAGAACCGTCATGGGTGAAGAATAGTTGCTTCAGTAGGACATGAATGCAATCATCAGTTCCGAATTGTCGCAACACAATGTGTGTTGAGGAAACTTAGTTCCATGACCTAGACAAATTTCGCAGGGTATTGGGGTCGTAAAACACCAGGTTATTTTTGGAAGATCACCACTTCGAGAGTATGATACTATGTGACCATATATATGAGCATATGTGACATACTCGCCAATCATGTGTTTCAGGCGAATTATTCAGGACTTACGGATGAAGGGACTTTTGTCCATCCGTTTGTTCCAACAAATGACACAAGGCTGGTTGAACCGGTAGTGCGAATTCGACATGCAATAGACTACGACTGGTAGAGGTGGAACAGGAGGAATTGGGAGTGAGCGATTCAAAGCCAGGATTCCGTGGTGACAACTGAAAGAGAATGGGTCAATCCGTACACGCTGATTGTAAAAGGAGGTTACAACTTCGTCAGGAGAGAAGCGAAAGATCAAGTCACGCACAGCCGCTAGTAAAATATATCAATTGGTTATACTGTGGAATTGTTTTTTAGGAACTAAATGTTTACAGTAAAAACAGGGATCTATGAATCGTGAGGACCACCGATATCGTCGATATAACTGAATCCTTGAATTTTTTTGCGGATGAAAGAAGCCACATGGCAGTGTACCGCAAATCGGCCACTCGTATGGCTTTCAATCAAAGATTTCGGGAGGGGGGGGGGATAACGCTAGGACCGTTGTGTGCGTAGGGTGTGGAGCATAGCACGACCATTGAGAAGCCAGTTGCCTGAGTGGCCAACTTGGAGAGAAATTTAAACGTATGCCAGCTCTGAAACAACCGTTTTCCACTGCAAATAGGGTTCCATGTGGATGGTTTTGACGTCACCTCAAGGGGATAAGGTAAACTCTGAGAAAATGCACTTTCTCCAACCGACGCAGCAAAATGACCTGATTTGTCATAGATGAAACATTGAGATGGTACATTTCAGGCGAAAAGTTAAGGGTCGAGTACTACAGTAACGACTAGACAAATAGGTAAACAACAAGTCGGTTTAGATATTTTTCACCCACGTAGTCATTACCCTCGACTCGTTCGTTGTGTGCTATTCCCGCTCCTTGGGTACCGTATTCCGACTATATGGCATGTCCGATCTCCGCCTCACTGGTGTTTCCCATCCGTTGAACTGCAGTATGAGACCTTATTCACGATGCATTTCGACGGCAGAACTTTTGAACCCGTCATTGTTCGACCTCAGTGTTTCTTTATGGATAAATCCTGCCGCACTGCTTCCCCCTAGATAGATCGAGTTGCGTGCAACAAACGGTTGGCTGTGGTTCGTTCCTGTGCACACTTCCCAACCACGTTATGTTATATGCACTCTTCTGATTAGTGATGGTCGCGCTAACAACCTTTGGTTCACGAGAAACAAAATTGTTGAGACAGCCGATCCAGATCGAAAACTCAGTAAAAACGAAATAAGAGTTAAACATGAACAAAGAAACTTGTGCAGCAACGAGCAAGAGACTAGTCGAAGGTGGCCTCCAAACGGGTCCCCAGGATATGCAACGTGGTTCACAGTAATTAGCAACAGGCCTGTGTATGACAAAACGCACTAAAGATGTCCTCCTACGTTAAAGGACAGTCATTCGGTCATCACTTTGTACTGGAGGTGTAAAAGTCGCAGCCATATGTCAATAACGAGGCTGTTTAGAGGCCACCATTTTGAGCAAACAGTGCCTACGGTTCCCAGGACTTCAACATGGCTATGCTGAAGACTATCCAGTCGCAAAAATTGTTTTTTCTGCATTCTATGGATGAGAGGCTCACTCGAAACTCACGTAAATTCTCCGTTAACATTGGTTGAGCATGCACGAGTCATAAATATGATGTATGAACAGGTCGGTGTCCAAGACTGGTCGGAATTCGGGACCTACGCCAACCTGATGAACCGCACGATTCGTCAAGTGGACGGGGGCAGGAAATTTGAAGGACTCTATACGCACCAAATTCACGAGGATACTAGAAGCAAACTTACATGGTAAACACTCGAATTTCCAGGATGGGTCGACGGTGTGGGGCCGTTCTGATCGAAGTCTGTCCTTGTCATTGTGCCTATTGCAGAATAAGAACATGAACGAAATAGCGAATGGATACGAGACGCACAAGGTAGTGCCCTGGATATTACGAGAAATAACCATAATCGTGTTAGAGGAAAGAAACTTGAAAAAATATGAGATAGTCAATGGACGGTAACAACCGATTGTCCTGTGGATGAGGTTAGACGACAGTGATCATAATCTGCATTGATGATGGGAACGATAAACAGAAAGCGTCCAATGTTGGTTCTGTAGAAATTATTACTGATCACAGTAATGTCAGTGCCTCAGTACTGCACAAGAATGTCGTCGTTCTAAAAAAAGACATTCTGATCTGGATGCAATCATCAGCTGGTCACATGAACACACCCGTCCCTTCAAAGTCCTAAATTGTTACCGCGTTTTCTTTCCCTTCTTAACGTTGCAAAGGCCTGCTTAGTAGCTTCGCAGCCGCTCCCCGGTGTTCCTATTACCCATCTTCCCCAGAACCCCTAACACGGAATGTTTCGGTTTGGCGCATCAAGTAGCCACAGTAGCTCATTCCACAACCAATCTGCAGTACAGTTCAAAGTCTATCAACCAATGACGCCAGACTCTGAACGCTTTCTGTCCCCCTAAGTCTTATCCATAAGTTTGTTACTGTGTATGTCATTCCCCACTGTATTCATTTTTACCTTGTCCTTGCCCCGAAATTCCTCGAGGAAGATTACTGCTTTATTGTCGGAGCTTCAAAGCACATCTCTGGGAGCAGCGAGGAAACTTTAGGTCAGCTCTGTGATCAGTAAGCACCTTGATAAAGATAAGATAATCATTCAGCTGCAAAACCCTTTCGGTGCCTAGCTGCCATGTCACCCAAAGGAAGCACGAGGGCTGGGATACTGCCGGGGTGCCAAAGCCTAGACAGGGGAAGTCGAGAGTTAGGGGTCGGGTTCGAACCAAGGACCTTCCTATCAGTAAATTCGCGCTCTAACCACTGAGCCATCTCACCCCGTAAGCACTTTGACGGTTACTCCAACTTCACCCGAAGAATTTCATCCCCTTCCTTTATGAAACGCTCCAAAAAGGTATGTGAATCTACCGCACTATTTCAGCTACCAACTATCGCCTAAAAGCTGCGGGACCCTTTATGCTCACGTCTCGCAGCTCCAGGAGTAAGTCATTGGTATTCAGGCCCACTGAGATACCTCGAGTTCCATGCCATTCTTTACTGACGACCTAGAATTCCCCCATTTTCGGTGGTGATTTATAGCCTTTTTTCCAGTGTATAATATGATAGATGTCTTCCTGTGGTGCCGGTTCACGAGGGCTGCCAATTATTTTCACATTATCTATGAACAGGCGGAGCAAGAGTTTGGAAACCCCATGACGTTGTTTATGCACAGGAAGATCAGAAATGGTCCAAGAACCGAAGCCTGCATAATCCCGCAGACAGCCAGTTTAGGAGACTGCCGAACGCTGTTAGAATATGTTACCAACCAAACGTGAGCGTCATCTTTAGAACCCCAATCACGGAGGTGAGATAAAGTAACCAATGTAAGTCACGAGGTCAACATTTCTACCTCACCACAACATGATGCTTCATGGCAATCTGGTGACTTTCTCCAGCCCACTTCTGGTACACAGTAGCTTGGCATCTGCGGAATTTCACCTGACTACCCAAGCTTATATCTTAGGCGGTCGGTATGTTTAGGGATTTCAAGCTAAAAATGCCCGACTCACAAGCGTGACACCCGCACGCATCACAAGATATCCTCAAGCTGAGTAGGCTAGATCTAGCTCATATGGTTGCGGGCGTGGAAGCGTTACATATTGGTCATCTCAGCTTTGCGTTAATGCTGCGGCGCCGACAAAGATAACCTTGCTCAGTAAACGTGTCATCAGTCTTCGCCATGCGGCTTCGTATACACTGCTCGTGATGCAACAACCCTCTAACACTGGAATTTCCTAACTAGACCTAGCATTCCGTTAGAATGGGAAGTTTTCAGGTTAGACTCCTGTCAACCGAGCAAGTGGAAAGATAAGAGTGCTGGACGGTGATCTTGTGACTGTCAAAGATGTGTCATGCAGCCGGAACTTTAGCACAGGCTAACACAGTACATCCGCTTATCTTAGGTCTCATGATATATCACAGAGAGGATCACTGATGGTGAAGTCGAATGGAAGGAGTAACAGCGGACAGGTTTGTCACACATTCGATATAATCTGAAGAGTGTGCGGCCAACATGCGAAGAAAACCCTCTTAACGCAAATTTATTCATCAGTGCGACACAACATCATGCAAACTAATCAGGTACTTAGAATGTATTGCACGTCTTAGAATGTCTTATTCTCACGATACTATCGCCTTCAAAAAGCTTGGGAATTTCACATCTCAAGCTGAAAAACAACGCCAATCACGTACCGGCGGTAAAAACAGTGAAGAAAAACCCAGATTACACGAGATCTTAATGTCACGTGTGCACCGGATCACACGCCACACGACTGCAATGTTGCTAACACATCCGAATCCTTTGAGTTTACATCGATATTAGCGGTTTGCACGCAGCACTGTTTGTGGTTCACCTACTACTGCGGATAAAACATTGTTGTTGCGGCAGATTGCTTTCGGATGTCAGCCAATATGTCACGTCCTTTCGCAATCATTTCAGCGGGCACCGGATTATGTTCACTGCCCACTTCATCCAGCCGGGAATTTTTAGCGTTTGGAACCGGTGGTCACCTGCACCATGGGCATCCATATAGGCATGCCCGAGGTACGAATGCCTTCTACCAACAAACGACATCTTCCCAGTGGATAGGCGGTTTCCGTAAACTTGCTCATCGCTGACGACATCCCTCTATAACCACAGGTGAATGCAGAAACTAATTCCAGCTCCTAATGTGCATGGGACGACTAGTTACGAAGAAGTCCACGGCCCTATGAAATAAAAAAGCACAACGAAATAAGACAAGCTGAATGGATAGACTGTGTACTGGAACACGAAGACCCGAGCAACTAACCCTAACTTGGCTTCATTTGACTTCATTCGGCAGACATCGCATCATGGTCAGTCTTTCCATCAAGTTTCAGCTTCATGGCAGCCGCCCGAAGTGTAACTCCTAACCGAACATACACCCATCACATCCGCCGAGAGACTGACTCGTAAACACAAACCAACTGATTGGCTTAAAATGGAAAGAGTAAACGGGAGAGCATACGGACGTTCCCAGACCGGGTGGAAAAGTAGGCATGTAACAGAGAATAACAGAGCTTGCCTGTCCAACTGCCAAGTCGACGATGTGATGGCATAACAGGATTTCGAGGAACACAGTTAGAGCCAGGATGCAGAGGGACTGGAGCTTCGTGCGCCCTAACTGGTTGACGATGAGCATGTGGATGCTTGGGTGGAGGGGGCAGAAGAGGTGGAACAAACAGATCCACGAGATGACGTGTTAGCTTGCAGGAAGTCGGAGACGAGGTGGCACTTTTGACAACCTGTGGTTTCTCGTCGTTGTTACAGTGCAATACGGCGTTACCACTGGTATTTTTGATGGGCGAAGTTGAGGGTTGAACAGGAACTGGCTTGAGCACAGAAGCACTGGCAGTGTGCCTGGTCGATAGTGCGAAGCTGGATTCTGTAGACGTAGAGAACCCGCCCGAGGTTGGTGGCTCCAAACGCAATGAGAGTTTATAGTTTGCATCCTCAATAAATCGCTGTAGTTCCTCGATATATCTCTGGGATTCGAGATAAGCGATGACCTTTTCATCTATCGCAAAGGCTAAATTGTGAAAAAAAAGGGGGGGCTGGATAGTACAACTTACGCCGACGAGAAATGGTTGTATTTGGCTCGACTAGTAAAACAACGGGAAAGAAAAATGTGTAAAATTGGCACTTTGGTACTTAAAAACGTCAAGAGATATGTGCTGTGGTTTATGGTGCGAAACTACGCCTCACTTGGTCACTGAGGCTAGCTTATGTAATCTGCTCAGTGAACAGTTCTATCACGACTGTCCAATATACCTTAAGCCTACGGAGCAATCTTCTCGGTTTTAAACCACTAGACTGTTCAAATTCAATAAACAACCAAGGAAGTGACCGTATGTAACTGGCCGACAATGTGCAGCCGCACTGATTACTGCACTTATAATCCCCAAATAAAGTGTGTTTGTTTTTGTCACATTGGCTTTGCACTGACCTCACAGCTTCAGATACAAAAGCATCCGCGAAGGAACAACGCTACAATCGCCCAGGGTTTTTCCCTTCCCAAATATTCTCCTATCCGAAATCTTGAAAATAAATAAGGTAGCCTCAGTAGCTCTAAAGTACGGTTGGCCTAAATTGGACGAGGAATTTCCCATCCATTTTGTGTGCAAAACTCTAATTCAAGGACTCGAGTTTGAAGCCGACCTATTCTGATTTTGCGGACAGCGACCTGCAGTTAGGTACGTGTCAGCCCTCTCCTCGATCAGCGTTCAGTTTTGTCTTCTTAGGTTAATTTAGTGAAAACAGGTTTGAGTATTGTAACCCAAATTGACGTGTCTCGCCATGACTTCATTTTCCCCACTATACGCGGTGACGTCGGCTACCAGGACATGTCTGATGGCAAAGCACAAAAGTTCTGACGCTCTAAAAGCGCAAGTGTTCGCCATAACATAGTGTGAGAATGACTACAGTTGGTCAGTCGAAATCCCATGTCTTCCTTTTCCGCCAAGTTCTGGGTTTGATGACGCTGCAAGAGCTGAAGGCAGATATAGATGTAGATTTTTCAAATCACAATGACCTTGTCATAATTCAGTGAAAGAAATCAATACTTAATCAAATTTGGATCCACAAATTTGGGCGTTGTTTAGTTCCAATGGCGACTGACAATTATTCTTCTAGTTGCGCGTTCCCAAGGCGATTTGAGCGTACACCTGGCCGCTTAGTTTAATCTGTTACACTGAAAGACTTTTGAGACAAGGTGAAACCAGACCGCCTGTACTTTTAAATCATGGGGTCTGAGGCCTGACAACACGCTTCGATGTAGCCAAATACGTTGCCCAGCGTGGGAACAATATTCACTGATTAGCTGAGCTGAGCTAGGATTTCTAGATAGCTTGATCCGATCCGCGCCGAATCGAGTTGATGGAGCCCTATTCGAACGCCAAATCACTTTCAAACACATTTGAAACGGTGAATTGCCAATGTCATACGTTGCGTTTCCGCGTGTAGTCGTTCATGGAACCCAGCGCTCGACAGAACGACATGCGAACAGCGATTCATGCAGGTGTGACGCGACGCGTTGGAAAGCTGGAAAACAAGCGAGCTGAATTTATCCAGTGCAACAACCATGTGAACCTGCGGACGCACGTGCCTTAACAGGATCTAATCTCTGAGTTACCGGCGTAGTTACCAGTTCACCTGACAAACATAGCCTTCTGGAACCCAGATAAGTTTGATCCAATTTCTAATGACGACTACCCGCCCGATATTGTCAACCCAAGAATGACAACATCACTGGCCGCAGCGTTAATCGCCAACACCTTGATGGTATGTTCATGGACGGATCCCGGTAACACTTGCATAGTACTATACTGCGGGAGGTGCGGTATTACAGTTAAACCTAAAGGAATGTCCGGATGACGCCGGTAACTCGGTGATGAACACAACTGATGCCGGTGTCCATTGCTATGCCCACCCATCTTATTCCATGGGATTTAGATTGGCGCCAACAGGTTGCATGGAGCACCAAACTCGGCTCAGCGCAAACCGTCTAGTGGCTTGACCGCTGTTGACCGGCAAATCCGACTCGGATGACAGCCATTCACATACAACGTAGTTCACTCAAACGTCGCAGGCCCTTATGAGCAGTAATTCAACCATATACCTACAGGAAGCAGTAATACAACTTTCGCGGTTCGGCACCTAACCGCGGTAAAGTGCGGTTAGACAGCACGATGTCAACTGGACTGAGCGATCGATGAAATATATGGTGGTATAGTGTGATTCGTTTCAAGGTCCGTAACTGCAGGCTGTCTGGTGTGGCAAGATTACGCAGAATGCTCTCGGTAAGGTGGCCGAAGAAGGTAAATAACTGGGTGTTTTCGAATTCTTGTGGAAAAGTACATCCCGCTTTCATGCACATTCCAACGGTGCAAAACTTATATATTCTGCCAGTTCATATATTGTACTTCGAAAATCAGGACTGTTCGTACTTTATAGTTCTTTCTCTCTTGGGCGCGGCAAATAGCATTAATGACACTGGTTCACATTGTAGGTGAAAACGGCTCATTTCCTCCCGAAATTCCACTTCTATTTTATGCCGGAGTCCCATTAAGAAGTCGGAATTCGATAAGGTTACACAACAAACATTTCAAGAAGTACATCGCAAGGACTTTCAGCGAAATGGAACCGTCCAGAGTTAACGGGTGATATGAGCTGCAGAAACAGTCATAAAAAACACTACTCACGCAGGGATGTCTTGATACGCTGACTGATAAAGTGTAAAAAAGAGAAAGACAAGTGATTTACGCGTAAGATAGACACACAGAATGATGAATAGAACGTGGAGTCTTGACAGTCGCTTTTGACTGCGTTTGAATCAAATCGATTAGATGCTTACACAAGAACCTTGAAGAGCAAGTTCCGGTAACTTGTTGGATAGACGGTCACCTGTAGTCGGTCCAGAAAATGTGATGACACTCTTCGCGAGTTAGTCACAGGTGGGATATGAAACTTATGGAACCGTGGCGCCCAACAATAGATGGACATAACTGATGTATTTCCAAAATCAAACCCTGACCACGTTCTGAGAGGTTTCACACTTTTATAACAACCAGGTATGACTTGCTTCCGAGTGATCAACAAAACCCGCGCAATTCGAACCTGGGGTATTCATCGTTCCGACATGCTGACGAATTGGAAATGCCTGAGTTCACCTAACGTACCGCTAAGTATGAATCAACAAAAATACCGGATGGAAGGACCGACCACCTAGGAAAAATAAACAATAGTGAGGCCTCTGGTGAATACCGCCTGAAAGTGAGCAAGCAAATGATTACGATGGAAATCCTGATTTTCAAGTGATCCGAACCCTCCACTCTAGTTTGGTGTTTCGTTTGTCCAACGTACCACTCGTATCAGTTGATTAGCATACATATGCGCACCAGTAATAATTAACATATTCTTGCTGGCACAGTAAGATCACAGCTTACGGATGTGTTTCAGTGACCGGCAAATAGACGGACACTTACGGTACTGAGATTGTTGAAAGTTGGCGATTGTACGGAGCACATTGTTGATTCGGTCTTGCTTGACCTGCTGACTCCATACGGTCGAGGAGTTTTGGTGCTGAGCTGCAGCTGCGGCAGCCACATCAATGTAGGTAAGATCGCTGAGATAAACACCTGAGTGATAACGGACAGAAGAGAGAGAGCGCAGAGACAAATGAATGGGGCGACTAACAAGGTACAGACCAACATACAACAGATTTTCCCTTGAGGGAAAAAGCCAGAAACCAACGGAATGGATGAATCAGAGAAGACATATGTGAACTATTCTCCCAACTGAATTCACATAAAAGAAATTTGACATCTTAGACCTTGTCTAAAAGTTCTCAACATTCCCATACAGATCGAAGAAACATCAGTTATGGTTGCAAATCTTGATCAGGTATATTGAGCTCAGTGAACAACAGTATTCAAATACTATACACACACTTGTGTCTTCAAATCCTTCCTTGGGATCTGTCAGATGCGCATTGCTGCTTCAAGGTCGAAAACACTGTGCACTAGTTGTTCATTTTCGGAATGAAAGTCACAATTGAAATTGCAAGTAGGCTGTAGTCACAAGTACTTTCAATCCTGTCAAACACCGATCGACCGTACGTTGATTATCCTAGCACAGGCAGCAGTAACCTTCTAATTGAATCAAATGAGTGTGTTTTATTGAAGTTGACTCAAACTAGGCTCGTCCAAGGCACAATCGGACGTCTGGTCGACGAACGTTGTCACGTAACACAAACCGAAAACTTGTTTCACATTATTGCATGGATTAGGTTGCCTGAATACACTAATCACGTGTGACATGGTGGCAAGTTCAGCCGATGGGTAAACCCCGGACCGTATTTGTACCTATCCTATTCGGATTTCCTGGTCATTTCCACAGCCCTGAATTCTGATCGAACCAAAAGCTTCCCACAAATTTGGATTCAGATGATGTTTCGTTAAAATGTACGAAAACCACACATACTAGCTTTCAAGTCCTCCGGCTTTTAACCGCTGTGCCACAGCTAACAGATCATCAGCTGCACATTATGTATCAAGGTTATGTTGGTTCCAGCTGCTACAGTCTCGACCACCGGAAATGGGAAAGCAGGGGAGATATAGTGAAGCATTTGAGGTGACAGCATGATCAGTTAGTTCGCAGGGTGTATTGATCTGGGGGATCGGGAAACTGGACAGCTAGATATTGATGGCGATAGCTTTGATGCAGGAGTGCCAGTGGCTGCATGCTTCAGCTATGTCTATCAGTGTTATCCAGGGAGGCGGAGCTGTCAACCTGACTCGGTCTACTGGTTCGTGTTTTCATACTTCGTTGCAAGGTCATACACTGTCCACCGCTTGGTCGCTTCCACTCAGCAGAGGGTTGGGCTAAAACAGCTCTGCGAGATGGAGGATCCTCTAGTGTGCGGAGTATATGTCCTAACCAGCGTAACCTATGATGCGTGAGTAACTCACCCATCGTGGGAGAGTTCCTTTTCCCTAAAACCATCTCACGTACCTTAGCATTGCTAATCCGATGTTCCAACCAAACCCGATCAATGCTTCGGAGACACCTATGATCGAACACTGACAGCAATCGTATGCCCTCTGCGTGTAGGGGCCACGTTTCCGATCCATCAAGCAGCATGGATCACATCGCCGCGGTGTTGCTCTACCCTTGACAGACGAACTGACTTCACGCCGGCGCCATAACTGTCGGTGGTTCGCAAAAGCTGCCCTGACCCTTCCGATTCGAGAAGTAATCTCGTTTCCGGCAACTTCACCGGAAGTTGTACAACCGTCCACTTCGAGTGGCTGGTCTAGAAGCTAGCTTTAGTCCGCGGCAGAATTATTGAGGTTATCCTGGTCTACACTGTACTCACGTAGATATAGTGCATCGTTTCTACCGAAAATTGAGGCAGCAGCATATTCAGTTGAAGAATACCATAATCGGGAAATTCAGCTGAAAACCAAACTGGTATGCAAATGAGTGTCTTTGTCGGAACATGTTCTTAGTTGTGAGGCAGGCAGCTCTCTGTTACATACACAACAGTTCGAACCTGTCCACTTAGTGAGTAAGCAAGTATACTCCGTTAGGACATTAACCAGGGCGAGTAGGTTGATTGTGAAAAACGATAGAAATGCATACACAATAGAGGCGCGCTTTGTGGCGACCTGACGTAATCGGAGAGAACAAGCCAGAACTATTACCATAACAACCATGCGCGACCATCACCGCTACACGGAAACATGGTTATATTTGTACAGATACAGAGGCATTTTTAAACACCACGGATCGATCAATCATCGCGACCATGACGATGGGAGCGAAAGAAAAGGAAACAAAATTACAGGCAGTTAGACGGTCCAATTAAATGGAAGGACTACACTTGGGAAATGAAATATCATTTTGAGCAATTACAGCCTGATGTGACGTCCAGAAGTCAATTCAATTGACGAAAGCCGCTAGGTGAGAACTACTGACAGTCTTGTGCCAACTTAAAATAACCGGGCAAAAGTGGGATAATGTCACCGTTGAAATTGATGTACAGGCGATCATCGGGTCGACAAGATGAGCGTTGCGAAAATGAATGACCTCAAAATGATTAGATCACATAGAGACGGTGGATATGAATCGCATTCGGTAAACAGCAAGGGTTTTGGCGAAATACACTCATTTGTAAACAAATTTGGTTTTGCGAGAGACTCACCTGGAACCCAGCTGAATCTCTCGTTTGTGATGTTTCCAGGCATTACGTGCATTACGTATATACATGTATCGCGATATCTCGAATATGGTAGCAACTGAAACATGAGGCGGCCTTTGTGCAGCACATCCGGCTGATGAAATCACAAACGAGAGATTCAGCTGGGTTCCAGGTGAGTCTCTCGCAAAACAAAATTTGTTTGCAAATCAGCGTATTTCGCTAATTTTGTGCAATTTGGTTTCAAGTAGAACATAAGGTTGACGGAAACTCGGGGACTGCATTTCCTGATGAGCCCCAAGAAGGGCGAAACCGGTCGTGGGCTGTCGAAGAATTTTCAGCAACCTTATGAGTAGTACATTAAGTATAAAGCAAGGGTTTTGGTTGTGTTAGGTTGTTTATTGCTAGTTTCCGTGGGACGAAACATAAATGCCTCTCGAATTCAAATTCAAAGCGATACAAGACCGTTTATTTTTGCACCCTGAATAGTTTCTCCACGTTTTTGGTGTTCGAAGTCAGCTGCAGCACCATCAGATGAGAACACGTTGGCCAACCGGTCAGGTGATTTATTATCAATTCAACACTGTCTATTGATCGACAAACATCCATACATTCGATCAAGACCATAGGTCAACCACAGCTGCTCAGACACAACATATTTGAACTCACATTAGTCCACAAAACAGTGGTGAATGTTAAAAACGTCCAGACCAGAAGTTTATGACTTTACTGTTATCTGTCTGGTACCCACAAAAGATTAAAATGAACAAGGAACTGTGCTCAGCACATGACACACCGAGAGTAGCGAGAAAGATTGTATGGTTCCAAAAATGAATGCCTTCTCGCATCTTATTGCGCGTCCCCTCATTGTTGGAACTGCTCGGGGGCGAGATGGCTCAGTGGTTAGAGTGCGAATTTACTGACCGGAAGGTCCGTCGTTCGAACCCGACCTCTGCCTCTCGACTTCCCCTGTCTAGGCTTGGGCAACGTGGCAGTATCCCAGCCCTCGAGCTTCCTTCGGGTGGTATGGCAGTTAGGCACCGAAAGGGTGTTACAGCCGAATGGTTTTTTTTATGGAACTGCTCGGTTTACGGTAGCAGTGCTCTTGGGTCTAGGGAGCCACTGCATCGAAAAATTGCTTTTAAAAAAACGCAAATATGCCCCAGTTCGGTCTTATGAATGCGTTTGGTATCCGGAATACCTGTGGTCTTTTTTAGTTCGACCACTTGCGCGCACCCATTCGTAACTGAACCTAGTAATAATCCAGGTGCTCTTGATACATCAACAACAGCTCAGTTGAGTGTTGCACCAAGCTTATCCAGAATACTAGTACCACAGGTGATTTCGAAAAAATTTGGGGAGAAAAACTGTATGGTAGCAGAATGGGCGAACACATGTCTGCTGGAGTGCAATACTGCTCACAAGCTGGGATTCAACCGCTGACGAACAGTCCACTAATGAATAATAATAATATTAGTAAATAATAAGTATTAATAAATCGTGTCCTGACAAAATTCCTTGGTTCACTGAATACGACCCATCGGGACTGCTTGTGGCGCATAAGTGATATCAAAGCGCGTAAATTCGATCGAATGTGACGTACTGATGAGTGAGACACTTTTCGTCCAACACTATACAGTCAGGTAGAAAATTCAAATTGGGAGTAAAAAGTCAAATAAAGTATAAAAATAGGCCATTCAAACGAGAAACCGCGTGGATAAAAAATACTGAGTGATTTCAACTGACCCAGATAGGGGATACACGGCAATCGTGCATTATCCACAGCCGTACGTAAATTGGTATAATTCTGATCCTGTGAGAATAACTCAACCAATTTCCGAAAAGTCGAGCGGTCACGTGATGACAAGGCAGCCCATGTGGCAGAGAGTCGATGAACGCACTGGACCTGCAGTCCGGAAATGATGGCCATGCCGGAGCTGTAGTTGTTCATATCGACCAGTTTCTTCATTGCAAGGACGTCGGGCAACGTGTCAAAAAGTGGGAGATAGTGGAACGTATTGAGAGTAATTACGGTCAACTATCAAAAACAGTTAGCTGTTATGACAGATTTTGAAATTGCGTCGGTTATGCTAAACAGCCCATAAAAATAGCGTGATGCTGCGCTACAAAAGTGTTACAGGTCGTGAAACGTGTTGCCCCACTGGAGCTATTGTGTGCCGAGGAGCTCCAAGGAGAACCAACAAGCGTGTGAGCAAACCAAGTGTATTTGTATGGCACTTTTACAAGTGGATAGTACTATGCTGGTTTGTCGTTACTTGTCTTTCAGTTCCACTGATCCCAGAGGAAATTGAAAACCTGCCACCCGTTTCACAAAGCTAGGGCAAATTGTGCCGCTTCTAAAGAGGTCAGCAACATGTCATCTGACAATTCGCTCATTTGCTAGCACGGACATCTGCCTAGTTTGCCATAATCCTCAAGGCCAATGCGTGGCAAATTTTCAGTAGACTCTGGAAATTTAGTTGCACGAGATTGTTCATTACCTTTAAACCGAGGAACTATGTGATGTTTTCGTTGTTCTCCTCTGCTTCACTCGAGCGTGCAATGCTAACGTTTGGGTTAATAAACACTTGCCACCTGTCCGTCTGTTTTTCACATACGCTGGATACATCACGATCTGCGAGTGGTGCAAGTTTCGAAAGAACACTGTCACTAATGATATACATTCAAATAGCGACAGGTATTTATGCGATTGGTCCCGTTTCTGTGTTTCATGGAATAGGGGAGCTGCTGGCCGGTATTGTATCACGGATATTGAAGACGTGTAAGTGTGTTCAGCTGGTGTTCCGCCGATCGAACGCAGGATTTGGATCAACAAAGTTGCATCACCAAGTGAGGAACTACCTACTCAAAAAAGAAACCAGTAATTCGTCGTGATTATTTGTTGCTTATAAGCAGGATACGAATTGTAAGTTAAATCCGAAGGACCAAAGGTGTTTCTTTCCGGGACTGCTTGGGTGGGTTTATTGAAGAAAAGCAATGTACGTGCTAAACTGGGGCAAACATTCCCGAAAGCCGTATGGCATGTCCCGATTGGCTGATGAGCAACGGTCAAAGAAGTTTATCAATACTAGAAACAACATGTGAAGCATGCTTTCGAAGTCGCATTGGACTGCTTTATCGCTAAAAAGAAAGCGAAACGAAAATGTGTAAAGTGGCCACTGCGAAAGGAAGCTAAACATTTCAGTCCGAAACACGACGTCCCAAAGTACGCCTCCCTTATTAAGCTCAGTAATCACCTGATAAAGTGCAAAGAAGTGAACAAGAGATACAGCAACAGTAGTCCGCTTTATCTGGCTGATTAGATCCAGAAATTTAGTGAATACACACGGTCAGAAATGTCAAAACTCACCCAAATACATGGGTTGGTGAATGTCACATATCATTCAAGTGTTGGTAATTTTACGTTACTGTCGAAAAAAAGGGTGGGACTGTATGCAATACAATTTCCGATTTCCTTCGAGTTGAGTTCATTGTAAGTGGTATCGTTATTCCCTTATTAGGTTATTCCTTATTAGGTTATTTGTAAAGGATTCTGGATAGATACGAAAGTAATACGAAGTCATGGAGTTCAAACATGTGTAAACTATAAATTTGTCTTTGATTCGGTCGAAAAACTGTCCAACAACAGCCGTCCATGGGGTCCGCTATACAAACAAATTCTAGATACGGTTCAGAACGGCAGTGTAGCATGTTCCTCTAAGACACTACTGTATACCAGAAAAAGGTTACTTCACGGTACGTCAGACTAACAGCCTCAAACTTCGAAACACAAGTAATGTAAAAAACGGCGTAGAAAGAGTTTGAAATCGGAGTATGAAACCTACGGGTTTCACAGCAAACAGGAAGAAACCGGTTCAGACGGACAACAGCCACACGTTCCAGAATTACGAGCGATAGGAAATAATGCAGCTAGACGTGGGCCAAAAGTTCGAAGCTGGACAACCAGAGGTAGTTTTACTTAACAGCACATGGAGGTGTTGAAGTGCATATCGCGTCTCCAAGATCATTCATACAGTTCAGTTTTTCAGCTCGGAAGCCGTGCGGCGCACAGCCTTCCAATCACATCAATTTTGGTTCCAGTTGCGTATGCCTCATGTTGCCCATAGACCGAGATATTCGGCACCCGACTTAATGAAGTCAGTTCACATTACTCCTACCCAGGTTGGTCCCTGTTGAAACAGTGTGTAAAAATGTGACGACTATCGCACTCCAAAGTAGGTAGTAGATACACAAACCATACGGAGGAGAAAGGCAGGCGAGCATGACGGGTATCCTAACATAGGTGTTGTTCTGTCTGCTTGATTACAATGAAACTGATTGTACTTGGTGGTGAGTCCAATTCCCACTGCACCGATATCCGAAGCTAGCCTACACATTCCATCTGCCTTAACTACGAATAACTTGAACACTTCCTCCGGACAGAGTTCCACTGCTGCCCAGAGGTACAACATCAACGCTCCTCCGGAGAACCACTTTCCTCGGGGGCGGGGGGTAGGGGGGAACCGATAAAAACAGAATCGTGTGACTGTTGTACTGAATGTATCCGAAGGTTTTAAACAGTTTTAGTGAACGTGCGATGGAATGTTTTGTCTAGGCTAGAGTGCATATGTCAGCAATCCAATACTCTCGCATATTAGTACAACATAGTGGAATCTGTACACTGGTCGTCAGTTCCTGTAAGAGGACCCTTTGTAACACAAGCTAAACTCCAACAAGGACTTATCACGGATGAGTGTCCGAATACAGGGATGAAATCAGTGATAACTATTCGCAGCTCGACGAATACCGAGTTATCGCCCGCTTGTTCCATGTGTAGCATTTCCATTCATGGGGCGAGATGGCTCAGTGGTTAGAGCGCGAATTTACTGACCGGAAGGTCCGTCGTTCGAAGCCGACCTCTGCCTCTCGACTTCCCCTGTCTCGGCTTGGGCAGCCTGGCAGTATCCCAACCCTCCTGCTTCCTTCTGGTGGCATGGCACCGAAAGGATGCTACAGTTGAACGATTTGTTTTTTTTTTAGTTTCCATTCATCGTCTTTTTGTGCCTTTCTGTCTACTGTGCATAGTGTTGTGGCTCTTTGCGTACACACACTCACGTCCACCCATACACACACACATACAAACGAACAGTGGCACGCACGCACGCACGCACACACGCATGCATGCACAAACGCATGCAAGCTCAATCTGATTACCGCTCACTTTTGAACTCTGTTTTAAATCGATCGCAGTTCGGCATGATCTGAACGATTGTCTCAGCCGCACATGTTCGGCTGCTAACTGCAAGCAATAAACCTTGATGTGATAATTCGGTTTTTCGGTAGCCTAACCGTGGAGGTCAGCTTACATGAACCAGATGTGCAAATCGATCGTGTTCTCATACGCAATGAACACGCATATCCGTTGCTGCAAGTATATTTCGGTTAAATCAGTAGTGTTATATTGATCTAAAGCCTTCTACGTGTCCCAGCTCCATCTTGCTTCACTCCGTACTGCAACTGTGAGATGCTCTGACAAATGATGCGGTGCACGTATCCTTGGCTTAATCATTAGCCGAACCAAGTCCAGTTTGATGACGCTTCATAACCAACAACGGTTGACACTGAACAAATAACGGGAAAGTCGGTCAGTTAATCCGAACAGACAATACGGGG
>SJOL01005867.1:8384-44246 GCA_004794785.1 Opisthorchis felineus | reverse complement strand
ACCCTTTCGGTGACCAGCTGCCATGCTACCTGAAGGAAGCACCAGGGCCGACTGTCATATTACCGAAGCGTAGACAGGAGCAGCCGAGAGGCTGAGGTTGGATTCGAACCACGGACCTTCCGGTCAGTAAGTTCGCCCCTTAACCACTGACCTACCTCGAGCTCTCACTTTGGAGAGCAAAAAGTTATCTCAGGAACCATTTCGATCCTAGAAGATTACCTCTTCAACGAGCAATTTCACTGAAAAAAAACGTTCGGCAAAATTTTCCCATCGACATGGAGTGTATTTCCCACTGGGAGACTTCCTCAAAGAAAGGAGCGATGCAATGAGAGGTCTTGAAACAATTCTCAGGCGCCATCCGCATCTTCTTAACGCAAAATAAGTGTGGAGTCACAGACAGAGACTGTCTCCTGCGTTTTATTTCTTAAACAGTATGTTTTCCAAGAAGGGGAAGCTATCACTAGGTTGTACTGAAACTGTTTCTCTAGGTAACGGGAAGGTCTCTTCCTGGCGTAAAAGCAAAACCGATCATTACAACATAGATAAGCCAGCGGATGCAATAGGCTTGACGATCTACTGTCCCAGGCGACGGATGCTATGACATTTAAGCAGTCTCGTGAACTATATCTGGGAGGTGGGTTCATGGGATAGAGAATTCGATAGGCCCCGGCTGAAGCAACGCCCTTCTCTTGGGAAGAACTCAGAATTTACGGGAATCTTCAACACATCTGTGGAAGTGTACTTCACATACCCGAAGCTGAACAAATGGTAGGCCCCGTAACCCAGAGAAATGTGTGAGTTGAACTAGGACTGAGCTCCATTGACGACGGAATGCATTGCAGGTTCCTGTTGTGAATGTAGTCGACTTGAAATCAAAACATTTGGAATGTAGCGGTAAGAGCCAAAGCAACCCTCCGTACAACGTGATGTTAACTTCATAGCAGCCGGCATTTGACTGGGGTCAATATATCTGCGAAAAAAGGCCCCAAGAAGTCCCGCGAATGCTTCAGAATAAGCACTCAGATTATTGTCCTTTACCAGAATGCCTATGACTGACAAGCTTTTTGATAATGTTGTGGTACACCGCGCACAAAAAAATACGGTGGAAAAGTGACTCGCCCATGGAACAAGTGAATATTGGAATGGAGTTCCGCTGTTACAAACATCCTCAAATTTAAACCACAGTAAGCAGACATACCTTGGCGATCCGAATAAAGTGTGAAAGAACTTCGGCGCGCTTTGATTGCATTTCTTCATTGAGAATGTCCTTTTGGACCCAGAATATCAGCTGTGGGGTAAAACATGTAAAGTAACAAGGTGTGAAGCTAACCGCTTTAAGTCACCTCGTGTCAAGTGACTGGAAGAAAACTTTTTACAACAATAGTCTGTGGCAAGTGAGCGGATTCAGTATGCGCAGTTTGAGTAAAGCCCAAGACCCCGCCTTACTGTGAATTTTCATCGATGCACGGGTGTTGCAACACCTAGCAAAGTTGTGTCGAACACTGGCGAGGCATTTTATGAGGCTGAAAATAGAATCTGGGTTGAACCTGTGTCAATGAACTGCATATCTGACACGGTTAGCTACCCAACCATACCGACCGGTCACTGTCGCCAATCTTTTCCGTTTGACACGGTGATCCAAGAAGTCTGAGAGATAAATACAGGTGCGATTGTGCCCGTTACGGATCGAAATATTGTGCTAATGATAGATAGAATGCACATTTAGTAAAATGGGACGTGGAAATAACGCCGACCACTCAGTCGTACGACGAAAGTATATCATAGTGTGCGTCATGTCATGCTTGGTAGCGAACACTCAAGTTTCGAGAGAAGAACCTTAAGCGGTGAATGATCGACCAGACAAGTAGCATATTCATCTTTGGGTATGCAGTGCAAACTGAATGAAATGATAATAATTAGCACTCCCAATGACGAAATTCTAAATCATTTTTTCTGAAAAGGGTGGGTTACGAAACGAATTATCGACTGCAGTAGAAATTCGGCCTAGAAGGTGGGAAACATGAAAAACACAATCTCGTAAGCTTCAAAACTAGGAACCATATGTGACGAGGGATTTGATTCGCAAAGCGCGTTCTCGTCTCCACCAACTTGTACTGTTCCCAATGGATAGTCGTTATTTGGAGGCACTACTATATTCCTAAAGAAATGCGGAAACCGTATTCTGGTAGAATGCTGAACTATCCAGACATCAGCACCAATAGGGCAGAGTAGGTCGAGTCTGGTCTGTTGGTCTCGGTCATCCTGAGCAAAGATTACATGTATTCGACTGGCAGGCATCGGAAATTGGTCTGCCGGTTAGCAGTGGATGCCCGCTTACAGCAAGTTCGCAGGGAGCCAAATGTGGTGCCACGTGAAAGCAGTTGATGCCGATGTATGAAGGAAAATAGGCGGGTAAACAATGAGCGGCCCATTGAGAGTCATCATCCGGCTTACACCTGATGGGATAACAGTGAGCACCCACAATGGATGTTTTAAACCAAGACGCTGATGCCATTCGTCAATTACTACCAGTTCAAGCGGGATGACGCATTTCCCCTCAGATATAATAACATGACAACGTCTTCTGGGGGGTTTCTATTACCGAATGATCCTGCACGAGCATTGTGAGTAAAATCCGCTAGACACTCCAATGTGTCGCAGGATAGTGTCCATATTTGGCCACCAGGAAGACGGTGCAAGCTCAGTACACTGCGACCTTGATGTACAAACGCAGAATTTTTCTCCTAAAACGCGTAGCCACAGACGACCAGATGCAGCGTTGGGTTGCACAACCAAAGCATTTAGTTCAATGTCGATTATCAAGTCCATAGACAGGGTACTCCCGAGGTAGATGCAATTTCCAGAACACGCCACGCCGCGGTCACTAACCTGAATACAGGATATCTGGAGATGCGAATCCCGGAGGTTTGCAGGCACCTATATCTGGATGCAAGCGAGATACTGCCTGTTCATCTTGTAATCGAAAACCAATTGCACAGAAGCTTAGAGAAACGGACTATTTATTGGGAGGAGACAAAACAGGATGCCGATCACAATGAATCATTGAAAACAGCTTACTTGATTGAACCAGCGAGTTGAGGCCACAATATTTGGGGCGTGTTTCTGTTTCTCTTTCCCGTTCCATTTCAGACTCGTCAGTTCCTGCCCACAAAAATAAGAAACAAAAAAGGGCGATCCAAATTGGGGTGTGTAAGATGAATGAAAATGGAGAAAGACCGATATCGTCTACCTCACTAAAGGCTGTATTATAGTTTATCTGAACTGGTGCATACACAGGCTTCATTCAACAAGTCTTTAGAGGCACACGACGTGGGCAACCTAGCTAGGGAAAAGTTTGTAAGCGGAGAACAAGCTAAGACGGTTTTTAGTAGGTTCATCTGACAGACAGAAGAGGAAGGCAGAAATCAAACCGTATCGACTGGACAGACTAGTTCAAAAGACCTATACTGCTATGGTATCATGGATTTGGTGGACTTGGGGAAATTCAATTCCGGAAAAATTATCGATGAAGCCCAGAAAAATGGATGCAAAAAAAAAGACAAGAGAAACAGTCAAAATTTCTCACAATATGAGACAGACAGGAAATACGCACAGTGGCTTTCATCCCCCACTCCACCAAAATGACATCATGGAGATCCACTGTTCTCCCGCTTCGGGAATCTTTCATGAAGATGATTGTATTTATAAGCAATTCAGTTCAACGAACCGTGTACAACTGTACGCGGTTTCGGATTGTCATGGATGCCGGTAGTGCAAGATGTAACGGGTGCTTCCAAAGCAAAAAAAACTAGCGAAGTTGCTCAGTGAATAAAACCTAACCCGTTGCCTGGGAATTGCGTACGCAGTAATAAAAATACATTTCGAATGCATGCAGAACAACCGCAATTCTCCGTGGTCTCATCAATGAAGGTTCCATAAGACTTGGGAATATCTTACTTCAAAACAAGTTGAACTTCGTGCAACCAAGAGCAGACAGTAAGACACTTGGGACCCAAAATCGTTTGCAATACCTCAAGGAAAAAGCCAAGAACACCTCCGATCATCGACAAATAGGAATTTTTGTTGTAGGTGATCAGCACATGGAGCATGGCCTTCTGCAGTGAATATCATGGTGGGTTGAAAATAGGAATGAAAACTTCTCGGCTTTGAAGTAAATTTATGTCCCATCGAGTGGTTGATGTGTTTTGACAGTTTCAACTATCACGACCTACACCAGAAGAACTCATTTTCCGACGTGTATATGAGTAGAATCGACCTATGCCTTCATCTGTTCAGCTCATAAAGGTCCGGTAGGGTGATTTCATAGCAAGAAAAGCGAACCATCTGGTTTGGGGTCGGTTAATTAGCAAAAAGGACTTAAGTGAGACTCCTACAAGATGCTATCCCCGAGAGGGTCTGTTCTGGTGGATGGGGTTGATTGTCAGAAATAAGCTGCAATGATATTACCGAACAGTTTGACAGGTTTTAGCAACAGATTTTTATCCTCGAATTCATGTTCCATAGCCTCTTTTGGAGCTGACCGGGATGATCAGTGGTCCGTCCGATTGTAAAAACGGATGGGACTCGGCCAATGGGATGAAAAATGAGAAAAGAATTGTCACGTTTTTATACTGGAAATTTCAGCTGCTCAGACCATAATTTTAGTTTCAAATGAAAATGCGGAATAGTGGAGAAGAAAATGAACTAACGAAAAGCCTTTTGATGTCGAAAGCATACAGCTACCAACCAGACGAACAATATATCGGACATGATAGAAGGCGCTGATGGACGAAAGCCCATGAAATGGAGAAGTCCTTTACATTAGGTAACTATCGAACGTCGATCAATCGGACTCACTAAATTGGACATAAACGAAAAAGATCCACGGAGAAGAATTTAGAAGCACTAAGTGAAACGCAACCCAAAAAAGCATAAGATACAATAAATCTCCCCCCTAAAAGTGCTATGTCCCCAGACCAGGAGGGATTACACCTTGCACTCTTCAAAGGCAGGCAAAGATGTACTACTGATGGACGGCCAGGAAGGATTACACCCTGCGCTCTTCAAAGGCAGGCAACGATGTACTACTGATGGACGACCAGGAAGGATTACACCCTGCGCTCTTCACCCTCGCTAACCTCCTACAAGACAAGTGGCACAAAGACAGAAAATCAGTGGCATGGAGCACCTTCGTTGTGATCCAAATCTTCAAAAAGCGAATGGGAAACTCTTTTGACATCAATCTGGTATCCCTAGTGTCTAAATTTCTAGCTGATATTGTCTTACACAGAGTGGTTGGTGAGCAAAAGTGGGATTTGTGAGAACAAAGCTGGGTTTCAAATAGCTATGTACGATGTTTAAACGACCTGATTACGGTCAGTTATTAATTGCCAAGAAAGACTGAAAGTCCTGACCAGTGAACTCGGTGCTGTCGACAACTACCCGAACGGGGACTTAGGGATGGGAGACACTGATGGTTAATGAAACTGTGGGACAAAAACCAATCACACTGCTATTCATGTGTATGCATGGGAGCTATCCCTTCCAATGTGCAACTCCACCAATTACTTCCTCCTGAGTAAAACTGAACAATTCGATGCTAAAAATTCCATCTCATATGCGTAGTTGTCTGCCAGTCACCCTACCTCATTCCTGGACGCAGCTTTCACCAACATTCATTGAGGGATGAACCCAAGCCGAGAATACTGAAAAAATTAACCCTGTAAAACAGCGTCTAATGCCAAGTGGGACATTCGGACCAAGAGGAAAGTTGAATCTGTACGCGAAGGATGCTTATATTTAAGTTTCACACACTGCAGACACATCTAACTGCATGGAACTTTTACCATTAAACGTTACTTTCAGTTAACCCCCCAAAAAACACTGAACAGGTTATCTGGTAGTCACGAGAGCAGATCAACGTGCATTCACAGTACGGTCACACCAACCCATCTAGCCATTCTGGCGGCCAACCAAAGGAATTTTGGTGGAAGAATGTGCTGCGTCAGTGCTTTGATGCCAAGACAGTAGTAAGACTAACAACCGCTCAAACTGGCAAAACGGTTATTGTATGGTAAAGCACTTCGTACTGACATAAATTAGCTATTATGACACCCGAAACTACCAGAAAATGATAAGCCCACAACGCAGATTTTTGTCAGTCGAGAAACAGTAAAACAAACTGAGCGCCTGGCAAGTCAAGGACTCAAAAAGCAAATACGGCACATTGACTGAAGCTGGACTGAGTAAGCCTTTCTATATGCTTCGATAACGAACGCTAAGGAACCCGCATGCGCAGTCAACATCCAGAGGTTAACAGAAGTCCAGACATACATAGATCAAAACACTGGTTGTTCGGCTGACAATGACATGTGGACATTCAAACAATCCGAGTTGAGAAGACGAAACCCCACCATGTGATACCCACATGTTGATGTCTACCAACTCAACCAGGTTCAGTGTAATTCCGGTGAGGTTAGAATCTGCGCCAAAAAACGACCACAAGCCCGCAGAATGAACAACAAACAGGAAAGACCTGGCTGTCCATAATCCCGCCGAATTCCGCAGATCTGATAGCCTGCGATTTTTCTGTGGCAAGGTAACAGGTCAACGCGAGGGCTCTTGTCACAAGTCATCATTTTTGACGTGTGAAAACTTACTTTCCCCACGTGAATTCCGGTGCAAAATTCACAGTTTACAGGTTAGAATGGTCTCGATTCAGGCTAAGAAATCGGGGAGTTTCAGGTACTCATCTGGCAACAACATTAAAACGAGAGTGAATTAACCTTCTAATCTGAAATCTCGCAAAGCTACGAACTGTAATTTTTCATAGATTAAGGCCCCGACACTAGTCGCTTTTACTCACCACCTTTGAATCCACCCACTGATTCGGCTTCTACACAACCGAAACTGAAACGTGAGGTGTCCTTTGTACAGAACATTTAGTTGAGGGATATCGCAAAAACGAGAGATTCAGCTGGGAATCAGCTGAGTTTCCTGTTAAAACCCAATTGGTGTGCAAGTGAGAGTATTTGGTGAATTTCATACAATTTGAGTTCAAGTGGAACATACGGTTGAGAGAAACCTGCGGAATGCGCCTATCTGATGAGGACCAAGAAGGGTTGTCAAAGAGTCTTCAAAAAACTCATTGGTAGTTCCCTGCAAGAAGGTATACTGCGACATCTCGAATATCTTACTAACTGAAACATGTTCAGTTCGGTTCAGTTTATCAGCTATAACCATGTACCAAGGATAAGTTGGTTCAAGCTGCTTAAACAGAATATAAGGTAGACAAAAACTCGGGGACTGCGCCTAACTGAAAAGCCCGAAGAATGGCGAAACCTATCATGGGCTATCGAAAAGTTTTCAGCAACGGGATGAGTAATGTTCCTTCAAGAAAATAGCAGCCTGAATTGCTGTGCAAAGTCTAGTGTTCCGCAGAACACTGATCCATATTGCGTATGATGCTTTACAGCCCAAAAGTAACCGATTGGTAAGAAACCGTCCCCGTCACTAATAACCGTGTACATCGTCCGTGTCCGAAAAAAAAACGGTTGTCCGTAAAACTGAAAGCTCAACAGATTCTGAACAATACCAGACGAATAAAACTGTGTTTCCAACAACAGATGGGTTCGCTGTTCAGTTGCTTGTAACATGTATGGACAGAAGCATCACCATCATAATCGACAGCATGACATCGGAGTTCAACACAGATGCTTCGCTGCCGCACAACCATGATTTATTTGAAAGCCTTATTGTGAAGAAAAGAATAAAGGTGAATGGAAAAGGGACTTAGTGCTAGCCTACCACAATCATTCTGAGGTGCCTACACCTCCAGACACTCATTCGGGCAATCTGGATAGAAACTGACAATAAGAACGCCACTGACATCGGTTGGCAGTCATATCTTGCAGCGAACCAGGCGCAGTGGGGATCACGCGGTCCCCATCCTGGAAGGCGAGTGGCACCGGTGTTATGAATGAAAGAGATCATTCAGTTCATCGTTTCAGGAGTGGCAGGTACATTACTTTATTCCGACAGTCCATGAACCAAAGTAGATTGGAGAGTTTCCGGGACATCTCAATTAGCCGTCGCAGGAATGATAGATTTGATGGTCTGGAAGGGAAACCCGCAGTCATGCAATTTCAAAACAGCGAATGCGGCATCGGCATAACACCGAAGGAATGTTACTTCTATATACCTGCCGATCAGCTTCAAGACGCAGGTCGATCGAAGTGTGGGAAAATATACTTCATATATCCATCGATGCCTGGATACGTTTGTGAGAAGTTACAGGAACTTATATCAGTTTAGTCGATCAGTCTTACAGGACAAAGTTTGGAGTAGTTGAGGCTTCAACCGTGTCCCGAAAAGGCGAAATTCCGACGTAATCTGATAAAGACAAGAAGTACAGCACCAGAAACTGACTGAAAAAAAAGAGTATCCAAATGTGACAGGTTGCCCAGGAGCAACCGAAAAGTGAGTGTTGGGTTCGAATGACGGACGTTTTGGTCAATATTTTCGCGTCTTAACCCCTGGACCAGCTCAGACTCTATCTCGGCTACAGCAAACATTCTTGGAACACTGCAAATCTATCATATTGTTTGTTTACGAGGCAGAAATCCGGATAGGCGTAGGATAATTCCTAGTAGCGGAAGTACATTGGTGAAGACCACAGGCTTGCATTCTTTCCGGACGTTCATCCAACCAGTCCGTCCGTCCAAGAAACGCGTGTTTCCCTCGACTTATCACATTAAGACTGAATTTTCCCTCCAAATGCACGAAAAAATGCAGAGTTTGGATAACCAAGGCTGTAGGTGAGCAAAGTGACGAGACATCGAGAAGAGATATGAAACCATGCGTTGTAATTTTATTTGAACAATCACAAACCGCCTCATCCTCTTGTAAAAAGAAGTTGCAACAAAGTACCTCGATCGTATTCAGCAACAGAATATTTCGGCCCAGATGACTAGGTGACCACCAACAGCACACGAAATGAAAATTTCCACAAAAGATACAAAACAATTCCAAATTTGTTATTGCACAATACCAGGAGGGAAATCCTCCCCCACCCCTAAAAAGGAAACACCTCTGAAGAGAGAGGCCAACCTTTCAGCGAGTCCATAAATGTTTCTGGCCAATTATGACCTAGTGTACGGCCATCCTCCAAGAAGAGGGCTACTCCTGGGATGTGCCAAATACCACTTCCGTGCGGTAGTTCCTTCGGGCGGTTCCTAAGATATGCTCGCTGCACTCAGCCATGAAAACGATGCCGGTAGTAAAGACTCAGTCGGAGTTTCCACAAGACTTGCAAAATGAACGCGGATGGCTTCCATAAGCGAACATTATTTTCGGTGTCAGGCTTTCTAAATACACGAAAGACCAAAACTGGACAGATATGCTACCTAGAAAACGGAAACGCCATCAAAACAGCATTTCTGGGCGAATCTGAAAATGTCTTCTACAGAAGAGGGACGCTGTAAAATCAGTATCCCATCATCGACAGTATGACATCAGTGTTCAACACAGATGCTTCACCGTCGTACAACCATGATTTATTTGAAAGCCTTATTGTGAAGAAAAGAATAAAGGTGGATGGGGGATTGATTTAGTGCTAGCCTACCACAATCATTCCGAGGTGCCCACACCTCCAGACACTCATTCAGGCAATCTGGATTGAAACTGACAATAAGAACGCCACTGACACCGGTTGGCAATCATAACTTGCAGCGTGTCCAACCTGAAGCAGTGAGGATCACGCGGTCCTCATCCTGGAAGGCGAGTAGCACTAACAGCACCCAAGCGGTTCGTAATCTCCTTCACACACCTCTGCCAGGTCAAAGGTTGGCCACCTCTCTGCTTCCGCCACTCTGAATTGGGCATGGAAAACAGCACTCTCCTCGGCAAACGATGATTAGGCATACGCAACACGTGTCCCAACCAAAGCAACTTCTGGTGCTGAACACATTCTTCAATGGAAGTACCAACGCAGATTCTGGTGCTGGATACATTATTTACTGGTATTCCCCGTTGCACAACCAAAAACTCGCTTTCTAACTGCCTCGTTACGGATTCGCCGATACCAACCCACACGAGCTATGGTTCTGAGACAACAATTGTCAAACACCTGAAGACGTCTCAGTTCCGCTGCTCTAACAGGCCAAGTCTCACAGCCCGCACTGTAGCTTGATACACACGTCCCTTGAGATTCAGGGATACACCGCTTTGATGCCATAGGTGTCTCAAATTAGCAAACACGACCCGAGCCTTGCAGATTCGTGCATTGACCTCATCTACCACACTAAAATAAGAACTAATATAACTTCCAAGATACGTAAAACGCTCCACAACTTCCAGTGCCCATCCCTGGATTGTAAGTGGCGAGTTACCCAGTGTTACCAATTTGGTTCGAAATGAGCTGAATCCCAGCTGTTCTTCTATTGAATGTACCGTACAAATGGCACCTCATGTCGAACAGTTTTCAGCAACCTCATGGGTGTAACGATGTACACTACCGATGAAGCGAGAGTAAAATGTAAAATATCAAGTGTCAAAGCGCTGTCCGTGCATCTGATGGGAGGTTGATATGAAAATTACTGAACCACTTTGCTCATTATCGTTTGATAGTCAAACAATGTCCGACAAAGTTCAAGCGGACGCTTTGAGATGTTCCTTTCAAAAACTCTGTGTAGATGAGATTTTTACTTTCGTATTCTGCTAAGCTGGTGTGTTGTTGAAAAACTACCTATACCAGCAATAACAAGAATTGATTTGAGGGCAAACTATGTGGACATTACAGTGACAACAGCGAGTTTCTAAGGTCAGCGCGTTCTAACCCGATGAAAGCTTCCGGCAATTGAAGACAATGCCGTGCGCGACCCAGAGACAACAAAAGCAACGCTAAGTGGGAAAGAGGGGGCGAGATGGCTCAGTGGTTAGAGTGCGAATTTACTGACCGGAAGGTCCGTCGTTCGAACTCGACCTCTGCCTCTCGACTTCCCCTGTCTAGGCTTGGGCAATCTGGCAGTATCCCAGCCCTCGTGCTTCCTTCTGGTGGCAGGGCAGCTAGGCACCGAAAGGGTGTTACAGCTGACCGCTTATTATTATTGTGGGAAGGATGAAGAAGTGCACTGATCAACAAGCAACTCACCTCAGGCTGGATCGCCTGGAAGAACTTCATTTCAACCAAGGTGATCTGTTGCTGGAAAGTGGGGATAAAGATATCATGAAATACATTGGTGTAAGGTGTAGTTGAAGTCGTCTGTTATAAAAAGAACGCCACAATACTACTGTATTAACTTTAGGGTTTCACTTGAAGTGCGCATATTAGCAATTACCTGTACAGTCAAAGAGGGAGGCTCTCCCTTTCCCAAATGAAACCAGTTAAGCTGCTTCTCGTGAGTGGTCTTCGTATTTGATACAGTTTAAATGCATTCATTCCAGGAAAAAGCAGTATGGTCCGCGTACTAAATGTCTGTGAGCGAACGATTTTGTCTTCTAACTGGTCCATCTTACTCGGGAAATAAAACTTCCCGTCCAAACAAACACTAGTATTGTCTGCTTACAAATCAAACAAGGTATGTCACAGTAGAGTTTAACGGCTTCTGATGATAACAAGTTGAAAACAGAGGCAAAAAAGCTCAGCATTAAGACCACAGAGCGCTAACTTCTGTTTAAATCGTGTCCGTATCATGCAAGCAAAAACACAACCGAACGCAGATCGTTCATCTTCTTGTTTCGCTGACGCGTACAACGTCGTTAAAAAGCTACTCGTTCCGAATGCATTTATGGGTGCTTGTACCTGCATTGTATCTCCAACGAAATGAGGTGCTTTCGCTCAACCTACTTCTGCAAACCTCCGTATAATCAATGAAGATTGATGAGCATCACCTCTTTTAGAAAGGCCAGAGTTATCTGTCCCGAAATATCCGCAATGGGCAGGAATGCGAACACGAGTCGCAAAGCTAACTCTCCCTCATTCAGAAATTCCTCGAAAGTGTTGAACCTTGTGAAGTTTTTTGGAGGATGAAAATCAGTGGTGGTCAAAAATGCTCAAATGGTCAAAAAGTGTTTTTAGTAACGCAGGGTCACTCAACTGATATCACCTGATTATCGCACGAGCATAACTCGGCAAGGAAAACCATACGAGTTCATATACATGATCATTAAGATATAGGTCGGGGGAATCATCATGCTAATTTATTCAGTCTCTTCATTTTGATCAAGCAGGGTGTCCTAACAGACGTGTGTGTTTAGTGATCGAACAAGTTGGACCTTACGCTACGCATGGATAAAACTGAATGCGATGTCGGTGCCATCTTTATATCAATAAAATCGATCGTCATAGTGTTTTGAGAACAATAAAGGGACCACGACAGGTGTATCAGTAGGTCCTATTGGTAATAAGCGTTGGATGACATCTTATGTTTGTAATTGGTTTTTAGCCAAAAGTTCACCAACGGCGGTGCGGTACGTCAGAGTTGTCACGTTTGTACCTTTTGTTCCACTTCAGCATTGGTGTAATCACAGAATATATAATCAACGTATCAAGTTAACATGTGGAGAAAGACCAGTGTAACTGAATTGGGCATTCGTTGTTTGGTTAGTTGACGGTCATGCACCTTTACAATTTACTTAAACTAGATTATTGGATGCGATCCTTTGGTCCGTATATGCTTTGAAATGTGGTCTTCAATACTTGCAGAACGGACTTGGGAATATTGAGCAACTTAAGCATCGTCACGAAGAGACGGGACCTTACCGTAGTGTGACGGTTTGTGTATTTCGGCAACTCATTGAGCCACACTGGGGAGCGTCCGCGCGACATTGGCAGTCTCTCATACCAGGTTGGTCAATGGTTGGAGGTCTGATGAACACAGTTTCCTGGTCGTCCAGGTTGGGGGTTGGAACATGTGCAGCGACGTGTTCCGTAAAGATGGTAATGTAGCTGCACTTCCAGTCAAACACCGCTCCCTTGCGGTCAGGCTTTTGAGCCAAAGGCTTTAGTTGAAGACCCTAATCTTCCTCCTCTCTAGGTGTGGGAGCCCTGGCAGTATCCCAGCCCACGCACAACCATGAAGTGTACGGCAGCGAGGCATCAGTATTGAACACTGATGTCGTGCGATCCATGATGATGATGGAGCACCGTGGAAGGTACAGGCGTGGTAGTTGCACTATGACAGGTGAAGCCACTTCAATACACACATAACGAAGACGCAAAAGACACCAAGGAGCTTGTGTCACTCAAGATGTCAGAGAGGAATTTCGTCGAAGGTACAAAAGGACGATTACACCAGTCTTAATTATATGGCCCCGAGATTGACTGCTCCATCTCCACGAGCTCAAGCGTCTTCGAAAATTCGCACATCCATTTCTTTATACCAAAGCTGATTGCAAAGCATCCGCGAGTGAATGCTGCGTGAACAGGTAGTCCATAAAGGGTCGGAGTCGCAATGTTTTTGGCAAGGTTCTTAGAGAGTTCCACTCGGGCAACTGTCCCAACAGCACACCAAATAGCTAGCTTCTTTGGACGTTTTGGTCTAAGTGTTTAAGAGACACAGTTCTCCCCGTTCTATGCCTCATCAACTTGTTCCTATTAAATCTAGTGCGTGAATGAACCAGCTGAATGAGTGAATGAGCTGCGACCTTTTGCATCTGACAACAGAACGGGTCCGGTACCTTGTTGTACATCTGAATTACTATCCCAATTGCAAGACGTTTGAAGCGAAGAGTATATCACACAGAGCGGCATTGAATTTCACCCAACTCAAACCACCGTGCCTACTGAGTCCATCTTAAGAGAGACCACTTTTAGTCGATTCCCTGAGGTGGCCTCTCTATAGGGGGCAGCTGTCAGCAATCAGCCTAGGTTGAATGCTTAAACAGCTCGTTTTATTGGTAGAGAAATGACAAACAAAAAAATACGTATCAGATCTTTCCCCAAAACTTACTGGACGTGTGAACTACGCATCGTTTTTACTCCATTAGTTGGCCTAAACAATTTCAAATACTACCTGCTTGCACATTGTTCGTCTTCACGGCATTTCCACGCCTGAATAAACGACGTAAACGGAAATAACAAGTCACGAACGAAATGTGACCATGACCCCAACCTCCATCCCACACAGCGCATTAGATTAGTTCAAACTCTCAGTGGGGCTCACGCAACGAAGCAATGACCTCAGTTGAATACCCTATAGACATATCTCTCTTGAATCTCTCCTAAAGACAGTTTTTTGCGGTGGGTATCCGGCCCATGCCTATTTTCGCCGTTTATTAACGACCATTCCCCAGTCAAGCACCAGTGTTTACTATTGGTGTATGGTTATCCACAATGATGATGATTGCACCGAAAGCACACACCTTGAGCTGGACGACCCCCGTGAGGCACACTGAAGATAATCCAGACCTGGCGCATCAGCATAATAAAATGATTAACTTTTTATGGTCGGGGAGTTCTGTAGCGTACTGTTTAGTGGTCTAAAGATAGGCCAGGGAAACAGATCATCCACGACAAAGGAACTAGTCGCAGTCCGCAGATTGCACTGGCTAGCCAGTTACTTTGCATGTCCATATATCGTGTGCTCACAAAGTCCTTTCCGCTCACCTGACGACAGGCGAAAAGATCAAGAGGCGGTCAAACCAAAACAGCTAACGGAAACCCTCGAAATTCTTAGCCAATCTATGCTGAAAAGCCAAGAAGTACCGTACAGCTGTTCTATCCTTATTGGGATTAGTCAGCAGTACGCATCTCACGAAACTCCGGTGGGTTTCGAACCCACGACCTCCGGACTAGTAGTTTGAAAAGTAAAAACTTCGGCCACGTGTGGCTGGTCAGCAGTGTAATTAACAGGATATAGCGCCACTTATCTTTCAATTACGGAAGGCATACTACTTCGTCTGACTGGCTCCTCGAGTGATGACTAAACTTGAGTAAGCCATCGTCTTCATTGTCCGAATGTCTATATTATATTACGACTAAGCATATTACGAGGGCACCCTGTCTCTTGCTCACAGCCGGCTTTCGGACAAGATGAAACTTGAAACACTAAGGTAAACAGTTAGCATAGCACGGGATTCATCACAGCACAAAACATCGATGACCATGATAAGGTAACAGCTTGAGGCTCGATGGGTATCCGGTATGCATTTACCTGCCATCTATGACTAGGCTAGTGGACATATAAGTGATTTGGACGGAATATCAACTGAAGGGGGCTTTGATTGCCGAGTGCATTTGATAAAACTATCGTTACACGTGTCTTTGAACGCACAACAGAAGAAACCTTCGAACTTTAATAGGTGCAATTAGCATCGAATATGAACCATTTCAATGTGCAAGGTGCAACCCTCAATATCACATGTTGTCTACATTCAAATAAACCTATCATGATCGGTTGAAAAATAATTACGTTTGTGTGCCCGGACACATTTACGTCTAAGGATCGCTATCTCACGGATCGCGTTGTTTCACTGTCAAACGGTGTGGCACTCCATCGTGACTGGAGTGTTAACCGTTCGGATGATATAAGCTGGTACTCAAGTGAACAAGAAGCCTACGACAAAGAACAATCTGAATTCGCGGCATTCAATGGCGAGAAGTAAAATACTCTGAAGTAAGCAAAAGCGGGGAATCTGGGCGAAAAATTGCCGGACCAAATTTTGTGAAGGTGTATACGTGGTGTCATGAATAGTCCGAGTGCATAGTATCGCCATTTCGAAAGGACTCCATCTGACATCATACGAAGTGTAACAAGAATCCTGTCTATCTGGGCCCGTCGCGTCGTAAAACACCAAATGAAGTTTTGGATAGTGCTGAAACTGTATTCTAATCACGCTCGTTCGAGCAACTGTTTTCTGGATTTGAAGCGGTGATTGCATTAAGTTAACACCGGAAGACAAGCACTGGATTTGACCTTTGCTCTTATTACAGTGTATCGTCAATTTAAATTTTCAGCCATCACAGTGGTTGAAATCCGGTCACCTGAAAGGCGAAGCAAGTCTGCTTAGCTACCACTAAAACGATAGAGGTTGGGTGTATCCAAATCGACAAATCTGATCGAATCCACATCTGTGTGAAACACACTGATGTGTAGTTCACCAGATAACTTCACCAATGACCCACTGAGTCCTCTAGTAGGTTCCAATCTTGGATCCATCCGCTGATATTTTCCGGTTGCCTAGCAAAACCAGAAAAAGCGGAGTAGTTGTGACTAACCTACAAAGCGGCGCTTCCCTGAATAGAAACTGCTGGATTTGAATGTAAACCTGAGTGTCTTGTGCACGTTCACTGACCCATGCCAGATCTAAGTCCATTGGCATTTACCATTGGAAGAGGCGAGTAAAGCATCACTCTTCAGGGCCCAAACGGATAACGGGGGGATGGCTCAGCGGTTAGAGCGCAAATTGACTGACTGGAATGTACGTGGTTCGAACCCGACCTCTGCATCTCGACTTCCCTGTCTAGGCTTGGGCAACCTGGCAGTATCCCAGCCCTCGTACTTCCTTCGGGTGGCATGGCAGCTAGGCACCGAAAGGGTGTTACAGCTGGACGACTTTGATTGAGGTTGGCGAAATTCACGGTTTGCCAACATTTCCAAGGAGATACCATTAGGAGCATCTGATCCCAAATTAACTTTCGCCCATTCCCATCATTTGGCGTCCTGACTAAGCTTCAACCAAGATGAAAATGAAAGTGTAAGAGTATTTATTTCTACTCCGACCTTGGAGCTGGAACAGATTGGTAGCGCGGGAAGTGCTAGAAGCACTGCCTCCAGGCGAACAAATCCATTTTGCTAACTATTTATCTTGTAGACTGAAACCTTGTTTTCTCCATTTCAGCCTCTCATTGATATCCTATTGGACTGTTCGCTATTTTACATTCTGGTTCATTTTAATCCACATCATAATCCTGTCCTGTTGTTTCAAGTACAATTCCCTCAAGGTCTTTGTCTTCTCTATTCCGTGGCAACTATTAAGTCTAACTAACTCAACATCATTAGAGACCATAACAGGAAGAGCAGTACAGTCAGATGCAATTACAGTTGAAGGTGAGAAAGCGGAGTACATGACTCTGCCGAACCACCGAAGCTTCAAGGTCTTGCGTTACGCTAAATGGTAACAGTCGTTTCTTTGTGAACAACAGAGTACACAAAGCGCATGCGGGACGATGAGCTAGCGTCCCTCACAACATGAAATCAGTATAAGACCACCTACTGTAGCGTAAGCAAAAAATTCATGGTCTAAATAAAATATCGGGTGCTTCTGGCTTTGTGCATCCTGGTTTGGAGTGGGTGCGCTTGCGGAGATTTGTCCAAAACGCAGTGACATGAAACGGCTACACTGAACAGTCCAACACAAGCGTCTGTAGCAATTTGGAGAAGTATAGTACAACCTCGACTGTAAACTGAGTAAGTTGACCCTATCACTAACTGGGTGACGACGGCTGTCCGAGATGATTGTTGTCTAAACCAACGTAGAGCGTCCAGGTTGTCGAACTTCTACAGCTAGCAGCGCTGGAACACAACCGGAAAAATAGTCGTCCCCAAGCTCTAAGCTTGACTTGAACCAAACAAGACAATAAGGGAAATCGAGGCATCCTAAAATGGTACACCGAAATAGGGGACAATGTTTGTACGGCTATAAAGAATTCTAACCAAAACACACTTACTGCAAGAAGCTCGGGGCTAACTTTCAAACGTTGCTCGTGGCATCTTCCTTTTCCAACATCCAAAGTGTCAAAGCTTTTACGTGACACTCCGACAATCCTAGGCACCGAGGAACGTGGCATTGACCGGTTAGATGGCTCTCGTAAATTAGTTCCAGCTCTTCCAGGTGGACTTAAACCAAGCTGACCGAAAATAGACTCCAATGAGCTCTGAAGAAGCAAGTCGTTGAGAAAGCACAGAGATAGTTTTGGAAGTTAGCATGAAAATATCCATACTGTATATCCACACTGCATACTGTACAATAAAAGTTATTACCAACCAGTCTATGCCAACTCGGCAAAAAGAGTAGCACGCATGAAGCCAAAACACATGCGCGGGCATAACACATACCGAATACGATTGCGACCAAATCAAATCAAATCGACCACAGTGTGGTCGAATGTATCACGTACGAGCACAAAGTTCACTAGATCGACGCAGCTACCCACAACATAAGAATCAGGCTGTTTGGTTGCAACGAACAGTGTGTACATAACGTGGCAATAAACTAACAAAACTTCCCGACCGGTCACGCTTCGTGGTACGAAATATTTCGACCGCTATCCAGGCACACCCGAACGCTCAAAATGCGACAAAGTTTGCTATTGTAGCCAAGTGGGTTAAATACATAAGGAGGTTGAATGGAGGCGAGTTAAAGAAGCTATGCTCTCGGCTTTCAGAACTGTTTGTCCAGGCCATCTGACTCGACTAAATGAACACTGAATATCGCCAAGATCAGCAGATCTTGTTGCTGCCAGAAAAACCATACCAACAACTAACGACTACGATGCCGCGTTCAGATCCCTCAATCACGTGATAATCAGGAGCCTGAAGAATGACAGAGAACACTGGTGGATTTCGAAGGCCCAGGAGATGGAGAAAGCCTTCGCTGCCAGCAATAGCCCCACCCTGTTTAAACCGGTTGAAGAAAGCAGGTGTCAGTGAAACAATATGCAAAAAAGACGAAACGGCAATTGTCTCTCTCAACCGTCGTCTTGAGCGGTGGGCTGAGCACTTCCAAGAACAGTTCATCTGGTCACCTTCAACACAACAGCTGGAAGAACCCAGCACACCTGAATGGAACACCGACACCAACCCGCCATCAGCAACCGAAATCCAGCATGAGATATCAATTCTGAAGCGCGATAAGGCACCTGGCCCGGATGGTCTCCTCCCTGCACTCTTTAAAGAAGGTGGTGAGGTCCTGACAATCATAATGCGGAACGAAAACAGAACACCAGTGGAATACAGCTCCTTAACCATCATCCCAGTCTTCAAAAAGGGTGCAATGACGTCATGCGAAAACCATCGTGGCATCAGCCTGGTATCCATCCAGTGCTCTCTGGCATTATTTTGCGCAGGTTGATCGATTATCGGAAGAGACAGATCCGTGAGAATCAAGCTGGGTTTCGCCCTGGTTGAGGACACATCGACCATATCTTTACCTTGAGACAAATTCTTGGATAGCGCCACTCTTTCAAAAGTCCCACGTAAGTCGTTTTTCTTGATCTAAAAGCTGCTTTGGGCTGTCAACCGTCAGAAACCTTGGCGGTGTCTGGCGATCAAGAGTGTTCCTTCCAAATTTATATCCCTTATGAGGGCACTGTATGCGAAATTTTATGGACGGGTACGAGTATTCGACAAGCTTTCACCTGAATTCACCACGTCTATTGGTGTAAGACAAGGCTACCCTCTCTCGCCTTTCCTGTTCAACTTTGCTGTTGATATGCTGCTTGAAATTTCTCTGCCTACCTCTGAAACCTCGGGAGTGGAAATGCTCCCAGGATGTCCCCTAACAGACATTGAGTATTGCTCTCCTTGGTTCAGATTCTTCAAAAATGCAAGCCATTTAAAATAACCTAAATAACTCTGCGGCACGGTTTGACATGCGCTGCACACCTGCAACGTGCTAAGTGCTGCTGCCGGACTGTGTGGAACCAAACCGAAACCTCATGCTTGCAGACGAGCCAATCGATGTGGTAGATAAACGTTTACCTAGGCAGTTGTATAAGATCCAATGGACTGGCTGGAGATGAGATTACTTCTCGGATCGGGGAGGCCAGGGGAGTTTTTGCCGACCTCCCACACCTGTGGCGCCGAAATGCTTCAGTTTGTCAAGAGCAAAATTTACGCTGCAGTAATGCGATCCATACTGCTTTGTGGACCAGAGGCGTGGCCTCTACGTGCAGAGGACATACAAAAAGTGTCCGCGTTTGACCATCGGTGTCTCCGAAGCAATGGTCGTGTCTGGTGGGAACATCGGATTAGTAATGCTGAGGTACGCGAGATGGTCCTAGGAAGGACTCTCCCGCGATAGGTGAATTACTCACATCTCATAAGTTACGCTGGGTAGGACATGTACTCAGCATGCCAGAAGACCGCCTGCCTCGCAGAGCTCTCTTCGTCCAGCCCTGTGCTGAGTGGAAGCGACCGAGAGGTGGACAATGTATGACCTGGCAACAAAGTATGAAAATACTAACCAGTAAACTTAGTGGTGTCGACAACTGCCGCAACCCTGGATGGAGATCCCTGGACTAAACTCACCAATGGTTGACACTGGCAAAAACGGCCCAATCACGCGCTCATGCATCAAAGCTATCGCCTTTAATACGCAGCTACCCAGTTCCCAAACAAACCACATATCCCACCGCCTCCAAGGCTTGACTGTATAGCTTACACTCTCCCACTTTCCGGTGATCGAAAGTGTAGCAGCTGGAACCAATGTGCCTATGGCACGCAGTTTATAGCTGATAAATTGACTGAATTGAATTGACCATTCTCATCAGAGGAAAATCTAGTGATATTTTTCCCGTTGAGTGATACTAGTCAGCATCAGCGTGGTTTTTGAATAACAAAAGCTATTGATCGGTGAGGGGGAAATGAGAATCAGGCTGTCGCGTTTGTTTGGAAGAAAGCGATCATAAAGCCCTTAGGAGGCAATAAAACTGAAACACTAGCAGATTGCCCGGGCGTACATACAGGAGTGACCAGCAAGTCGTCGTTCCGCATAGAAATGAGTCCATCGCGAAATCGCCCGTGAGAAACAGTCAAGGAGCGAAGGAACACAAACGTCTGGATGGGCTTGTGTGATGTAAGCATCATTCACAGTGATAACTAAAGAGTTGAAGGGCGAGTAAAACTCATGTTTGCGTCCGTCATACATCAGTTTGACACTAGGAGGAAAATCTTACATAAACCCCCATATTGCACAACTATATGACCCTTGAAAGTGTCTACTAAATACGTACCTGCTTCGAGCTGTCTGCCCTGACCTCGCAATTATAAGCGGACGTTCCACAGTGATTCACCCGTTTTCGTGTAACGCACGCCAGTTCATCCAAGGTTCATTAGAATGGAAACCCATTCAGCAGTTTTATCAATCCGGTTCACATGTCTTAGTCGAATCGTAGGGCTATTCTCAATGAATATACCTCCGAATGCCTCAGTATACTCAGGGGTGTCTCGAGGAACCCATCTGATCGTCTCAAATACCTCTCAAAATACTACCAAACAAACAGGTCCTGGGAGCTCTCCGTGGGTGGGAAGCGAAAGCCGCTGTCCGGTGGTCACTGGTGAGCTACCTAAGGGAGATGGGTAAACACTTATTTTAAGCAACCAAAATACGATGTACGAAGCGGAACTAATTCCCGTTTCTGGATGAGTACTTGAAAAGATGCTGAGTACAAGCGGAGCTGTGGTTGGAGGATGTCCCGGGCATCTAGGATGGGCGGTACCTATCCGAAAGATGTACTAACGATATCCTGGCCACCTACCTCTATAAGGTTGTGGACACTAATTCGTGTCATTGCATTGTGGTACCAGAGGCTTCGCGCGAGGACCCCAAAGCTGACCTCCTCGAATTGGGCAGACAACTTCAAGTGAACCCGATGCTTTCGCACAATTGCTGCAATGCACTGGTGATCTTGCCTCGACTAGTGGCAAAACGTTTGCAACCAAACTGCCAAGCTCAGCGAACATGACACCAGCCACTTTCACACTTATTTGGCTGTGGCGTAGATGGTCGACTTATCAACTGGACAACACTCGTTTCCTGCACCATGCTCTACAAATTTTTACCACACTTCAATTCTAGATCCTTTCTCCAACATCTCCATTAAAATACCAGGTTAAACCTAGTGCCTTGTGCCAAAAAGAAATTTCTAAATGACAACCCAGTACTCAACTGTAATACGTAGTTCAATGTCGCAGCTCACAATGTTCAGTTATTATGGTAATCTGCACAGCAGGCCGAAATAGTTCGAATAATGGAAGTCCTGAAAACCGGCGTAGGTTGTCTTTCTGAGACCAGGCTTCAGGATTTCAATAAGGTTGTCTTACCAGTCCCACCACCATATAGTGCCTGCAACCACAGTCCCCACGACGTGGGGATGACGAATGTCGGGCAACTGCATTGAACGCGCAATTGAGATGGAAGATGCAAGTGCTTGCTGGAACACCAGTAAACCCTTCCGCCCAATCACGGCAAGAAAGTCAAACATTATTCAGATAATTCAGTGGAAAAGCGGTAAAATAATCACCAGGGGAACCTGAAGTTTACTGAATTACTTATTTTAAGTAACAGGACACACCAAACGCTGAGCCCAATTCCTCGAACAGCACGACCCGTAATATCAACAGTAAACCTTCTATCACTACACCAACGTGGTCAGAAAACACCGAACCTTCCTGTGCGCCGGAAACATCCTGAAACATTTAACGTCTCGGACGACACAATACCTCAGGTTCACATGAACTGTCACCCGCTTTATTCAAAGACGGATCCTCGCTACTGTACAAAAGGGCATCAGAACGAACAACTGCCATACAGCTATCTGTACTGAAGAACTATGTTATATCTTACTGCTGACCCCGCTCCAGTGCCTTAGTGCCGGAAGAAGACTCGCCAACAAGGAACACAACAGCTTCATTGCGAACAAGCGAGTGCAACAGTTATAAGGGACTTCGCGCTCTTGAATTTCACCTTTTCATCGATCCAGGCTATTGCCGAATCGATTGATTGATTGATTGACTGACTGACTGGATGCTTTCCGGCTTCCATATGGACATTTTGGTGAAGTTTTAAGGTCTCAGTAGGTTTCGAGCATTCTGGGGTTATTTTCAGGAAGCTGACCTTCCTGACAGACCAGACAGAAACACTAACCCTGAAAGTAAAGTTCAGTTCAGAGAGGCAGAACAGCAACGAGCTGCCGGACATCTCTCAACCACCCAAGGTCAAACAATATGATCAGGCAACGAAGCAGAGTGAGCAAGCATCTGCCCAGTGAGGCCATTCCAACGGACAAACATCACTGAACTCTGGATCCGGTTGGACAAAGGGAGCAAGGTTTTGGGCATGATTCATTGCCGGCCTTACCAAGACAAAAGAAGATAGGCCACAAATTCGAAGTATCCACACAGATTGAGCATGTGGCGCTGAAGCACTGCCGCTTCAGCAGTGTCATAGATGGCTACTGTTCTGACCAAGTATGATTGAAATCCGCATTCATGGCAGTTCAGTAGGTTGCGAGCAACCGAGCTGGATAAAACTTTCGAGTCATCAACACTGGCAAGTTGTGATCGTTAGCTTTATTTTATTTTTCATTTGATTTCTAAAAAGCTGAGAAATCCAGGCAAGTCTAGTCAGTGAAATGAGGCTTTCACGATTTTTCTGCTTTGGGATTCACTAACTGGGCTAGGAGCCTAGGAGAGATGCGATCGTTTTGATGATGTGACCTTACAAACGAAGTAACGCAGCTGGTATGAACTCACCGAACCGATTACCATATGAGACTTGTGGTTGTCCCAACCAGATCCTGTGCAAACACACCTGTGTCCGCACATCGAAAGAGACTCACGAACGTTATGAAGAGGCACCCTTCGTTTTATGATATATGTTTGGAAGTTTCTAGGTGAGACTCTTTGCAGATAACATACAGTAAGCGCAACCTGTATCTCAAGTTCAAAAGCTCGAGCCATCAAGGGAATTCCCCTACGCATCGATGGAGAAGAATATCGCATTGAGCATTGCCCTCACCAGTATAGTGAAGCCACAACAGACACCTTTTGGGTCGGTCAAAACGGGTTGGTTTTTTCGTACGCACATGCATGGAGATGAGACAGTGCAAAGACAGGACGCTAGATGTACTCAGCAATCTAACGCTTCCAATCTTACCCAAATTTACTCAGTACATTGTGGTCGTTAACAATTAGCTTGGGCCCCGAGCTTCCACCCTTGGATGTCAACTAATCAGAAGAATTGCGTAACTAAAAGGAAAGGGTTATTCAAACGAGTCTGAGGACGATACACGTTCAACAAATACCGCAAGTGCCGGACACCGCTTATTACAGAGATGAACCGTTTACGGAAAAAACCGGGTACGCTCAACAGTACCTGAAGCGAATGCTCTTGCGAGGACAGTGAATAGAAAAATTACAGTCTGTTCTGTTCACAAAAAATGAGTACGAAATAACACCACATGTATTTTGATTCGGCTGTAACACCCTTTCGGTACCTAACTGCCGTGCCACCCGAAGGAAGCATGAGGGCTGGGATATTGCCAGGTTGTCCAAGCCTAGGCAGGGGAAGTCGAGATGCAGAGGTCGGGTTCGAACCACGGACCTCCCGGTCAGTAAATTTGCGCTCTAACCACTGAGCCATCTCGCCTCCCAAGTATGAGGACTGAGGTACTATCAGGTTGCCCAGGCTTATACAGGAGCAGTCATGATGCAGAGGTTGGGTTGGATCCACAAACCTTGCCATTAGTAAGTTCGCGCCTTAGCCAATGAGCGATCTCGAGCTCGGGTCAAGTCAGTTAGCACAAAACGCCTTGAGTAGGACACTAGAACCATTCTTTGACGGACACAGTCCTACCACCTGACGATCCATATTACGAAAGACAGCATTTAAATGAAGAGTGTTGACTACTCTGTGCTGAAAGCGGTGTCAGAGGGTGAAAATTTGGCCTGGGCACCCTCAGTCAGAACGAAGGGAGTTGATACACGTCCTACCACAAGTAATTGGAGAACATCAGAAAACTAAACATTTTATGAGGCCGAAAATCGGTTCGGAGGCGAAACAGGTTGTTCGAAAGAGAACCTCATGTATGGTGGTTTGATACTTTCTATCCTATCTATAGTGGACACACTATGAAAACGTCACAAGCTGTTAAACATCGAATGATGTTTTCTTCCACGGCGTCAGGACAAGTAAACTAAAGTCGGCGCAGTGTTCTTGTAAATTGAAAAATGGTAGCAGTAACCGTATGAAAGGCACAATTGGCTGTTTACTGATCCTCCTAAGGTTTTATTCCTACGGCTTCCCCGAGGACTCACTGTGTCGTTGAAACCCAAGTTAATCCGCATACTTGGGGTTTGGGAAGTACCATTTCTATGTAGCTTTTGGTCGTACTGTTGTGTCATTGGTTTGTAACTGTCTCGTTCTTGCCAGAGACCTCTAACAGGGTTTGGTACATACCCCAGACTTGGTTCACCAGAAGAGGAACTTCCACGAAAGCCAGGTGTGTTTTTCATGACAGGAGAAATGCTAAGCCGACCACTCATTGATCCACCGTCTGGACACCACGCGCAGCCCCTGGAAAGTGTACAGCATCACAAGGATGTGATGATATGTGGACAAGTAGCCAGAGTCCGGCGAAAACATCCGAATCATGGTCACTTGCAAGTAATGTTGGAATCAGATATCTTTAGATAATACCGCGTAAGATCTGACGTCAGTTCCAGTATAAGACCAGATTGTTCTGTAAGGAAAGATGTGATAAAGGCAGTAGTTGTAGGTTTGTGCTAAGTGACAGAATTAGATTCATAAAAATAGCCGTAAGAATATGTTTCGTCACAACTAGGAAGGAAAAAATGTGTCTCCTATCTGACAGTCGCAACGCACTGCAGTGCCCACAGTACTTTTGATATACTGTGCGAAAGTCAATCACATTATCTCCTCTGAGCGGCCTGTTAAACGTCGCCAAAACCCCGTCATGCTTACTGGGCGAAATCTTCTAATAGGGTAGCCAAAAGTGCATGGCACCGTGGTTGCTTGTCACGCATTTTGCAATAGCATATCCGGTCACACCATCGTCATCCACAGCACAATACCAGTGCTCCTGTACAACCATGATTCATTTGAAAGCCTTATTCTGAAGAACAGAATGAAAGTGGACGTGGAAGGGACTTAGTGCTAGCCTAATACAATCATTTTGGGGCACCTACACCTCCCGACACTCATTCAAGCAATCTGGATGGAAAGTGACAACAAGGACACCACTGACATCGGTTAGCAGCCATTTCTTGCAGTGTCTCGAACCAGACGCAGTGGGGATCACACGGTCCCCATCCTGGAAGGCGAGTAGCACCGAGAGCACCCAGACTTTTCGTACTCTCTTTCATACCCCTCAGCTAGGTCAAAGGTTGACCACCTCTCTGCTTCCGCCACTCCAAATTAGGCAAGGAAACCAGCACTCTCTTCGGCAAACAATAGGCAATACATGTCCCAACCAACGCAGCTTCTGGTGCTGGACACATTCTTCAATGGAAGTACCCATTGCACAACCGAAAACTCGCTTTCTACCTGCCCCGTTACGGATTCGCCGACACCAACTCACACGAGCTATCGTTCTCAGACAATGATTGCCGAACATCTGAGGTCCATCTCAGGTCGACTGCTGGAAGAAGCCAAGTCTCGTAGCTATACAACAAAACAGCCCGTGCTGCAGCGTGATACACACGTCCCATTGGATTCAGATATATGTGGCTCTGCTCTCACAAATGTTGCAAACAGACAAACGTGATCCGAGCGCTCAAGATTGGTGCATTGACCTCATCCGTCAAACTAAATTCTGAACTAATACAACTTCCAATTAAAATGCTCCACAATTTGGAGTGCCTATCCCTGGATTGCAAGTGGCGTGTTCAGTGACTGCACGTCCACGAGCATGACCTTACACTTTGTTCGTACAGGGTAATGCCAAAAGACGGGATGACTTTGGTCAGTTCATCCAAAAACACCTGCGCCTTCTTCCCTTCGAAGACGAGAACGATATCGTCTGCAGATTCCAGACCGACAAGGTTTTCGTCAGCAGCTATTTGAACATTAGGTCTTTGAAGACCTTCCAGTATTCATCTCATTATCTCATCGATTACGTGATTAAACAGGAATGGAGAGAGTGGGCACCACCGACGCACACCGTTTCGTGTACGGGAACTTTTGGAGAGAGCTCTGTATACTGTCACATGTCCGGAAATCTGAGAATGCACAGAACTTATGGTGTTCACAAACTTCTTGGGCCATCCTTGCTGGGCAAGCATATTAAGGAGGACAGACCGGTCAACTGAGAAGAATGCGTTTTGGAAATCCAGAAATACTAACGCTGTGGTTCGTTTATACGTCCGGCGCTGTTCTAGAATCTGACGTTGTGAAGATTTGGTCAACGCAACCTCTACCAGGCCAGAATCCTGCTTGCTGTCCTCGAGTCAGTGTTTCGCGAACCAGCATGAGGCGACGAAGGACAAATGACACCGAAAGTCTCGTTACGACTGGGGTCAAATTGATCCACCTATGAATGCCGCATGCACTAAGTGTTGTGTCTTTCTGACGGTAGTGCAATTTCTGTCGGTTCTTGGCTTCCTGCTCCGTCCACTACAGTATATCAAAAGGTATGATAGCTTGAGAAGGCCCTTTATGGAGACAAAGATCATTGTAATCGTATTTATAGGGCCATCACAGAATGTTTCACAAAGTCACACCATAGTCTTCATGAAGAGCTGAGAAGCGCCGAGCTACAGATGCTTGGTCCAAATTGGATAACATGCTTACAACCAAGGCACGCCTTCGTCTAGTCCATAGCACACGTGTGACATCTGTCCACTCGACGCGATGTTCGGTCATTAAGAGCGGCTGGACTCCGGACACTACGGGAGTAAGGAGTGAAACCCTTCGCTGCGGAGTTGTTTATTAGGAAACGCCAACTAAACGGTTACAGTTTATTGGACAGGAAGGTTAAACTCTCATTTGCATGTTGTTTTTAAAAAACGGAATATCCGTCTTCTTCTCGAACGCATCTTCTTGAACTCTCCTGGATATTCATTGACTATCGCACAATTGTAAGCAAAAACTGTAAAGTAGTTCCACAAATTCTGTAATAAATCCCACCTTCCATTAGATCAAGGCGAAGTTACGAGAACACACATACTACTCGCATGCCTCATCAGTAGTACCCACCGTTACACACCTTCACCCTTTAAAGGTCGCTTGCATGCCACTGATTTCCATTTACCTCCGTTGGGTCGGCTCCGGCAGCTGGTCTGTTCGGCAGCTCTTCGGGTGTATCATGCCACTTCCGAAGCTGAGTCCCATTTACTCTTTTCGATCCCCGACCGTCTTGAATTGTATAGACGTTCCCCCGGCGGTCGGTAACGACAAACGGACCTTGCCATCGGCTGCCCAGCTTCCGCGATCCCAGTCCACTCCTTCCAGGATTCTGATGATCCTTCCACTTAACCTTCGCGCCTATGGGGAATGGTCGTGCCTTTCTACTTGCCGTTTTCTGTCTAGTCCTTTCCTGAGCGGCGGACAAGTTTTCTCGAGCTTTCCTCCTTTCCTCTCCTAGCTCCTCTGGAGACAAGTGTGTTGCCGGCCATAACCCAATTTCCTGATCAACTGGAAGGCGCGGATGTCGACCGTACATCAGCATGAACGGGGACTTGCCTGTGGTTGGCTGTATGGAAGCCCGATGAGCGAGCAACACCATCGGCAGGTTCACTTCCCAATCACCTCCTTTGGCCGCTAGCCACTCCTTGATCGTTCGGTTATTGCGTTCTGTAAGACCATTTGTTTGCGGGTGATATGGTGCCGTCCTCAGCCGTCTGATGCCCAGCTTCTGCAAGCAACTCCTAAACTCTTCGCTCTCGAAGCAAGGCCCTTGATCCGTTAGAATCATTTTTGGCACCCCGTGGTTGGCCACGATGTGACGCATTACCACTCCGCTGATTGTCGTCGCCCGTTGGTTTGGCACGGCTGCCGCCTCGACCCACCGCGACAGGTGTTCTGTCATCACCACGATATACTGATTTCCACTGGTTGTCACCGGAAAGGGGCCCATGACGTCCACAGACCATAACTCGCCGATTTCTGATACAGGAATGGGTTCCATGGGATTGGTTACCCCTGTCGTATCCCCTTTCATCAGTTGGCACCGCTTACAGGACACCACATAATCCATCACCTCACTTCTCATTCCGGGCCAGTAGGCCCTCTGCCGAAGTAAGTCGTATGTCTTGGTGCACCCTGTGTGTGCCATTTCGTGGCATTCGACGATCAGCTTCCTTCTCAAGACGCGAGGTATTACGGGCAGCACAACATCAGAATCAGTGTCGTTCCAAGAAATTATGCCAGCCTCACTGAGACTCAATCTATCAAAGTGACTCTGGAACATTTGCAATTCCTTGTCTCCGTCTCCGTTCTCAATATTCCGTCCATCCAACAAGGAGGCTGCAACCTTCCGTAACACAGGATCCTGCCGTTGGAGTTGCACCAACCTCCCGGGATCCAGTTCGACGACGAGGCTATTGGCACCGATCATGATCCTGGGGGCCTCATCTTCAGCCTCTGGTCTTGACAGCCAATCAGCCAGGTGATTCTCCTTCCCTGGCACGTGCCGGATCGTAAAGTCGTACTCTTGCAACCGGAGTGCCCAGCGCGCGAGCTTTCCGCGAGGATCTCTGGTGGTCCTGATCCACTCCAGGGGTTTGTGATCAGTCTCGACATGAAATCTTTGTCCAAGCAGGTATGGCCTCCACTTATCCAGGGCCCAGACGATCGCTAAACATTCTTTCTCAATAGTCGAGTACTTCTGCTCAGCGTTAGTCAGGACGCGACTGGCATATTCGATAACTCCATGCCTCTGCTTCAGGACAGCGCCGATACCGCGGTCGCTAGCGTCCGTTGCAACAGTAAACATCTCTCCGACCCTGGGCAGTTTGAGGGTCAGTTGCTGATCCAGCATGCGCGCTTTGACACGTTCGAAAGCCTCGTGTGCTTCCCTGGTCCATTCGAACTTCCGATTTTGCCCAAGCAAGTCGTACAGTGGAGCAGCAATCGTGTTGAAATCTTGGACAAACCGGCTGTAGTATGCTGCTCGCCCAAGAAACTGCCGTAGGGATCGCTTGGAATTGGGAACAGCACAGTCCTCGATCTTTGCCAGTTTTTCTGGCAGTGGGCTAACCTCTCCGTGACCCACTTTATGCCCCAGCAGTGTCACTGAACTCCGAGCGAGCTGTGTCTTGGCTTCATTTATCCGCAGGCCCGCCTCCCGGATACGCTTCAATACGGCCTTCAAATGAACTGCGTGCTCTGGTTCCGAATTGCTGTACACAACGATATCATCCCCGTACACGGCAACATTCTGTAGACCCTTCGTTAAACGAAGCATCAAGCGCCGGAATGTGAATGGTGCCCCCGACAAACCAAACGGCATCCGTCTAAATTGATATTGGGTGTCCCCAACGGTGAACGCCGTTTTCTCCCGGTCCTCCGCCTTGATAGATAGTTGCCAATATCCGGAACGCAAGTCGAACACCGTGAAATATCGGGAATGCTGGAGGGAATCGAAAATATCCGCCACCGAAGGGACAGCTACAACCCGATTTACGGTCAGTTCGTTCAAACGCCGAAAATCCACGCAGAACCGATACTTTCCATTTGCCTTCTTTACAAGCACAACCGGGGAGTTGTATGCACTGTTGGCCTCCTCAATTATGCCATTTTTCAACATCTCCTGCACTTGCTTATGGACCTCCTCCCGTAGATGGAGCGGCAGCGGACGGGGTCCGTAAGGTCGAAAGCATTCAGACGAGAGCGGAATTTCGTGTTCAATCCACGAGCAGAAGCCAAACGGATCCTCTTCGCCTGTGAACAATTCGGAGTATTCCTCGACCACGGATTGTACTGACGGCATGTTACAGGACGGAAGCTTTCGGACATGCAGCTCGTTCACGGCAGTGCTTGGGTAACCTTCAAGCTTGACTGCGCCATACTTGGTCACCAGTTTTCCCCGCTTGAGATCAACCACGGATTCTGTGCCCCTGAGAAAATCTGCTCCCAAAATTGTCTGCTCAATGTCTGGGCTGATAAGGAACTCGTGCTGCACGGACCTGTCGCCTAGGCGCATTGAGTGCATTGACAATCCGTCAATTTTCAGTTGGTATCCACCCACTGCTCTTACGGCTAGCGCGCACGGTTTGCATACAGCTTCGTTCCCTCTCCGTCTCAGCGATACCCCTGCTCCCGTATCAATCAGACACAGCTCCTTCTTCCCGTCTATCTCGACAACGGCCTGTATGGTAGCCTGTGTGACTGCACTGATCGCAACCCACCCGGGAAAAGAGGAGTAGTCCAAAGTTTTATTATGTACAGGTGGTCGGGTATGAGGGCATTGATTCTTCCAGTGGCCATGCATGCCACACCTGTAGCATCGGCTCATTCGAGCGTGCCTCCGAGATTCCGTCTTGATTGCTGCAAGCTGTCCGGCAAGTTGGTCCACTTTGTTCTTCAGGTCCTCCACTGTTGACTCATCCCTGTTCTCCTGCGACTGCAACGTGGCCAGTGGCGCCTCGGCCAATTCCCGTGCCAGACGCACCAGGTGCTCCACACTCAACTGGCCAGTTGCTCTTGCCAACCGCAACTGGGCACGAAGCGCAGGGTGGACTCCCTCGACGAACTGTTCGGACAGCAACTGCTGGCGCGATACTCCGTCCAGTTCCGGCAAGGCCCGATCCAACAACTGCTGCAGGCTGGCGAAGAACACGGTCGGGTCACATCCAGGTCCCATGCTGGCCGTCTTGAACCGCCTCATAGCCTCCTGGCGGTCGGCCGGCGTGTCGAACTCCGCTGCAAGAGCTTCCTTCGCGGCGGCCCAGTCCATCTTCCGAGGGCCTCTTCTGGCCGCATCCAGGGCCGCCTTCGCCCGGCCTCTGAGGAGGGTCTTCAGTGCCGCCAACTTACCCCTGTCGGTCTCCAGTCCTGCCGCCTCCGCAACATCCTCGAAGTCCTCCAGGAAGGTCCGCACATCCCCATCCTCGAAAGGTTGTGGCCACGGGATCCTCATCCTTATCCTGGTCACGGCACCAAATGTAAGGAGGGAAACCCTTCGCTGCGGAGTTGTTTATTAGAAAACGCCAACTAAACGGTTACAGACTATTGGACAGGAAGGTTAAACTCTCATTTGCATGTTGTTTTTAAAAACGGAATATCCGTCTTCTTCTCGAACGCATCTTCTTGAACTCTCCTGGATATTCATTGACTATCGCACAATTGTAAGCAAAAACTGTAAAGTAGTTCCACAAATTCTGTAATAAATCCCACCTTCCATTAGATCAAGGCGAAGTTACGAGAACACACATACTACTCGCATGCCTCATCAGTAGTACCCACCGTTACACGGGTACTTTTTTTGGAAACAGGCACTATCCCCGATTCTCCCAAGTTGTCTGGAACAGTTCCCTTCTCCCAGATGCAGGCAAACGGATCAGACAAGTGCCGACTGCGTACTTCACCTCGGGAGGTTATCCGGACCAGGAGCTCGGTGGCGCTTCAGGGCACGTATGCAGTCATAAACCTCTAAAACCATGGGATTTCAGGTTCACTGTCCAAGGTTCTACTACAGTTCCAGGATCCAAATAAGTAGCAGCAGGTGGCCACGAAGATTTTTGTTCAAAGTGCTCAGCCCAGTGGTCGAGGGGTCCTTCCTTACTGCATATGGTCACGTTTCTTTGATCCTTGGTGGTTTCGCTCACATCCGGCTTACGCGGACCGGCAACGCGGATTAAATGAAACAACCTTCGGGCATTTCCCGGCTTTCTGGGTCTCCTCCATTCTGCTTGACCTTCCGTGTCCACTAGGCTTCAAAGTCGGCGTGCAGAATCACTTTCGCTTGATGTCTGGTAATTCGTCGGGCCAAGTTATGTTCGGGACCTGCGGGAACGCTTCTCTGAGATGCAAGCAGTGCCGCTGTTCTACCTGATATCTAGTGCCTTAGCGAACGTGATGGAGCCGTGTCACAGGCAAAACTCCCGGAACTGTATAAAGGTGTGGCAATCTCGTTCCCGCACGAATTTGCGTCCGACGGTGGGGCAGTTGAGAAAGAGTCCAGAAGACAATTCTAGTAAATTCGTCTAACTTCGGGATCTGCCAGCATCTCAGTTGCTAAGCTATTTATCCGCACCTTAGGCGACCTGGAAAACGAACACAGAAGCGACTCCGGAAAAGTACATGGTGAGGATCCACACAAGTGCTCCAAAGCAAGCGGCAGTCAGTTACTGGTCCGCGCCATCGGCAAATGATGACGATGTGATCAATTTGGTTAGTGGTTGGGACGCTGTTGGAGAGCACCATATGGCCAGACGACTTCGGTTATTTCGGAAGATACTACTGTATGGAAAGTTTGCGGTCATCACACAGGGTAAGCAACCGCACGCCATTGTCCGTACGTGCCGAGTCCAATTTATGTCGACCACGTAATTGAGTCTTAGGTATGCTAAGCCCACCCACATGTGCACTTAGATCTCACCGGCAACCACAACGATAAGTGAGCTTCTAGCCCGCCGTAACAGGGCACTCAGGACGTCACGAAACTTGCCTTTGATTGTGTGAGAGCTATAGTCGGGTGGAGCGCCAGCAGACGCGACAAAACCGACGGCGACCAACTTCCCGCTTGTGAGATTCCTTCACAGACGTTGCCAGACGAACCACACAGAGGCGACCATCAACGGGTATCTAGTCAAACATGGATCCTTCCGCCAAGTGACGCCCAGGACACCAACCCCTGCCCATCCTGCCGCAGCGGCCTCTGGTTCGCCAGAGGGACGCAGGCGGAAGCGGAGGAGAGGGATGGAGAAGTTAGTCCAACCACTATGCTTGCATTTTGAATTCTCGTTTCTGATACACAACACATATCGAAGTCAAACATGTCTGGTGTCAGAGCAAAAACTGCTTTTCATCCAGCTTGCATCAGAGTGTGAACATTAAAAGAGGCCAGATACACGTCGAGGCTTAAAGATTGAATTAGAGACGCCTGACACTGTTATCACCTGCTGACGAGCAGATGTTGCGGCCAACACCGTTTCAAGACGAACGGGGTTGTCATTCGCAACGGATGGGCCTACAAGGAGTGTTAGTTATGGGATAGGGTAGGACGTAAAAGCACATAAAAGAGAAAGGAGAGAGGTGCCAGCAGTAGCCTGTTTTAGCTTCATCTTCAGAGGCAACATCACCGATGCTTCACTATCGCACAACCACAAAGCCAAGCTAAATATATTTCAAGCCTCAGAATGAAAAGAAGAGAGAAGAGCGGGTGAGGGAGGGGACCTGGTGATGGCCTATCGTAAGCATTCTGAGGTGCCTACGCATCCAAGCGTTCAGTCGGACAATCTGAAAGGAAAGTGACAACATGAACACTGCTGATATCGGTCAGCTGCCATTTCTTGCAATATCTGCAGCCAAGCGCAGGAGGGGTAACAGGGACCCCACCCCATAGAGCGTACTGCACCAAAATAAAAATCGTTCAGCTGTAGCACCCTTTCGGTGCCTAACTGCCATGCCACCCGGAGGAAGCACGAGGGCTGGGATACTGCCAGGTTGCCCAAGCCTAGACAGGGGAAGTCAAGAGGCAGAGGTCGGGTTCGAACCACGGACCAACAACACCCAAACTCCTCGTATTCTCCTTCACACCCACCAAGTCATACCTTGTCCACCTCGCGGTCTCCGCCATTCTGAAGGGGACACTGAGAACAACACTTGTCTAGGTAGACGGTGTTTCGGCATGCGTAGCACATGGCCGAGCCAACGCAGTTGATGATGCTGGATGTTTTCCGCACAACCAAACACGTTTTCTAAATACCTCGTTATTAATTCGTTGACGCCATCCCACACAAGCAACGCTTCTGAGGCATCGATGGTAAAAACCCTGAAGACGCCTCACATCATCCGTCCACAGAGGCCATATTTCGCAACCACACAACAATACAGCCCTTACGGCAGCCTGGTACACGCGACCCTTGAGACCCAGTAATACGCCTTTTTGACGTCACAAGTGACGCAAATTAGCAAACGCGATTCGGTCCTTTGATATTCGTGCACTGACTTCATCATACATACTTCCGTCAGAGCTAATACAACTACCGAGGTATGTAAAATACTCCACGACCTCCAATGATTTTCTAGAATTGTACGGGGCATGTTCAGAGACTGCACGTCACGCAGCATGGCTTTGTACTTTCAGGGTGCTAGGCGCATGTCAAAAGATGGTATGATGGTGGCCAGTTTATTCAACAGGGCTTGTGCTACGCCTTCGTCCTCAAAGATGAGGGCGATGTCACCTGAATACTCCAGATCGACAAGGTTCTCACCAGTAGCAATTTGAACACCGGTGTTCTGAGGACATTCCAGAGTTCGCCTCATTAGTTCATCAACGACGAAGCTGAACAAGAACGGGATGGATATCCTTGTCGGACACCAACCTTTGTAAGGAAGCTTTTATAAAGAGCTCACCACATACTTTCACATGCCCAGAAGAATGTAAATATAGGGATCGGACTATGTTCAGAAACTTCTTAGGCACACCTTGTTGAGCAAGTCTAGTTAACAGCACTGACCGATCGGGAGAATCGAACGCACCCTTGAAGCCAAGGAACACCAAGATTTGGGTCCTATGTACATGTGGTGTTGTTCTAACACTCGACGGAATATGAAGGTGAGGTCAACGCAGCGCCTCTACGCGGTCGAAATCCCGCTTCATCCTCACGGGTCAAGGATTCGCTTGCCATCGTAAGACGACGGAGAATCAATAACGCCAGAAGCCTTGTTACAACGAGAGTCAAACTAAAACCTTTGTGATTACTAGATTCACTGTGAGTACTCTTTTTGAAAATGTGGACTATTATCTATTCACCCAAGTTGTCTGAGACGGTCTCTATCTTCCAGCTAGACCCAAATAGGATATACAGGCACTGGCTGAGAAACCCACCACCATCCTTGAACAGAGCAGATGGGGGGTCGTCAGAGCCAGGAGCAGGGTGACGCTCGAGTAGAGATATACACTCGGACACTTCTGAGGCTGAGGGGGCTTCCATGTTCACAGTCCACCTTTTTGTT
>SJOL01005866.1:378785-405355 GCA_004794785.1 Opisthorchis felineus | reverse complement strand
CACCGGTTATGACGCTGCCCCTTTTCTACGCAGTCCCCTGTGCTCACAACCCTTCAGTCATACTTTTTTTTGACTGTAATATTATGATCATGCCTGACGGTATGCCACCTACCAGTTGGGAATAAACATTATTATTATTATTATGCAAGAACGATCTCGGCCGGGGACTGCTTGATCGAGCGTATCTTCTGCTTCGGTGGACGAAATGCAACCAATTGCTGATATTATATGTGCACTTGTAAATTGCACCTACAGGATGGCTTCCGGCGCCCAGAAAAAGGGCTGAAGGTATTCCACCTAGACAGTATTTCTAGGGCGGATGAAGGTTACCGGGATATGAAGCGGTTTAGAGGGGTTATGGGCATATGGATATAGATACTGAGAAAAAACTCGACCGAGGCGGGAAGGCGAAATTGAACTGGGACAGAGAATGGATTGTATTTGGTTTAAAAATCCAGTGTGGGTAGAAGTCCCGGCTCTCACACATGCGTGGTCGACGATCACTGACGAAATAAACGTTGATTTAATGGTCAAACATAAGATGGCTGAGTTGAGATGTTCACCTATCTCCCTGATTTGCCTCAACCAGCATTCATCTGTTGACTGCCCGCTTGATCTCAGTGTATTGTGTTCCTGGGCCAGACTTGCCTCCTCGCTGACTGCAATGTCCAGTAGCTGGAGTCTATGTATACATAAACCAAGAACAGGACTATCAGGTGGCTTGCGACCTTGCAGAGCTGGTGACACGCATGGAGCTGATGAACTCGTAGTGTGGTTGGGTTCACCAACGATGAAGTTCGCACTGATGCTTTGTGGCCAACTGCACAAATTTGCGTATATATATGCGTATATATATGCGTATGTATGCGTATATATGCGTATATATGCCCAGCACCTCTGCAGCGGAACGGGTGGTTCATCCAGTGCCAGGGTGTTACCTCAGGTCTTTATATACAGAAAGATTCAAACGAATAGGGCCACTGTCGAACGTAAGTGAGGCTGCCATAAGCGTGTTCCGGTTGAATCATATATATCTGGAAACCCTCCTGCGCATCCAAAACACCGATAGGAACAAAGCGAAACGCTTTCTTACCTGTAAGCTAACAGAGCCAAAGCCAGTGGGTTTACCTGTTTTGTGTTTATCCGCCCCTAGTTCTATATATCTGATCCAGTTCTATGTATCCCTCCGGGCAACTTGGATCTCTTATGCTGCTTTGTTTCCTGTGCCGCTATGAACACACACAAAGACGTGCCACCAACGAGTTTAGAATAAACGTTGATACTATGAATAACTTAGCGAAATTTGGATTACCATTTAATTGAAATTTTGAGCGCGATACCATTATGAACAACTAATGGCGTGACCAAGAGCTCTTCTTACGGTCTTGGAAGAGCTAGAAAGAAAGAAAATAACGTTGAATATCCCGCCAAATCACAATATATGCTGGTGGCAATGTCACTGACCTGAAAAGGGTCTACAAAGCCGCTGATTCAGATAAACGAAAAGAAGGTGGGTTCCCCCTCAACGAATTATGGACGCCAACTGTAATATCTCCCACCACGGCGTTGAGTAGGCTGTGTTTTTACCAGTTCTAACACGAGAGCACATGTGATAACCCTTTTATTGTAGTATTATCAGGTATAAAATATATTATATAAAAACAAGGAAACCTAAACTTTTAAGACTTATAAGGAAGAGGATCAATTGCCACCAGAGTAAATAGTTGGAGAGTCCATTACGTGTGGCTTGAAAAGAAGGGCTGTGGTAGATGCGGCTGAGCGTGAAATACGGAAAAGAGATGTACAGCGCTGACACGGAACAAGGGCCATAGTCGTCAAGTTCTTGGGCAGGCTAACTGCTGTGACGTGGGTACAGAGAGTCAGGGGGAAGAGAATCAGGTGATGAAGAACTGACAGACAAGTTGAAGAACAAGAGGTCAACACTAAAAGGTACATGGAGGATCAGGGGACAATATGACATCTCTAGCTAGTGAAGCAAGAATAGACGAAGTATTCACAGGTGACTTGAGAACGGATCAGAAGAATGTTCAGTCCAGGCCTACAAACCGCCTGCAAAAACCTCCTCAGATCCTCTCGTATTCAGTTCTTCCTTTGGTACCGGCTCATCTATTCTCTATCCTACGTCATTTGACGTAGCTATCGTGGTCTCTGTTAAACCCAAAGACTCACCGCCGCCAGAGAACATTCAGTATCACAACATGCTGCTCATGCACCAATGTGCTCCTGGCTGCATGATGTTGCTCAAGACATACGCAATTCTTGATGAAGTCAGACGATGCGCAGTACTTCACCGGCGCCTTCGGACCTAGCACGCGTTTCCACCGATTTTATCTTTCACTTTTTTCACCGGTTAGTCCTCGCCGTTGTCCAACCCGAGTATGCATAAATGCCCAGTTGCTCCACCGGAAGATTGCTGCTTATCCCACAACTGATGCGCGAAGCTACCAGAACTTGCTTTCCTGGGTTCAACCTTACCCATGCACTAACTAATACGAGGAACGACAACCAAAAATAGCAAAAACGCTTAAATTTAGGCGGTATTGAGAAGGCTTGGAGGCCAGGACATGCCTCTTTAATTATCTTTGCCAAATAACGTTTTACAAGAGGCCTATGCGCATATATCTTCTGCTGAAAGACCGCATAGTACCCAAGGTTTGTATCTGAAATCCGTCTCCTCTAGCACATAAAAAGCGGCCTTTTGTTAATTGGGAGTTGTTTTGAGTGCCAAATGCTGGTGATAACAAGGACCTATTATTCAGTCTCGAGTCAGCTTCACAAATAACGTCATCCAATTTTTGTTTGAATATAAAGGCTACTTAAACTTGGGGGGTCTTCTTAATGTACACAACCCCCTTCCAAGTTCAGCTTTGTGGTTTGCACCAAACGGGCAGAAATGTCCTTTTGCATCGCAGTTTCTTCTTCGTTCTCGGTTGATTCCACTTTTGCCCACCTTCTCTCAGTTCGTTTATGGCACCGACCAATTATGTGGTGTTATGTCTGAGCTTCAGAATGACAGTGCCTCCATTCTATAATGTGCTATATTGCAATGACAAATGCATCAAATCTAATATTTTGAAACTCCCACGTAGACGACTCTTTTTTGAAACTAAGTGAACAAGCGCGAAGGCACTTTACGGTCTCGGCCGCATTTCGTGCGTAAAAGTCGGGAGCATGAAACCCCCAATTATTTGAGGGAGCCCTGACCAACACGTAATATGGGAAATGCCAGCGGAGACGTACTCCGTTTGCACTGTTTCGCAGACTTTTCTGACACGTGAAATGTTTGCTCACTGTTCACCTGACCGATCTCAGCCTGTGAAATATGCCTGAACATCTGCCAGTACGTGAAATCCCCGAGAGACATCCTGTTTACTAAGCAGAGTGGCCAGGTGCCGCTGAGGATAATTATACTAACCGTGGGCAGGTCACATTCCCAAGAAAATAAAGTCGTCCTTTAAAATCGGCAGCAGATTTCTGTCATTGCTAGACTTTAACAAAATTTGGTGCTTCTGAACAGAAATAGGTCCCTGAAAGCAAAAGATGTTCCCTATTATAAACCCCGCGCCGTACCATTAAGATAATAATGGTGATGTTGGGTGGCATACTCTCAGGCACGATCGCAATATTAGTCAGAAGAGAATCATGATTGATGGGATTTGTGAGTTTTCCAGGGCTGCCCGTGGCATTCGCACGGATAGTGGGTATTATCCGACGCAGATGCGGTCATACGTAAACTGGCAAGATCAAAATGCGGTGGACATCGTGTACAAAGAAAAAAGTTATTAGGGCTTTCCTGTCTTCAGGGAAGTATCAAGCTTAAGCAAGATCAGATCATTATAGTTTGGAGACGGCGGGCTACAACACAACAGAGGAAGACAAAATTGAGGTATCCTGCCTGGCGTGATAGAAAAGCTGCAAATTTAGGAAAATGAGAAACGTGAACAATGGACCTGGTGAAGCATCCTTGTTGCAGTGATTCTGCCGGTCGATTTGTGCTAAAAACTGCGACCATTGCTGAGGCTACGTGGCCTCGGACGATTAGGTTATTGGTCAGGGTCACAAAAAACGTAATCGGTGATAACGAAGTAGATAAATTTGCAATACGGGTATATGGCAGCTTGAATACCAGAATCACCGTGTACAGGGAAGCTGTACAGACTCACTGGCGTCGCTGTTGGAGCGGCCGCGGGTGTGAAATTTCCCTTGGGGAATAATTTTTCGCTAACGCACGGGACAGAACACGAACTGCAAAGAAAATGGTTCACTTTGTGATGAGCACAAACTGAAAGTCCACCGAGATGTTTAGATCAGGACGAGTAGCCTAGCTGATTTGAACGAACTCGTCTCAGTGGAGGTTGGAGCCAGGTAGAGCTTGTTCACAGTTGCAGGCAAAGGAACGTGTGGGTGAGATGGCACAGTCAAGAGTACGAGGGGAACAGTTGCAGGTGTAACATCAGATTCGGTGTGGCAGTGCCATACCATCACTGCACTGACATACTTTAGTTTCTGGACAGTCCTATAATGGATATCATGCTTCAGATGGTCGAACTGGGGATGTGCCATACTATGGACAACGGGAATTTGGGTTGGCCAGGGAGATCCAATAAGGCAGAACAAATCCGATATGGGATCACGGGCAATTTTGGCTCGGCTGTAGACCGGTGCATGTCCTAGTTGCTAGACTCTGAGGCCGACAGCATGAACTTAATCGTTCCAACGGCCTAAGCTTTTAAACAGCGCCATTTGAATGGAGTAGGCCATGCACCAGCCTCGAGAATCTCGGACCATTTTGAATATTACACCAATCAAGGGTTGGATTGAGTCCTAGAAAACGCCTTCATTTGCACTGCCCTCTTTTCATTCCAGTTCGGGCTCGACGAAGAGGTGGACTTATTTCGCAATACGTACTTTCGGCGCACTCGGGTCTTTCCGCCGGGTACCCACTTACGGCGGTTTTACATCCTTCTTGAGGTTAGGCTGGTAAGGTTACAATCTCAAAGAAGATAGCATCACTGTTTTGGGAGAGGTAACCGATATACGATGGCCAATTAGCTGATGTTGTAGTGACTAAAAAGTTTGCAGTCATTTTTGTGTTCTTGGAGCCCAACACAAAGTGTGACGAAAATCGAGTATCTCCAGTCATATGACCGAAGTCCCAGCGGAAACTAAAATTTCAAGGTCAGGTGTTGTAGAGTTTTTTTGTATTCTAGCCCATCCATAGGTCTTTAAACATTTTTTATACTATATAGCTATTTATTTACGATGGTCCCCCAATGAGCTGCAATCACAAAGGCCAACAGGTCCCCCTTCTTCAGTAGGCCTATTCTTGTCAGTTTTGGTCCCCAGTTGGTCGAGCACGTTAGTCCTCATCTACATAATCGCCCCTGTCGACGTGTTGCCACTGTCCTACGCTTCCACAGTCCTATCTAAACTACCAGCTCACATAGGTGGCTAAGGTCGACTGGGACCCTCGCAATAATAATCTAGAGTTTTACCACTACCCTAGAGCTCTCTCAACCGTATTCTCCCAAATCAATTATTCCTCAACCTGCTCCGGTTATCACATTATGACACCCCTCCCGTCTTCCTCCTCAAAGCGGTTGCTAGACCCCGAATCCCCATCATCTGTCTTCCTAGTGTGTTCAAAGAAGCGCCTCACAGCCAGAAGACCCAGCTACCAACCCCCTCACCTTTTGAGGCCGGCAAAGACTGTATTCCAAGCAGCCTCTGATTGTTCAGTAGTACTAACTAACATATGCTTGCCTCTTCAAACTGGCAACACTCCTCTCTCACAGCTACCAGTAGGATCTCGGGCCCTCAAAGACCTGGAAAATCTCAGAACACGTCTGCACACGATAGAAAATGAAATGTCCTCCCTCCGAACCATACAGTCTATTGCATGTCTGCTAAATCCTGACGCACCACGCGATCAAACCAATCTAGAAAAAGCGTCAATTCTTATTGACACGATTGCGTCTGAGATTTGTCAACGCGTCGAATGCCGGCATCAGGTCCTAATATTCAACGCACCTGATCGAATTCCGCTTGAACATACCAAAACTGCCATCCTGACTGCATGTGGCATGCTGGACACCAAGTGCACAGCTCGACGGCTCCGAAAGCTGAAACCATCCATGTGCTGTCCAATAATGATGCAATTCCAGGATGAAAAGGATGCCGCGCGTCTGCTAACATCCAAGGCTCTTCTCTCCTCTACCAAAAAATTCCAAACCATAAAAATTAAAGCTGCCCGTACTCGAATGCAAAGACAGCTTACCAAGAAGTTACCTGAACCTGTTGCATCATCAACCGGCAGTACTTGCGTTGTCGCTCCCATGGTACCCTTAGACTCTCAATGCTCTGTGATTACTCCCAGCACTGAACCCGCACTACATTATTCAGCAGCCTCTGCCTTACAAAACCCTGAGCCCCCCATCGCACCCACAAATGGACTTTTTGCTTTACCACCCATGAAAACTGCAAATATCTCCATCAGCCCAGTAGAACTCTCACCAGCTCCTGAAACGACTGATGCGGTAAGTCTGCCAACCAGAGCAATGACTACACCAGTTGTAGACAGCACACGTTCTCGTCACAGACCCCCTGACCTGCTGTCTCTCCGCATTCCACCTCCGCCGAAGTATGCCTTCGGTCTCAAACATTTACTGTTGAGGCCACGATACGTAACGCACCCTCAACTGCATCCCCGAAAATCTGACCCTTCGTATGCTGTCGTAACTAAACCCGTTGGGCCATTAACTACCAGTACGTACGTTGACACCCCCACTGAACCCTTATACTCTCAGTGCTCTGTGATTGCTTCCAGCACTGGGCCCACACCAAACTATCCGGTAGCTTCTTGCTTCACAGCCTTACAAGACCCTGAGCCCTCCATCGCTCCTACAAATGGACTTTCTGCCTCACCATCCGCGAAAACTGCAAATGCCCCCGTCAACCCAGTAGAACTCCCTCCTGGTGCTGACGCGGTGCTGACGACTGACGCGGCACGTCTCCCAGCCAGAGCAATGACTACACCAGAAAATGACAGCACTTATGCCCGTCACAGACCCCCTGACCTGCTGTCTCTCCGCATTCCACCTCCGCCGAAGTATGCCTTCGGTCTCAAACATTTACTGTTGAGGCCACGATACGTAACGCACCCTCAACTGCATCCCCGAAAATCTGACCCTTCGTATGCTGTCGTAACTAAACCCGTTGGGCCATTAACTACCAGTACGTACGTTGACACCCCCACTGAACCCTTATACTCTCAGTGCTCTGTGATTGCTCCCAGCACTGGGCCCACACCAAACTATCCGGTAGCTTCTTGCTTCACAGCCTTACAAGACCCTGAGCCCTCCATCGCTCCTACAAATGGACTTTCTGCCTCACCATCCGCGAAAACTGCAAATGCCCCCGTCAACCCAGTAGAACTCCCTCCTGGTGCTGACGCGGTGCTGACGACTGACGCGGCACGTCTCCCAGCCAGAGCAATGACTACACCAGACAATGACAGCACTGGGGCCCGTCACAGACCTCCTGACCTGCTGTCTCTCCGCGTTCCACCTCCGACAAAATACGCCTTCGGACTGAAACATTTAACGTCTAGGTCGCGATACGTGAGGCACCCTCAACTACAACCTGGAGAATCGGTCCCTTGTTCTTCACAAGATAACTGGACTTTGCTCCGGCTTCCCCACAATTACATGGCAAGTTCTTCAAACCGCACGTACCGCGAGCTTGGCAAAACCTCACATCCCCAAATACCGGCGGCCAGCTCAGACCCTTATGTGCTTCCACCACCCTGCTCACCCACTTCCGTCCCAACTGCAGACCATTTTCGGATGCCGCCCATCCCCCCACACCCACCGCCTTTTTCTGCACCATGCCACTCTCCACACATCCTGCCGATGCGAATGATTTCGTGTCCCAAAACCCTTCCCGACTCCCAAACCCTTCCAACTGCACCCCAGCCTTCCAGAGATATTCCCTACCCCATAATGAACCTCATACTCTATCTTCTGCCGTGGATTCAAACCTACTTCACCCACCATTCACCCCCCTGCCCCCAGTGGTGAATGCACTTCGACCTATTCCGGACACATGCCTAGTCAACTCTACTTCGTGTACCCTTAACCCCCCATTCCATTTCTCCCTAGTACCAAACTCCACCATAAACGAGATTAGTAAATTCCTAATTAGTATGATGTGCCCGGCAATGGACCTATCAATGATGCTGTTCAACGCTCGCTCACTGCTGCCAAAAGTCCATACTCTCCGTGCCATTATCGCCTTTGCGCAACCAAGTTTGATTTGTGTGACTGAGACATGGCTCTCAGTTGAAACTCCAGACACGGCTGTTTCAATCCCTGGTTATAATGTCCACCGCTCTGACAGGTGGAACTCAAGGGGTGGAGGCTGTGCCATCTATTCCAAATCGGAACTCCGCGCAACCCTCATTGATGATTCTAGCCTAGAAGGGATTCCAGAGGCCATCTGGATCTCCGTAGAACAGACCAAACGACCTGTACTAATAGGTTGTATCTATCTACCACCGGCCCCCTCCCCCGCTTCGATAACTGACTTGTCCCGTATTATCTCCACTGCATATGCCCTTCCCCATTCGTCTAAATTCGTGCTGGGTGACTTCAACCTACCGGATATTTCCTGGTCTCCTATTTTGGGTCCTACTCGTTATGCCTCGCTGCTTGCCCAACTTAGTGTAGAGGGTTGGTCCCAGATTGTACGCAGCCCCACTCGTGGCCAACATACCTTGGACCTAATATTCTCAAACGAGGGTCATCTGGCTACGGCCGCAGTTGGTCCATGCTTCCCAGGTAGCGATCACTGCGTCGTTTCGTGCAACGCAGTCAGGTATGGAGAAACTGTTTCTCTGAGTCCTTCATTCTTTCACCTCCTAACTCCGGACATTTTGTGGGCCTTTTCATCCCTGCTGGCCTCCCGGGACTGGAACGACTTCTTTCTCTCGACAAACACACAACGCATTTGTGATATCTTCTACCGAAACCTATTGACCTCTCTCCACCTTGCTTCTCCCATTAAGAGTTTTCACCCTGATATCTCCCGCCATGATAAGTTATTGAAAACCTTGGACAATAAAATCCGCCGAGCTGGCAGAGAATATCGGAAAACTCGGGACTTCTCATTAATACTCCTCATCAGCAAACTTTCAACTAACCGAGAGTCCTTACGGGTATCCCTCGAATGCCGTGAAGAGAGCACCACTCTCAGGGACCCGTCTCGCTGTAAGTTACTGAGCCGCCTATTCCGTGGGCGCTGTACCCCAAACAGTCACTCAGTTACTTGTCTGCGTTCCACCGACGGTAGTTTTATCACCGATCCTGTAAATATAGCTGACCACCTGAACGCTTACTTTGCCAGCTGCTACTTGCCCTCTCCTTCCAAACTCAATCCCACAAGCCCTGCTGCACATTTCACATCTCCACAACAGAGTAACCTCCCGTCACTTAGCAACATGACCATCTCCCTAGCTGATGTATCAGCCCTTCTTCAAACCCTCAAGGACTCCACCGTGCCGGGGGCCGACGGCATACCATCACGTGCCCTGAGTCAAGGCGGTCAAGATGTCAAAACCCTTGTCTTAAATCTTTTTAATCATTCAATCAAATGTGGAATCGTCCCCTCCCAGTGGAAACGATCTGTCGTTCGCCCCCTTTTTAAATCCGGATCGAGGCAAACTACTTCCAACTACAGAGGGATCCATCATACCCCCCTTTTAATGCGAACCCTTGAACGGCTGGTCAAAGGCCCGTTAATCAGGTTCCTCCTAGCTACAAATGCCATAGATGATCGACAGTACGGATTCCTATCTCAGAGATCCGTCAATGGCTGCCAACTTCACTTCTTTGAGACCGTCACAGCAGCCTATGATGCCGGACACTCTATTGTTACAGTCTATTTGGATATCCAGAAAGCCTTTGACCAGGTCCCTCACGCATCCCTACTGAAAAAACTTAATTCTGTTGGCATCACTGGGTCCTTATTTCAGTGGTTCACCTCCTATCTATCTGATAGGTCACAGATAACACAAATAGGTGACAAACAGTCATCCCCACTACCGATCACCAGTGGAGTCATTCAGGGGAGCGTGCTAGGTCCCATCCTCTTCCTACTATATATCAACGACGTCTTCGACGCCGTATCCCATGGCAAACCCTTCCTTTTCGCGGACGATATAAAAATCACTTACACATTTCCCCCCTCTGCTAAAGATCTTGCCCTCCGCCAGGTCCAACAAGACTTAGACTCTCTGACTCGCTGGTCAAGTGCCTATAGCCTAAACTTCTCTTCTTCCAAGTCCCATATAACTTTCTGCCGCTGCTCCGTGCCAGCTGATATGTTCACAATTAATGGGAACCCCGTCGCTCATTCCACAGAGATCAAAGACCTTGGTCTCAGATACTCTTGCACCTTTAATTTTTCTCATCAAGTCCAGTTCCAGGTTGCCCGGGCACGTAGGTTCTGCTTTCTAATATTACGCTCCTTCCATCTTCGAGACACAAAGGTCGCAATTTTCAAGCTATGCGTGCGACCAATTGTGGAATTCTGTCCTGCTTTCTCTTCCCTCTATACCCAAAGTTGTAAGCTGGCACTCGAGAACGTCCAACGATCATTCACCAAAAAGTTATTCCCACGGACTAGTCCTCTCTCCTACCGCTCCCGCTGTATAATCTTAGGCCTTGAGCCACTATGGCTCAGACGGTTAAAGCTAAATTTAACTCTACTACACCGTCTTTTGCACCAAAAAGCTTTTATAGCAGAGGCTAGGCCAAGCGTAAAATTATGTGCGCGCTATAAAATCCGTAATTCCAGCAACCTCTTAGTGTGCCCTCAAGCGCGTACAAACCTGCGCCACTACTTCTTCCTGGTCTACTACACTCGCATCTGGAACAGTCTTCCCGATCGGTTTCGAGATATCACACACCAACATACGTTTTCGCAGTCTGTAGATAACTTCCTTACGTGTGAAGCCGCAGCCACCCTACTCAATACCCAATTATCCCCTGATCTCCTTTATGAACGGGGTCCAGACCACCTCTGAGTTTGACGAAGGTATATTTAGTGGACGAAAAAAATAAATAAATAGTTAAAACAAAAAATTTAAAAAATAAGCCGCACCCTTACTATACTGTGCTACCTCTTGACTTGCTTGAAGCAACTTATAGCACGTTCCTCCCAGCTAAGTCCCTGCCCTGGACTACTCTATCCGCTCTGATTAATGAGTGGTGCCTCGTCTTGCCTAACCCTACCCAACATAAACCAAGGAAAGAACAGAGTTTGTCATACCTGAGGACGTATTATACGCCACGCAACCCATTCAACACACGCACACAACATTGCGGTACGCCTCTGTTTGGCTCGATAGCTCACGCTCCGTCATCGTTTAGCCATGGATCACACACTCTGGACATCTCCGTTCTGTGCCTATTGTTCCAATGGTAGCTGCCGTCTCATTTGCCTCCGCGACTTGCCTCTTCCAGCGGCTGTATGTCGTTTGCTTGTTCGAAATGACTGAGCTGTTTTACTGGCCTGGCTTTCCCCCGACTAGATAAAATATCTGGTAGCTGGAGTTTATATTATTGCACAAGCCGCAATTATGACTGCATAGTGGCATGCCGCCTTGCAGATCTGGTAGCATGCACGAGGGATGAAAACCTCGTGTGGTGGTCGGTACGTCCTGCAGGGAGGGTCGCCCTGTTGCGTTGCACCATGGTGCGTTCGTATACCCATCACCCCTCCAGTAGCACGGGTGCTTCGCCCATCGCCGGTGGTTCTGAGCATGGCCTTTAATTCAGGAAACCAATAAAAGAGGACTGTTGTTTCTGTTTGTTGCCGCTGGGCTGGACTCGTCCCGGTTGTCATTTAACTGGCAAAGCCATAAGCTACAGACGAATATAAAAAAAGGAGAAGAAACTGGACATTTGTCTGTAAAAAAAGAAGAAAGATATTCGTAAAAAAACACAGATGGGATAGCCTGAAGACTCTGTGATGCCCATGGTTTACATCGATGTACGGAGCTGCAGCTGCCTTCGTCATATTGGGGTTTTACCGCACCAAAGCCCACTTAGACGGCCACAAAAAACACACGCACCTACCTGCTTCTCCTAGGAGTGAGCATATACAATTGGAAGTGTATGTAAACAGAGTTTCCTATCCCTCTGCTACCGGCATGCAAGACGAGTGTCGAAAGACTATTTATTCGCCATGCACCACTTGTTAAGTTGAAGCTGATAGCAGTGCTTCTGGGACTGGTGACCATTTCTTACTAACACTTACTTTCCTAGGTTATTTTGCTGCCCAACTTAAGTAATAAATGCCAGATAAGTTGGCCCACCATCTCGGAAGTTCGCCTTCGTCAGTACTTATACTTCTGATTTCCCCAACCACACTACCTCCCTCCGTGCTTATGTCGGTTTGCACTAGATCTCTTGTGCTTCACTATCATATGTTAGCAAACCCAACTCTTGCTTGGTTGCTAGTTGACCAAGTGCAAATCCATCCCTACCCCATCTCATATAATCACTCATTGTCACCACCCTAGTAGCGGTTGATGTCAAGTCTTTCTCTATAAATATAATAATGCACATTATCCCACCTGATGTCTCCTCAAACTCGCCATGCTTTGCTAACCTCATCCCATGCCCTCGTCTTCCCAAGCTTAGAACTTCGACAATATCAGGTATGGACGACCTGGTTGGCTGTTATCCACTCCACCTGGCCTATGAATCTACACCCACAGGGATCCCCAACTGGACCGAAAAAAAACCTAAAAGAACCCGCTGCTCAGAGAATTGCACAACCCAGCCCAATGACCTTTTGTGTGACGTCCGTTACGGGGCTTTCCGAAAACCGAATTATGTCAGGCCAGTGATGGCACGGCACTGCTATACCCAGTTTGATGGCACACCAGCAAATATTTCCTTCCAATTCTCGACTGTACCCTCCCACGCACTCGTTCTATTAACTGCAAATACGAATAAGCTTCTCACCTGGCCCCAGCTGCCTGCATGATCCGTTCATTCCAAACTGCAGAACCTGCCGTTGGAAGTTAACCATTTCGGTGGATTTTCAGTCTGTGCTCCCAACAAAAATCAATAATTTTCTATACAGCTCGCGTTCTGGCTAGTGTGTTGGGACCATCTCACTCTTCCAAGGAACTATCATGCCCGGCTTCACAACAGCGAAGCCAGTGAGTCTCTACAGTTTCACCGTACACCATGATCCTGAGGTTCCTGTTGCCATCTATGCGTTTTGCTAATCCCTCCAGTTCACCATCCCCACTTACGCTACTTGTGACTCTGGCCATGAGCCCAACAGTCCAAGGCCACGAGGCCTCAGTGGTGGTTTTAGGTTTTAGTTCAATTTGACCGACTGGATGACGCCAACTCTGCTGCTTCACCAGATCTGATGTTCTGGTTCCTGATTTTCAACCATTTACTCTTCTTGTCGTGTGTCAAACAGGAAGCCCCTCCCTCGATTTGTTTTTGCCCGCCACTTTCAAATCCGACCGACCTGATCTTGCTCGATGTTCTCTCCAAAAAAGCATAGTAACCGTGCCTCCCCGCCCGTGCCGCTTTAGCGCTGACCACGTCTACATCGGATAATGCCCCCTACCTATGACGCTGTCCCTTATCCCAAAACCCATGTACCCACAATCCCCGCCAGTCATGCCTTTATTCTGACTGTAACCTGATGATCATGCCTGAAGGCATGCCACCCACAAGTTGGGAATAAACATTATTATCATTATTATCATTATCATCAGTAGGCGAATGGGTTGGACATGGGCAATAAAAATTTCGATAAATTTGGAGGCTAGTGTTTTTTTCCGTGCGGTATGTAGTCTACTCTGTCGCATCCAACTTTGGGTGCTTTACAAAACCGTTAGCTGATTCACGCGCAAGAGCACCATCGACTAACTCTCCACGCTTGTGTTTCTGAAAAAGAACAAAAAAACCTGCACATTAAGGATTTACGTAAGCAGATCGCCCAATATATTGTACCATTACCTGGACGGCCTTGAGGCAGATTAGGCGTGTGACCGAATTATTATGAGCCATCAGTATCTAACGCTACGCTCGGACCGACTGAGTCTTGGGAAAGGCATTTTCGGTGGTCGGGCCTGGAAGGCGATCGTGGACGTTTGGGGCGAGATTTTTGTCAGCAGCGGTAACGGCGTTCAGGGTACAACAATCATCATAAATCCTCAAATCTTTCAAAGTGCCCTTTAAGTTTATAAGAAAAGGAGACGGCACTGGGTGGCTAAGGAACGGATGATGTCCCAAGCTAACGGGTGCTGAAGCGCTTCCCTGGTGATTTTTGTTCATCGGATGGTAGCTTTCTTGTTCTCACTTAGAGGGATTGGCCCTTGGTTGCAAAAGGATCGACGGCGTAAGGCCCAGGATGCGCAACTGAATGAGATGGATGTGTGCTGGAGGGAAAATGAGAAAAAAGTGGAAGGGAGATGTGGACTTTAGGTGGAAACACTGGAAGTCCAATCAGATTGAGCAGTGGCCCCCCACGCAAGACAAGCTTGAGTACCCTCTCCAAGATTTTCTGTTAACTTTGATAAATAACGGGGACAAGACGATAGAGGACGCCAGTTCCAATGGTGACAAGAACCTAGGTGAATCAAATGTGAGGACTGATGTTAAGCGTAAGTATTAAAATCCGTGTGTCTATGTATGCTTGAGGCTGGCAGAGTGTAATCGACTGGCTTAAGACAGTTTTGTGTGGGGTAGATGTCATAAATTTGAATCCGGGCCCACCTGTGTATTGGGCCTTAGTGGCATAAAAACAGATACGTTATTACAAGTGAAAGAGTCCCAGTTTGGAAAGATCTTAAGAAAATTTTGATAGAGCATAACAGCGCCCATACACAATTCCATATATTATTGCCCGTTCATTCGTGATTTCTGGCACTGATGCTGGGAAGCATGTTGGGCTTGTGGAGGCCTGAAGTGACCGACCAGATGCTTCAGTATGTGCTGTCACTTCCTGTGCCTGTCTCTTGTCCTACCCTGGATCGAGCTGAATCCTGAACTGAACCGAATCTCCTGTTGTTTATTTGCGTTGCAGGGTGCGCGCTTCGTTTCTTTTCTTCCGTCGGTGCACGCTTGTACGTGATGACGAACACAAAGGGCTACCGCCGCGGCACAAGACATTTGTTTTCCCGGGCCTTCCGAAGGCATGGACCTCTCCCGTCTTCCGTGTATATGCGTGTATATAAACGCGGCGATATTGTGGACATAAAGGGCGATGGCGGTGTTCAGAAAGGAATGCCCCATAAGTCGTACCACGGTCGGACTGGCCGCGTTTACAATGTCACTCCTCATGCTCTGGGAATAATTGTTAACAAACGTGTCGGGTAATATTGTGTCTTTCTCTTATTTCTTAGTAAGCGTATCGTACCCAAGCGGATAAATGTTCGTATCGAACATGTGAAACCCAGTAAATGTCGTGAAGATTTCTTGCGGCGCGTGAAGGAAAACGATGTAAAAAGAAAAGAGGCCAAGGCCTCTGGAAATTGGGTTGAGCTGAAGCGAAAGGTAAGCCGAATAAGTGTAATAACTAATCATGAATTAGCCGGCACAGCCTCGTCCAGCTCACATCGTAAAGACGAAGAACAACAAAGTGATTACTGTCCATCCTCTCCCGTATGAATTGATCGCGTGAGCACACCAATAAAAGTGGACTATTTTCGAGCCGAACGGTTGTTTTTCACGCTCATCTGTATAAAATTTGTGGCGAACCGCTATCAGCGTGACCTCCCTCGGGGACTCATGCCTGCATTCATCACCTCATATTAGTGCACTATGCAGTAATACGTAACATCCGTTGCTTTCCCAGGTAGATGGCCATCGATGCAGGCTGCGTATTTTTATTTTCAGTGCGTCATGGGGAATACAGGCATGATCAGGTCACTTGTGCTTCAGCTGGGAATGGGCTCGCTGATCAGTATTTCCGTTTCATTAGTCTGGTTTTCTTTAGGCTGATGCACAACCAGGCTAAATGCACGACGGAAATCGTCGACAGAAAGGAGGCGGAAAATCGGTTGTGGACTGTCCACGCAGTGTGCTCTTCCTGTGTCATTTAATCAGTATCTATACCGGCACCGCATTTCGAATAGGTTCTGTGCATGACATTTCGAAGGCGGTGGTGGGATCAAAGGTTACCTTAAGCCTGGGCTGGTACCAAGTTCATCTTACTGTGGCAGCCAGCGATTACTAAGTGCTGCAAGTATGCCAAACCGGGTTTCTCGAACAACACTGGTCTGCTCATTTGCGCCATTCGTGGGTCTGTCAAGGTCCGCGTGGGCCATTTAGGGCAAATAGTTTGACTTTATCCTTATCGGAATGGCTCCAACAATGTCCCCTGTCTGGATTCCCTGCGCGCCTGTCAGTTCAGGCAGGAATGACGTAATCCGAATTTGGACGCAGTACAGGTCGGGTAAAATGTAGAAAAGCCGGAAGGGCTATGGGTAGCGCAGCGAAATCGGAGCGCTGCATACACCAATATTTTAAGCCGAATGATTGTTATTCTTATCCTGGAAATACAGGTGACTTAAAGCAAACGTAGTTCTCTCGATGCCTCTCCACGTTGGTTGGCCATCACTCGATCGGGCATTATGAGCTTACCTTGGTAGTCGTTGTCGCAGCGGTTTAAGCGCATCTAAAGTTCGAAATTACATACAGAGGTTCATTGCTGGTACTATTATAGTGACGTACTTGCTCGTCTCTCAAACTGCGCGAAATCCCTCACGGATAGCGATGGTCAGACGAAGTCGCGTTGCTAATCGCGCCAGATAACCAGTTTTCACGCTGATAGGATTTGGAGAACTCGGTGCTTGTTTTTGTAATGCTACGTGCCATTTGGGGGTCCGATATCTCAGCTGACGTCTGGCTGCTGGTTAAGCAAAACAGACTAGGGTTTTCAAGGACCGGCATGCGAACCATCAGTGATGAACACTGGTTTGTTGTGGACGATTAAGCCCAAAGGCGTCTTGACTGCTTGGCTGGGTGTTTTCAACAGCAGTTCAGTTGGTCGTCTGCTTTTGTACTCAGGCCTTCCAACCTGCCTAACTCGATCCATTGCTTGTGAGTTTAGGGTTCTGTCCGTTTCTGAAGTACTTGTATATCTTTCTGTATGACGCACCATCAGGCCACATAGAAAGTCACCAACATTATCCGGGAACGTTGGTGGATCTCCGTTTACCTTGATCCAAATTAAAAACAAGAAGGCGTTCCACTAAAATGGGTCAGTCAATCATTCTAACGTCAATCAAATGGTCACCTGAAGTGAGTGCTCAAACAGTGGGATTATACACCATATTTCTTCGAAACGCATCCGTTGTATTCAGTAGTACCGTAACACCTGCTAGAGCAGTTTCGAGAGCTTCAGGCATGAGGTGCATTGGGCACCCATTCACAGTACTTCTGTTGCTTGAGTAGCGTAACGCATACAGCCAACCAGCAGTGGTAGCTTTCCTTGACTCCAAAGGAGCTCTCGACTCCAGCTCTTCTACACTCACCTGGCCAACGGGTAATGTTCATGAATTCTGCGCTTGTTTTTCATGCCACTTATTTCCACGCCTCTGATTGCGTTGGCGTTTACATAGAGCAATCCAAGTGCGTCCCGGTACCCAGTGGGACTCTGCTTTGTTGTCCTTATTTTCGTTCAGTATAATCCTTGACTTCAACTAGTACACTCTTAAGGTCACCATGAATCGGATTGTCTAAATCACTTCAAGAGGTTAGCGGGCTTGCATTATGCGATCAGCTTTGTTCTACTCAGCAGAGCATTGGAGATAATCTCTTTCTGGAGATGCGCCTTTTAACCTTGAAGACGGAGACTTTAGGGATCATCACTCCCAGGTAGTCCTTTGAAACTTCAGGATGACGAGCTTGAGTTTTCTTAATGTATCAACTGCACGTGCCGCGAATGTACTGAAAGCGATGCAGGCGTTATCGAGTTATGAGCAGGACTCACCGGCTCGCGTCATCCTTGGCGTCAGAGGCGAACACCGTGAGGTTCACTTACCACATTCACAAGACGACCAATAAACCTTTATAGCCACAAAACGTAGCTTCTCCGAAGAACCGAAAAATATTTGGTCAACGTCACGAAGAGACTGGACGTTAGAAGTGACGATTTGGGTACCTCAGCGACCTATTGAGCTATACTGGGGGGTTTCCTTGCGACACCCGCAGAGTCTCTTACCAGGTTGGTCAATGACCAACACAGTCCCCAGGTTGGGGATTGGGACATGTGTGGCGACTTGTTCATTGAAAATTGAAATGCGCTTTCATTTCCCGCCAAACGCCGCTGCCTTGTGGTCAGGCGTTTGAGCCGAAATCTTCAGTTGAGGACCTAAGTTGCTGCATACGGCAAGGCGGGAAAGCGAAAACAGGCTAATGCTGACGCCTCCCTTCTTTCTATTTCACATGCTTTTTCTTCCGTCCCTTCCCACACAATTAATAACTATCTCCTTGCAAGCCAGGCACTTAGGACCGATGACGACATTCTTCCTGGATCGCTTTTGTAAGCAGCATCTGCGCGTCATCCGGCGCCGACATCCTCGGGCATCACGAAATCAGTCTATTTGGCTGCCTTCAATGTCCGCAGTCGGAAGCAAACAGCACAACCTGCTCTTCCTCACACTGGATTCTCCCGAAATTGATGTGCGCTGTACATCAGAAACATGAACTCAAGATGCAAGCACAGTGGTTGAGCTAACCACCCCATCACTCTCAAATCGCTTTCGGCTGCGTAACTCTGGCGATCCAGCGGCTGCTGCTACAGAATGTTCAGGGTTTGGTATCGTCCCAAGTCACCGGGCGAAAGGATCCTTACTTGACTGGATATCCGTTGATAGTCACCTCTGTGCGGTTCGTCTGACAACGTCTGTGAAGCAGTTTCACAAGCGGGAAGTTGATCGATATATGTTTGTCGTGTCTGCTTACGCTCCAACTGACTGTAACTCTGACACCATCAAAGACAAGTTTTATGACGCCCTGAATGCCCTGTTGCGGTGAGCTAAAAGCTCAGTCTTAGTACTTCGGGATTTGCAAAGCGCATTCGACTCGATTGACCGGCCTGTTCTTAACACACGTGCTTAGCAAGACATGACCCGGGAGTTTGTGAATACTATACGGAGTCTCGAGAAGCCTCCGTACACAAAGCGGTGTCTGTCAGGGGTGCCCATTCGCTCCACTCCTATTTAATTTCGTGATCTATGAGATAATGAAACGATCCCTGGAAAGTCTTCAAAGCCCCGGTGTTCAAATTGCCTCTGAGGAAAGCCTGATCGGTCTAGAGTATGCGAACGAGATTGTGCTCGTCTTCGAAGAGGGAGAGAGGGTGCAGGCATTTATGATGAACTGACCGAAGTAATCCCGTTCTTTGGTATGCACTTTTCATCCAAACAGTATAGGTTCATGCTCATTGGCATGCAGTCACTGAACACGCCACTTACATTCCAGGGAGGAGCAGTCGAAGTTGTAGAGCGTTTTACGTACTTTGGAAGTTGTATTGGCTCTGATTGTAGTGTGACAGATGACGTCAATGCACGAATCTGCAAGGCTCGGGTTGCGTTTGCTAATTTGAGACACCTATGGCGTCAAAGCGGTATATGCCGGAATCTCAAGGGACATGTATATCAGGCTACAGTGCGGGATGTATGGCTGTGAGGCCTGGCCTGTTGGAGCAGCGGAACTGAGAAGTTTTCAGGTGTTCGACGATCGTTGTCTCAGAACCATAGCTCGTGTGAGTTGGTGTCGGCGAATGCCTAACGGGGCAATTAGAAAGTGAGTTCTCGGTTATGCAACGGGGATTTCCATTGAAGAATGTATCCAGCACCAGAAGCTGTGTTGGCTAGGCCATGTATTCCGTATACCGAACCATCTTTTGTCGAAGAGTGTGCTGTACTTCTTGTCCAATTCCAAGTGGAGCAAGCAGAGAGGTGACGAACCCTTGATCTGGCGAAGGGGTGCGAAAGCGACTACGAAATGTTTTGGGTGCTGTCGGTGCTAATCGTCTTGCAGGATAGGGACCGCGTGATCCCCACTGAGCCTGGTTGGAGACGCTGCAAGATATGGCTGATAATAGATGTCAATTACGTTCTTGTGGTCAGTTTCTATCCAGATTGCCTGAATGAGTGTCTCGATGCGCTGAGGCATCCGAGGTAGCTCGGGATGTTTGTAATAGCACTTGGTCCCTTCCCCGCGTAAACTGGTCACAGCACGCCTGCACCGGGGTGGTTTGTAAGCGGGTACTATGCGATGAGTCAGTGACTTGAACAGATGATAAATATCATCAAATTAAGGTGCATGGGACATGCACCTGCCCACCGCCTAACAGTGAAAGCAGTTTTCCACTATAAACCCCGTGGAGAAAAAAAATGGTTCAGCTGTAACACCCTTTCGGTGCCTAGCTGCTATGCCGCCCGAAGGAAGCACGAGGGCTGGGATACTGCCAGGCTGCCCAAGCCTAAACAGGGGAAGTCGAGAGGCAGGGGTTGGAGAGAAGAGTTGCAACCATGCCTGAAAGGCCAGAGGAGAGCAGTCGAACCAAGACTGGCGAGGCCCGTACTACCAGTAATCGTATTGCACGTCGACCTTTAGATATTGCTGTTCTATCCTCTGCATTTGGAGAGTGAAGACAGTGGGGTGTTTCCTCCAGGTGACTAGCATGTCCATATTCATGGATGCAGCGATGCCACCTTTCCCCGAGGAAGGATGTGTTAGAAAAGTTCGGCCCTAAAAACCGCACACTCCAATCGCCCAACGCCGTGGCCGCCGGCGCATCATTCAATACGGTCGAATACTTTTAAAACCAGAGTCTGACTCTGCTTCAAAGGGCACCTATTGTGCGCAGCCGCGTTAGGACTGAGACATTGCCTTGCTTCCTGCGTCGTCGGCTAGACCGGCCCTGCATCCAATTGAGTCATTGTTGAGTCATCGGCTAAGGACAGGCCCCTCAAAGAAAACCATACTGTCTGCTGTCTCGTGGGTCAGACTTTTGAGTTGAAAGCTGAAGGTTGGGTACCTCAGCCAAATCCCTTTCATCGTCTCCGGCAACCAGGAAGTGTCATTTGCCCGCACAATTCTTTGTCATTCGACGTCTCTCCCTCAACGCCCTCACCATCATTCAATTGTCAGTCACCCGACCGATGTGCCTTATACACCCCGCTGCACATTAACAATAAACAAAATGACATTAAATCCATGAGATCCTTTCTACATAGGATCCGTGGTCTATCGAATTGGCAAACAGCCAGTCCTTCCTGAGATCTCATATCCCGTTGAGATTGATGTATGCCGTATCTCTGAAGCACGCGTACATGACCCAACTGTAATCGTGAATCTCAAACCGCCAAGGAGGAACTCAGCTTTTTCACATATAACTCCCCATGTGTCCGGCGATGACTCGTGGATTATGTGGCTTGGGGGTTTCTTTCAGCCCGAGAGCTGAACGCACTTTGCTGGATTGAATTCCAGTGAACAGTCCTTCCTGCGCCGTTCGTTTATCTGGCTCAGTCAAGCCCAGTTCTACTCGACAAAAATCGGTGCCTGTTTGTTACATCGTTACATGCCCCAACAGACTGCAGTTCCGGTGCTGAGAGGGATAATTTCTGTTGAGAGTTATCAGGTCTCATTCGTCATGTAAGAAACACTGACAGTGTGATTCCTGCGATTGTCCTAGTTGGTCGTCTGAGCTTGGAATCACATCTGGGCCGTTGATTCAAAGTCAATGCTCGCCGCACAGGCTGCCGTTTCTTCTGGGGCACACAGCTTGATTCAGAACGCACCTGACAGTTGGCTACCTTCCAGGCCCTCGCAAGTCGACAAGAAACATGCCAAACCACCATCTGCGGAGAACTATCATAGTTCAAAAGTATCGGTCTGAGCTAGCTCAAGCACCCTCTACAGTAAGCCAACACTGTACTGGTAGCGAGTACGTGGATGAAGCATGGCAAAATGTGGAAGGAGCTATGCTAGCGTCGTTCAAGGCTGTCTGTCCGAGTTCTCCGGTACAATCAAATGACCACCATCGCTAGTCCTGAATGATGTCAGGAAATCCATATCAGCAGATAGCGAGTGTGACGGCGCATGCAAATCATTCAAAAAACAAATAGTAGAAAGCTTAAGGAAAGATCGAGAACTTTGGTGGAGACCGAAACCTCACGAGATGGAGAAGGCTTTTGCTACCGAAAACAGCCGTTCCGTATGCTAGTAATACGATAGGCTCACCAGAGGATAATAATAATCGTTCAGCTGTTTCGGTGCCTAGCTGCACTGCCACCCGAGGCTTACCAGAGGAAAGGAACGGTTAGTGAAACGATAAGTAAGCATGTGGCTCAATAATTCACACGCAAAAACATCGACTGGAAAGATGCGCTGAACACTTCGAAGGACAGCCTAGCTGGCCTCCTGCAACATAGTCTCTGGAGACTGCATATGGGCCCGTCAGAAGATATAAATTACGAAATATCCGTACTGTAACGTTAGCGGGCACCATGATCAGATGGTCTGTATCCAGCCCCCCTTCAGTAGACGGAGATTCACCTATTGGCGTTTTATCGAGAAGAGAAAGTGCCTGCAGAATGGGGCAAATCGATGCTCGTCACTCCCTTCACAAAGGGTACGCAGGCGCTGTGTGAAAACCACCGTGGCATCAGCCTGGTAGCTATGGCATCGAAGGTGCTCTCTGGTCTCATCCTTCGAAGGTTGAATGAGCGCAGGGAGTAACAGATTCGCGAAAAGCAAGCTGGGTTACGTCCAGCAGATTTTGAATCAGCGACACTGCTTCCAGTGACCAACAATGGTTGTCTTCCTTGACTTGAAAGCTGCCTTTGATTATGTGGACCGTCAGGCACTATGTCAGTGTCTGTGGAGCACAGGTGTCCCCCTTAAATTCTTGACCCTCCTTTAGGCGCTGTATGCCAACTCCTACGGACGTGTGAAGATCTACGGGAAGTTCTCGCCTGAGTCCACCACACCAAGTGCTATCAGGCAAGTCTGTCCTCTCTCACCTTTTCTCTTCAACTCTCTCATTGATAAGATTACCGAAAGCTCAGTCATACAATGCATGTAATAATATAGTGCACATATAAGGCTCATAATGCCTGTGGGGTGGAAATGCTCCCAGAACATACGTCCACGCAGACGACATAGCTCTTCTTGGATCTGACGCCGTCGTAATGCAGACAATATTGTATAGTCTGGTTCCGCATGCCCTCCACACCTGCAAAGTATAGAGTGCCGCTGCAAGACTGGGTGGGCTGGAACCCCAAACGCATGCTTTCAGGTGAGCCGATTGAGGTACTAGACAGATTCGTCTATCTGGGCAGCTGTATCAGTTCCGGTGATCTAGCTAAGGACCATATTTCCATCCAATTCGGGAAGGCCAGAACATCTTACGTGAACCCGCATCGCCTGTGGTGTAGGCGTGATATTAGCTGATCCGTCAAGGGTCGAGTTTACAGTGTTGCGGTGCGCTGCGTATTGTTATAAGGGTCAGAAACTTGCCGCTGCGCGCTGAGGACGTCAAAAAGTTTTGGTGTTTGACCGTCGATATCGTCGGAACATTACCCGAGTGTGACGGGAACACTGGGTCACTAATGTTGAGGTATGTCGAATTCTTTCGGGAGAAATAACGTCCACGATGGCTGAGCTGGCTTGGTCACGTACTCCGTATGCCAGTCGACCAAATTCCTCGAAGACCCCTTTCCGGACATCTATGCGAAGGGTGGAAACGAGCCAGGGGGAATCAAGCAGTAACTTGGCAGCGAATTATGAAAGCTGCTACCAGCAAACTCAGCTGCGCTGGTCATTGTCGTCTCCCTGGATGGGGACTCCGAGATGGGACACATTAATGGTAAGAGACATTGTCAGACATGGCCCAATGGCCCTCATGCATCCAAGCGGTTGCCTTCAGTGCATAGCTTTCCTTCCCGATCTGCCCAAAGAAAAGTTCACTGAGTCCTCTGTTTTACGCATCAATTATATCAGCTACCACCTCCAATATGTAGCTATATACTTACCCAAATCATCGGGCGAAACCGTGGCAGCTGTAACCAATGTAGAACATGTACGCGAGCTTTACAGCTGAAGAAGATGCTGACTACAGGTTAGGGTGCTTGGCCGATTCCAATGACTAGCTCGTTATTTCTTTGCCGGTCTGCTTGGCTAAGTTTTGTCGTCTGCTGGACTTATGCTGAGTGATATCCGCACCTGATTTGACGCGATGTATGGGTGTGTTCATCCCAAGGGTCTTTTGTGTCTCAGTTGCCTTGCTTTTGGCCTTCCCAAGGGATTTTCGTTTTTTTAATAGGTCTCCACTCTACCTCCTTTTTCATGGCTGTATGACAGTCATCACCAGGATCCACCGCAGATGTGTCGTCATCCTCTAATGCCGACGCAGATAGTGCTGAACCTTATCGAACCAAAGTTTTCGGTGGGTGAGGTGGACGCGTCTGAACTTCTAACTCCTGTAATATGCTGTGCAGCTCTGTGGGGCAGCTAACTCCTAAGTTGACTTATCTAGTTCTCGCGGTCTTTGGTATTTACAAGTGAGCTGTGAAGCATTTCATGTCGCTTGCAGCAGGATTAAGCCCTCCACGAGGTGCAGACCCATTTGTTTTCAGCGAGAGGCTCAACTGAATCCCAGATGAATCTCTAGTTTTTTGAGGTGCTTTCAACTGAATGTGCTACACAAAAGCCGCGTCATGCTTCATTTGGCACCTTTGGAAGCATGAGGTTTGGGTTCGATCCCACTTAGCCTCGTAGCAGCATTTTGGAGAATTGGGGCGCATATCATGTTGTGGTCATACTAATTAAGCAAGTAGACCCAACGTATAAGGCCGACCATTGGAATCCAACCATCTAAAGGACTTTCAGCCCTGGTTCTAGCAGCTATAGGTGCTGCGAGGCGTTAAGTTAGATTCATGGGGAATGCGATATAACGTATTCGGACCACTCCTAGGCGATTAGTGGAACATGAACAGCTGCGTCCCGGAGATATCACACATTGACGGAAAATTTGAGCAAAATCTATCTGTTCAGTTTGACAGAGGACACGATTTCCGGAGTTTCTGTATGATTCAAATCTTCGTGGTTTAATAACGGGTTTTATTATTGGTTTATTTCCTGGGCGAGAGGAACATCGGTCGGTGACTGACCGACAAACAGACCAGAACGGAACGAGAAGTTACGGAGGTTTGATTGTCTAAACAAAGGGCTGCGAAGTTGAATGATACTTTCTGGCTGCCCAGATTGGGGGGAAGCGTTTGTGTGAGGCACTGCGCTTGAGTCAATAACTCTAAAGTTGGACTCTGGATGCATTGGGGTAATAAAGATTTTTGGTTTCAGGATTCTGCTTCTAAATTTTGCTTCAAAACTAACCGGCACCGTAGTCGGGCTTAGTATAAGGACGCAGAGTGTAGGTTGAGTGCCTCCTTCCTAGTACTCCTACGCACAGCAGGTGCACTTGCGGTCGATGGAGCGTTTAATAAGTTTCCATCTTTTTCGACCACATTGGATGACTCACCAGTGGCCAATGTTACCTGTCGTTTACTTATTTCAGGGCCTATCATTTTTAGCCTCTAATTCCTGGGTGATGGAACACCATGAGGGCTTGCAAGCGGGGAATGAGCAATCTACCCAATAGCTATAAAGTGATAGTCCAGTCAGTTTTTCAGCTCACAAACCTTGAATCGAAATGCTGTATTCCCACCTGCTGAGGAATAGTAACATTAGTTTGAAATTTTTTACATCCATGATGAGGTTTTTGGATTTAGGACCAGAATTTTCATTCTGGCGCTTGAAGCCTTCGATTTGGATAATGTCTACGATGCAGCAGAATCCTACTGTCTTTTTGCTCGTTCAGTAATCGCATTTAAGTTTAGTTCACTTTCCAGCTCCCAAACCGTACAACGAGATGCATTCGTACCAGATCCTGTAACTTCGTTTACCGAGGATAGTGTGAAAAAGGGTATGAGACTCCCGCGTTGGAGGCGATAGCCAAATCGGTTCATTGAGGTCGAATGGTTCTCCTTGTCCGGTGTGTTAGGAATTGAGAGTGAAGACGATTGTTTTGATGCCCGCGGGATCATTACGACAATGAAGCCCGACCACCACGTCACGGTGACAGCTTTAGGTTGGGACCGTATCCTCCAGGGATTCCACTGGTGTCCATGCACGTGGATCCCATTCAGGAAGGTGCGGAAACCCCTTTCCTCGCAGTCTGATAGTGACCGCTCTTATTTCGCGCTATCATTTTAAGCCAAATCCTCCGCTAACTCCTCTCCAAGAAGTTTAGTGTGGAAAACTGCTTTCTTTGGTAGGCGGTGGGCAGATGCGTGTCCCATGCACCTTAATTTGATGATATTTATCATCTGTTCAAGTCACCGACTCATTGCTTACAAACTACCTCGGTACATGCGTGCTGCGACCAGTTAACGGGTACCAAGCTACGAAGATGTTGGTGACCAACTATTTGAAGAAGTT
>SJOL01005866.1:359637-377688 GCA_004794785.1 Opisthorchis felineus | reverse complement strand
CGGGGAAAACATCCAGCACCACCGACTGCGATGGCTCGATCATGTGCTACGGATGCCGGAACACCGTCTACCGAGACGAGTGCTGTTCTCCGTGCCTCCTTCGAAGTGGCGCAAACCGCGAGGGGGACAACGCAGAATGGCGTGAAAGAGATCATGAAGAGTTTGGGTGTTGTTGGTGTTGTACGCCTTCCAGGATGGGGTCCCCTTGGCTCCGTCTGTGCTTGGCTGGAGACGTTGCAAAAAATGACGGCTTATCGATATCAGTGGCGTTCGTGCTGTCAGTTTCTTTCCAGATTGTCTGATTGAGCCGTTGGAGTTGTAGGCAGCTCAGAATGCTCGACATAGGCCAGCACCAGGTCCCCTCCCTCCCACTCCTTTTCTCTTATGGTTGTACGGCAGTGAAGCATCAGTGTCAACACTGATGTTGCTGTCTTACATGATCGTGATGATGATGAGTGCTTCTCATGTCTCGGTAGCGCCTACATCGCTTTCAGTACATTCACTGCATGTGCAGTTGAGAAAACTGAAGCTCTTCATCCTGAATTTGCGAAGGACTACCTGGGAGTGGCGAACCCGGAGGTCTGCACCTGGGATGTTGTTATTGTATTGTTATCAGTGACGATAATGAGTTTTGCTATTGCACCCTCCATCGAAAACCCACGGAACCTCAAAGAAAACATTTTCTGGTTGCCGAAATGTCTCCGTCGTCTTCAAATAAGGAGGATAATGGCAGTAACATAATCTGCTGACAACGGTCAATGAGTTTTCGTACGTTCCAGCTGGTGTGACGCGATCTGGCGCTGCACCTTTCCGAATTCGATCTGGACCGACCTTGGTTTCTTCGGCAGCAGTATCCTGGTCCAGTTGCCGATAGCATTGTTGTGACATGCGCCTTACATGCAGTGGTTGTCCGAGGGGAAGTAGGCTGGAACTAGGATGATGTAAGCCACGAGGACCCCATATATTTCGAGTTTGTACTCAGTAAGACGGGGAATCTTAGCTCTTCCTGATTGGAGACCCTTCTGATTTACGGTTGCGTTACTGGTTCTGAAGTAAGCGGACACCACACGGCACCAGTTACAGTTACATGTAAGTGCTAATTTTCTCGGAGAGAAATAATTCATCATATTGTATGAGGACTGGCGTGAACTTCGAAATGATTCACAAAGGACCTCCATTCGCCTCAGGCAAACCTCGTTTCATTTTTAAATATACTCGGTTTTATAAGCCAACACGCAATCTTGTAAGCTGCCATTCTGGGCCCTACGCTGGCTTTTTGAATGTGCTAGTCTCAGTGGTCTCGCTCTTGATTGGTTCGTTAGTTGTTTGAGTCAGCCTGTCGTTATTTGTTTGCAGCATATCGCGTGTTTTTCTGTATTGCTGACTAAACCAAACTCACCTTGTCGATAACCTCGACCAGCGTTCATACTCAAGTGTACACCGGAGTACTGTGGATGGTGGCCGGTGGACTTTGAACCAAATTCAGACCGTTATTGGCTGATCATTTTGTGACTCGATATGTTACTGCCACACATTTCCCCCCGCCTCATTCCTCCACGAAACTACGCTGACAACACTCGCAGTTGGCTGAATTTTCTTTACTGAAGTGCACATGCCATTAAAAAAAGTTCTCCCGGCGGCTTCTCCGTACAGGGATTATTGTAGTTCATCATCCTCAACACTAATGAATATGCCTACAAATGCTGGCAGAACAACCAGTAATATGCATTCGTTTTATAGTTCCCATCTGAATTTCACTTTCAAAAGTTGAAGTTTCCGGAAGACTGACGTTATTGATGCAACATCTCCAGCAAGTCCACCTTCCATCTGCAGATCAGTGAGGCCTACTACCTGGTTGCACTCAGCACGGTAGTGGACTGTCATCAGCAGATTAGCAAGAGTGGCAGGCTTTGAATCCACGACACTGATCTGACTCTGAACCATGTGTGGTAATCGTTTCAGTTATTTGTTACACTTGTTCCTGGCGGCAATTTCCTTGTCCATGTTTGTGTTCACAATGCCTGTTGTCGCATAGCAGAGTACCACACCACTGTGCACCAGAGCATAAGATTAATGGCCTATCCGGAAATCGTTATTCCAACTATATATACCAGTGTAACGGCGGATACTACTGATAGGGCATGCGAGTAGCATGTGGTTTTCTCGTAACTCCGCTTGCGTCTAATGGAAGGTGAGGTTCATTACGGAACTTGTGGAACTGCTTTGCAGCGTTCGATTACAATTGCGTGATAGTCAATGAATATCCACGAAAGTTCAAGGAGACGCGTGAGAATGTTCAGTTTCTAAAAACTATGTGCATATGAGACGTTTACTTTCCTGTCCAATAGTTTGCAACTGTTTAATTGGTGTTTGCTAATAAACGACTTCGCAGTGAAAGGCTTTCCTCCTTTCACCAATATTTTAAGCTCGGGCACAAGAGATGAAGGGTTTTTCTGTGTCACGATTGGCGTCTTATTTTAATGCGTCGAAATATTGGTAGCTCGGTTAAGTTTGTTGGTTGTTTATCACGTGGCTGTTGATCTGTTCGCCGAGCTCGGCAATAAACTTGCAAACGTTTCACCACCATACGAGCAGTCGTATTCATTGCACCCAACTATGCAGGCGGAGAGATTTAGTGAAAGCTCTGTGGGCTGTGCTCCAGTGAATATTTTGTACTGTCTGCTCTGTAAAAACCAGCGTTAAAGACTGTCAGCGATCCTTTCCATACCTCCATTATTTACTACGTTTCATCTGGATCTGTGTACTGTGGCACAAAACTGGCTGATTTACTGCAATCCCATTCACCGAATACACTACAGTCAGTGAATTTAGCCAATGCTTTTATTTGTACACGAATAGTACTATCATCTGGCCCTATGTTGGTGAGTTCTGCACAGACTGATTTCAAGACCTAATGATAATATTACCACTGTTGCTCCTCAGCGGTAGCCCGATTGTTTCATACATTAGCATAAGATCGGATGTTTTGTAGGATAGAATTCGGATTTCCGTCTATTTTGTTGTCGAAACATGGATGCACTTTCCTTCAGAATTGTTAGGCGGAATTCCACACAGATACCGCTTTACCGCTCGCAGTTAGGCGCTGCTACGACCGAGAAGCCTATCACGCACAAGATTGGCCAAAAGTTCGGGCCGCTTGCCGGTCCGGCATCAAGGTGAGCTCTGATTGGTTCACAGCCTGGACCCAACAGCCAATCATGACCCAGTATTCGCCGAGTGCCGGTTGCCAATGGCGCGTCCAGAAGGCGTCAGAATTTCCAGAATGTTGTCGTGGCATACACTTTACATATGCCGCGCTGTACGGGTGTTTTTGACTTGGTTTCGGGCATTAATATACGTTGTGCACCTTTGGTTGTTGTTTTTCATGGGAACGCTAGCTTGGCGGGTTCAGATCGGAAACTAAGCTGGGGAAAATAGCATTATTACAAGAAGTTCGCTAACCGTTCAATCCAAGTAACTCGTTACTTTTAATATAGTCGATATTTTCACTTCTGGAAGTGAAGCAATATGAGTTTAGGAATGGGTCTGGATGATGTCGGCTCATGCAGCTCGCTATCGATGGTTAGGGGCATTGAGGCAAGGATGTCTCTTTTTTTCCTCGGCCTACAGTTTTAACGGTGCTTCTCTGTTGATCTCCATTTATCTTACATGTTCGGGAACAATTCTATGGCTCACGCTTTCTGATTGAAAAGGTCAGTTGAAGTCACTTGGGCGGTAGCTTTTGAGGGTATTATCTCGAAGTTTTTACGGAAACTTCGCTAGTATCGCACTAACGTGAGACCGCTGACAGACCAGCTAGAAACTGCGATTCCGGTGGTGTAGCCACTGAGAAATTTATAGGTCTGATGCTTGTTCTTGAATACTGTGTTATAAGAATAATAACGTAGCTGACGAGTGTGTAGCAACTTGGGGACAACGTTGCCTTCGTGTTTACTATGTGACTGTTTGAAACTTAGTCCTCAGTTGGCGCCAGGGAATTGACGGGACCGATCAAAAATGGTTTCCAAAGGAGGGTTTACAGTAGAGACAAAAGTTGAGTCTTCTGCTTGTATGTAGGAAGTCGTGCGTTGTAATGGATCTTTTTATTAGTGAGGAAATATGTCCCAGTCATAAATGAAAAAATCCCAAATTGAAAATGGGATGTGCTATTACATTGAAAGCAGTGTACTAAATGCTGTCAAAACGAAATCGTCGGGACTGAAAATGCTCCGTTGTAACGGGCATCTGTTTGCACTTTTGTCACTCGTGGGTACAGTGAAACCAACCTCAATAGTCGACACATCATCAAGCACTTTTATGGACATAGTGATCCCAACTCATCACTTTATGGAGGCTTACAATCGAACGTCCAGGGTGGTAAAAATACAACTGAATATGGGGTTTTCCCTAGGAATGCGCGACCCAGTTGATTACGATATATTGTTATTTCCTGAAAGTACGCAGCAGATCACTGTACTTGACACATTCTTTCACATTACCCAATGTTGATATTGTATCGTACTTGTTTGTAACACTAGCCTTCTGCAACCTTCTTTAACTTGACAGTGTTTCAGTCTTCGGGCCTCCAAATGGTGTACCCATGTGCTGAAAGGACTATTGCGATATGCCGTTGCTAATAAATTTCACTTCAGTTTGTATAGCTCGGGAACTTAGGGTAATTGGATGCAATCTAGCTTTAAGTCAACTGGGGAATTTGATACGAATCGATTTCACCCTCATGTTATTGCCGCGGTAAGTTTGTCCACAACGACAAAGTCTTAACCACTATTGTGCATAACTTTAAGTGCTTAGTTTGTAGCTCGAGTCGTATCCACTAGCGTCTACCACATAGGAAGTTTGCTCCTCTCTATTTTGGACAAATTAGGGGGGAGAAGATGGCTCCATAAGGACATGAAGCAGCAAGACCATATAAATGCTCAATGGCGTTTAGTTTCACCTGCTTGAAACAAACATACAGGGGCATGAAACTTTTTACCTAGGTGCAACATGTGTAGTCATAAAAAGTGCCAGGAGATATCATGCCAACGGCTACCCATACTCCACTACATTGAGTTCTTTTCTTGCCTTTTGACATCGATGTCTGTTCCTCAACCGATTTTATACTGTGATTGAAATTATAATTACACTAAGCAAAGGACATGGCCGTAACATAGTCTAATCGGGACGCTTGGAATTACAAAGCACTTCTCAGGTAACATGCAGAGTACGCGTTCAACTGTTAATCATGGTGTTCTGTGGCCTAGGAGATATATTTGGATGAAACTACATGACAACGATCATGTCACCAGTGAGCTTTTACCTCGCCGGAACATTTTCAATATCCGACTTGATCCGAAGCCCAGTCATCGCGTAGGAGATTCTGAGTAGAGAAAGCGACTTTCTTCTAACAGTAATTTGGATGAAGGTGGGCACGAGATATACATTTTATGATATGTGATGGCCTGAAAAAAGAAACAAGCAACCACGTCTCCGTACCTGTCAATCAGCTTCCAGAGGTTGGCTTGCAGTGGGTTGCAAAAATATCCTCGATATAACACCTCGACGTATGGATATGTTTTCAGGAAGCTGCGAACAGTGGTACATGTTCGGAACAATCTATACTCGATTCGGTTGAATAACGTTATTACTCAAGCTTATAGTAATTGAAGCTGCGACTTCAGCAACCGACAGTATTCTGACAGTAGTGAGTACAAACTGAGAAGCTTTCGGAACAAAATGAAGGAATACCGACACCGTTTTTCAAAATCTCCAGCAAAAATAAATTCGTTTTGGTGAATCGTCTATGTGAAGACATCAAAACAATACGATGAAGTTCTGAGATGACCAGATAATCAAACAAACAACCCCCCCCCCCACACATATTCTGAGTATTTTGAACTTATCGTTAGGAGATTCAAATCCTTTTTTCCAGAGAATTTCCTACACAGGAGAACAATCATTCAGCTGTAAAACACTCGGTGCCTAGCGTCCATGCCACCAGCAGAAAGCGCGAGGGCTGAGATAATGTCAGGTGCCCAAGCCTATGCAGGAGTGGTCAAGATACAGAGGTCGGGTTCCGGTCAGTAAGTTCGTGCATCATCCACTGAGCTATCTGGAACCTGGTTCGTCTCGTTGGTGTCCCTTCCTTTCGATAGAAAAGGCCCGCGGGTGTTCTATTTGGGGAATATCTGTTGTCCAGGAGGAGAGGAGTGTTTCCTAAAGATAGAACAGTGTATCAGGCTGACCACAATGAATACAACCATTATGAGCACTACTTTCCCAAATGTTCACTCTTGTTAAAAGTGCCATTTTTATTCAGTCAACGATCCTTCTACCAGCTACTTTTGTACGAAGATATATGTTTTGCGATAGGGGAAAGTATATAGGAGTCTAGAAATTCAAATGTGACCTCTATAGAATACCTAGCATTATTCTGACGCCGATTATATCCATATCTCCCGGCAAATATGGGAGAAACAACTGACTCGTAAAGCTCGTTTTAATTAACCATCGTTTCTCCTGCTAATCGGTTGAAATTACTCATACTGACCTCAACAATAGAGATAGAGTCACTCGGTAACCCTACCCGATCAACCACACAGCGTATGCAGTGCTCAAGCTTCGTTTTTAGGCCACTTTCATCCAATGGGACAGAAGTTTCTGATTGCAAGCATTTTTGCAGGTTCACTGGTAGATCCTCCAGTATGCTATTTATGTAAAATTCCGGCAGTGAATAGGTTCGTAGAGAAAATTCGTTGTGGTTATTCGTTGTTTATTGTATTTTCGTTGGATCATGTCAGAGTATCGTCAACAGATGTGTTTTCTTCTATCACAGGCTACGTCAACAATAAAAGCTTTAACGATTTGACGGAATATGTTACATAAATGCCGTCCTAGCTGTGAAACAATTCCCATTCTTTTGCATTCAGGTGCTTAGATCGACGAAGAGGAAATAGGTCAATGGCCCCATGGGTTGTTTGACAAGCTGTTGGATTCTAATACATTGGTTCATTTGGCCAGCCTTCAATTAGCCAATCGGTGAATCCTTTTAGTTTGATTAGTTCTTGGTGGTTAAGTTGGATGTTATCATGGTCTATGAGTTTTACGATGTGCTGACCAAGGCTGAACATAGCGTTCTCGTTGGTTGGTCCCGCCTTGATATCTCAAATGAGATGGTGGAGCTCGAGGACAACTATTCTTAATAATATAGAAAAGCATTGTTTGGTAGAAGCGTGAAAAACAATTCCATGTTGTCGATAAACTTATCAAACTCACTTTTCCACCTCCTTATCTTCCGGATATAAATAGTTGAGATCCGCTTTGTTCAGTGACCGTGGAATCACTGTTCGTTCCTTCCGGGATAGCAAACTATCTGGTTGAATAGATGTTTCTTCTCGATGAAAAAAGTGCACAGGGTTATTGTACTCAACTATCGCTGATCGGCCCTGACGAAATTTTGAACGCCTATACTACTTGAGGGTTTCGCACACCAAACCAGATCTGCAAAGAACTGCCTGGGACATGGAACAATCAGTTTCCGCCGGTAGAACTGAGGACATCTTGACAAGAAAATCGCTACAGGGTATCTCCTCCTCACTTGTATGTTTCTGTGTTTTAGTCACAGTCAACAGTCATTAGACTCCGCCGCCATATTATTGCTGGGTAGGCTTTAAAACGGATTTGTGATTGGAACAGAAACTCCAGTCGTAAGCGGTACCTGGACAGTCGCTACACTGTTCAAATTATTGCAAGCGGTTGTTCCCAAGACTACTGCTCCGATTCCATCAGGGATCACTACCTTGACAATTGAAGTCATCCTGCTACTGCAATATGAGCCCGGAACTAGTCGGCTGTCGCTTTTTTATTCTGGAAATGTCAGGACGGTCTTGAGCCGACTGACCAACTGAATATGATTATGCGACTGTGCCAATGACTGAAGTAACACGAAAGTGCTACTGGAGGTGTCTGACAATCGACTTCAATTCGCCATGAGTCACTTGGGATCGAACCTCATTTAGTGGTTTCGGCAGTTTGGGATTCATACGACAGCTAGTTTTTTTGCAAATGAATCTCAAGTGGTTCGTAGTGGCTCCATTGAGTAATCAAAGTTGTAAATACTCTGGATTCTCATGCAAGTAGAAATTGTAATCAGCAACTAGTCGAGTCTGACAATATGACCAGCCTGCTTGCGGTTGGTGCGTGAATTTTCACCCCTCATCGTGATGATTTGACCCTGAAAAAAAAACATTTTTTAAACGCACTTATGATAGTTTCACGCTAATCTTAGGGCAGAGTCCTACATCATGGTGTCACTGGCGAGATATGTATAAATTTGGCCTTGGAACGATGAACTAAGCATCCGCGTGAATCATCGTGCACATTGTCTGACTGGATTAAGCGACGTTACACTGACCCGGAATGCTCATAAATTCGACTAGATGGAACTGGTCATTCTGGTGTACCATTAAATCACAGTCACACAGTAGCTCTCGTTGATGCCAATGTAGTTTCACAGAAGTTGTTTCACTTGTATCCCGTACCGCTCGACTGAGCAGTTGCACAGGCGGTACGCCCGCGTTACTAACGGTACCAATTTTGAGAGCATCTATGAACGGATCGTTATTGATTAACTATAGCATGAAAATGGGATCAGAATCGTCATAATTATGTGGGTCACTGTATGAAGGCATACCCGTATCCACATACCTTCTCAACTACTTACAATTCACACCAAAAGCATGATGAGTAGCATTTAGCAAACAACATGAAAAACAAAACTGAAACGTGGCACGCAACAGCCATCGATTGGATTTTCTGGCGTTGGAAGATTGAAAATCAGAGGCGGAGCCCTGGAAACCGGATTTGCCTGATGGGTCGCGTGCTCCTGGAGGAAAAAAGCCGTTTGTTGGGTGGGACTGCAGCGTAGTCCGCTGTGGGCATTATGGTGTTGCTCGGAATCTCGTTCGTCTCGGCAAACAAGGTCTTTCGTGACCAACATGTGAAGTTTCGTGTCCTTGTTGTTCATGCTTACAACCAATCGGTCTGGCAAACGCTGTCCCGGATAACCACTTCATGGCCCGAGTCTGCAACAGCGGATTGTAATTACGAAACCAATCACAGTGATTTCCACATGTTTTGAAGCCCAAAAATTGAGGGAGAGCACGCTCCAGTGGAAAACTCCTAAGTCCGTCGAACTCACATGTGGTTGACACTTTCTGGAGTTACTTCTTCAGGGTGTACAGTCCGTTACCTTAAAACGGTAACCTTTTCGACGTTACGCCCGAAGCAGTTAGCATGCTTCAACAAAGAGGTGGGTATCACGATAATGTCAAGGTAACATGATAGTCGTTTGTTCGCGCTGAAGGAACTGCGCATTTTCTCCAAGATCGCGAATTTTCTTGGGAACAAAAAACTCCGATGAACGTACATTCGCATGCTTCTTCAGACAAATGAGTTTAATTTACATCTGCTTCGTCGCTGTATGATGGATCCGTCCGGTATATGCAGACAAGAGCAAGGCGAAGAAACTGTTCACAACTGGTTCACTCTTCCTCGACGGCCTTCTGTGATCTGATCTCAAACGAGGATCATTTATGATTGGGTGTGAAACTAGCACTCAGGCGTGAACAGACCAGTCATCTTGTGACAGTACTCCGTAAAATCCGCGTGTGGAGTAAATCATTTTGGCAGTAGACTTTCTGCCCTTGGATACTGGTGCGCCTGGGTCCCTATTCATCGGTTCTCAATTTAGTTGAAGATAAACATGCCTGGGGTCCACCTGACTCTCCCTATGCTCGGTTGGATACACCGAACTATATGGCAGCTAACCGATGTCAGTAGCGTTCATACTGTCAGCCTCTGTGCAAGTTGTATGACTGAGTACTGGAGGTGTAGGTATCACGGATGTTTGTCGTAGGTTGGTCCCAGTTCATAGCCCCGCTACATTTTTTCCTCTTTTCATTATACGGTTTTATTCAGATAAATTGACGTGGTTGTACAACGGTGAAGCACCAATGTTATCATCTGTTATTACTGTTATAATGATGATGCACGTGTGTAACGATCTGTATTTACGTTTTAAGTGTGGAGTATGCCGAAGCGGCACATGAAATCTAGCCACTAGGGGCTTCGTGACGACCCAAAGGGAGAGCCACACAAGCAGTTCCTGGCACACCTGACGAATACCTCAGGGAATCATGTCATCATCGCAGACTGGATGAGTGAACACGCGTGCGAATCTTTAAGATGTGGCCTGTAGGATGCCGTTTGATGCATTTTTACATGGAACAGGGTATAATACAGAATATAACCCCTACAATTAAGGTACAGCATTAACCCTTGACCACTGTTAATCCCTTGTTATGGAGTAGAACAGAAAAGCTGCAGATACTCTGTTTTCGAGTGTGACAAGCACTTCACACAACCACCCTGTGCAACATGAAGTGGATCCCGATATGGAAGAAGGAAGACAGGTAGCCGAGTAGTTCATTCAAATGTTTCTCAACGTCAGGAGAACCCATAGAGGGCTATACTACCATTATTTGAGCTTTGTACCAGTTGCCTGCAACAAATGAAAGAGCGTTTTTGATAAAGGTAGAAGCGTTTGTGCTAGAAACTGTGGTCTCTAACGGCAATGTATCGATTTCGATAACACTGAAATACCCGTTTCCGTAAATGAACCCAAGCTATTGATGTTAATTAACTTACTGGTAGAAGGCTGTACGCAAAAGCGCACCAAACTTTGACGAACTTCCGCTTGGCCGAGTCCACTGTGGTTTCTTAATCCATCCGTCCATGATTATTGTGGGCAAAGCGTAGCGATAATGACAGTAATGCGCTTAGGTTCCTGTATTATTGTCAGGACTCTAGAACTGAATCGGACTAAGAACGCCACTAACTAGGACCCTTAATTATTACAAGTTTATTCTTGAGAGCAACCGACAAACGTGACCGATATACAGATGTATGACAATGCCTATCACAAGGCGGTTGGGGTCGTTGACCATTTAAGCTGCCGGTTCCTCCCGAGGCGAGTGGTGACATTGGAGTTCGTCCGGTCTTTGTGGTTACGCAGCGTCACACGGCCGACTCAGTCGAAACCAATTACCCGTTTGGAGAAATGCAGTTGTTTTGAGCAGCTTCCAAACACCATGATAACGAAAAGCAAGGCCTCTCGGATCAGACCGTCGGAAACGGTGTGAAACCGCTACCTACAGGATCAGGTACCCGATGCCACGGCCTTACCTGATGAACCCCAGTGAGGACGTGGTTTTTGGAGTAGTCGAGCCGTTCAGTATCCGACCGCAGTCTCACATAAGCGGAAGCATTTTCATGCATATAAAAAGTCGTATTTCTTATTCCTATCAGTCGAGCTGTATTCAACTAAGACTTCTGCACTGTACCCTTCAATGGTTTGATGAAGTAGCGATTCATAGCTCAAATGATGACCACACCACTGTACGTCTATCCAAGAAATGTAACAGTGATTTTACGATGTTTCCAAGGTTAGAATAACCAAATCAACCATCGTCAAGTCCACACCTCCTGGTTCCTATCGTCGTTTGCTATGATATATGTGGCCATAGCTGTTTGCGTTACTTTCGATGCCAAACTCACGAAGCAGTGCCATAGATAACCAAAATGGCTAAATTGGATGTTTCAACATCCTATCACATCATGGACACACCAACTACTGAATAGGGTTTTCGTACCTGCTGGGGGAGTATTGAGGCAAAAAGTGTCAAAATCGTCTGTCCCCTCTGACGGGTTTTAATGTTTTCGTCCATTAGTCCAACAGAGAAGTTCGCAGGACTCCTGGTGTGAGACGCTACTATTCGAACGGAATAAATTGGAAGCTGTATACGGTCTCCCTAGCAACTTCTAGCTTTAACGAAGAAACAACATAAGCGATAGGTACGGCTGTTTCCAAGAGAGTAGGAACAATGTATTCCGACCACTAACCTGGACAGTGTTGCGTATTTTCCTTACCGAAGAAATCAAACACAGTTAAAAAGGGGAGGGGATATATTTACAATGGAAAGGCGTGTTGGAATCAGTATCAGTCCCGTTTGATAACTGCAATGTTAACATCTGCACTAGTGAGCGTCACTTTGGCCTCCTTCAGTATAATTTCTGGCTCGGTCGTCTTAGTGCTTCCCTTTATGCCGCAGCTGGTTCGGCCAGATGAGGATGAGGGACGAGCTGCTTTTGAGTTGTCTTGGTCGGTGTGGGTTTGTTCACTGAGTGCAGTTCCATTGATGGCGCGTATCACATGTTTTGTACCGGAATCAGCTTTACCAGATGGAGGAATCAGAGATATGGTAAGCTTTAATGGTGAGTGTGTTCGATTGACAGTCCCGCCATTTTCATAACGGGATATAGCAGAATCTGAGGCGGAACTGTGAATGGATCTTGATTGGGTTGATGGCTGTCTTACGTAATCATCGTCCGCATCGTCGTCAAAATCCTCCAGCCGTTGCTGCTCGGCGATGCGTCTAGAAAAGAACGGCACATTCAGGATTATTGCGAGTGTAGTGTCTACGAAGTCTATTAACACAAATCTGGTAGGTTCCCGAAAGGTTCAGTTATACGAGGCTTCATCGAAGCTCAGTAACCAGGCGAAAAAGTATCACAGACCTTACCCCCGCTGCACAAGTTACATCCTAAACAAGTTTACAAGCGCTTCAAACCCACCAATCATCTTTCCGTCCTCTGTATGTTCAGCGGTAAAGAAACTATGGGGAAAATGGCTACAGCCTGAGGCTTAAAGCTAAATTCTACTGTCAAATGGATGCGGATCAGTCCAACTAAAGGCGAATAGGGGCGGTCATACGAATCGTCAACTATAATCAACAGATAAGCCTGCAGTATGGAAAATATTTGCAGTTCGGATGCAAACAAACTGCTAAGATCGACAAACCGACAAAACAACAAGAGTAAAGTAAAGTTGGTCACGATAGGCTCGTGACCAACCGGTCATGCGCAGATTATGAACACATTTCCCACGGTATTCCACTTCCCCCAAAAGGATTTCAAGACTAAACACACTTCCTATCAGGATAACTAGTCTTTTGACACCATGACATGACAAACTGCGTCGTTTGCGTGATGGCCTTCAGCCCTTTTCATTCACTAGTGGGAACTAATCACACTACTGTTCAGACGCTCCAGGCCAAACGGTTAAGTGTTGAACCACTGGTCTGAAGATCGCGGGCTCGAAACTCTGAGTTTCGTGAGATGCGCGCTGCTGATGATTCCCAACATGGATGAAGCAGATTTTTCAGCGTAGATTGGCTTCGGTGACAGGTGGAAATTGCAAGTTACTTTCATAAAATTAACTATTGGGAAACGGGCTGATTGAAAAGCTCCATGCATATTACCTTGCCGCTGTTTGCGTGGATTACATAAAGGCTGATGACTGTATGAATAAAGCTGTAGGAGCCCATCTACTAAACGATAATATCGCACACCAAAGCAACATTGGAAAATTAAGTGGACTTTGTGTTCCTGCTCTACAGACGGAGGGCAAAACTGACTTCCTCAAAAGTTTCAACCTGGTGTGAATCAGAGGAGAATAAGTTTCATGACTTGAATGGTCAAACCACTAGAATGGACAGTAAATGCTGGACGACGTTGGAAACAAAGTTGAGGTCGAAAAAGTGAAAGCTGAGTCAGTGATTCTCAAGTATAGTACTCCCTCCACGAGAAAAGCCATTAGGAGACAATTTTGTAGGCACGGAAGTGTGCCCGGTGAAAAAACCTCCTTAAGATTAAAAAGGAAACAATTTCGGGTCCCACAAATGACGAATTTACTCCCCAGAAGAAAATCCAATAGAAAGGCTTTCTGTCGTTCCTTCAGATCTACAGATTGACCATCAGTTTAAACACTTTGCCATGTTCAAATATCCCACAGTCGGAAGACCTACTGAAGGCAATGAAGTGGAAGGCCAGAACGAAGAGACTAAACCAGTAACTCTAATTACGGCGTCCCCATTGTTTTTGTTATTAAGTAAGAATACGTCTTCGTGGCAAATTATCCCGCTGGGTGGTTCTTCATTGAGGTTCACAACGTATGCCCGTACGCGTCGATCATTGATACGCGAGTCTTGGACAGTAAAAGTAGAAACATCAGACGGAGTGGAAAAGTCTATCCTACTCCCTAAGACAATTTTAGAAAAACACTGGTGTGCAAATGAAATCTCATTAGCCAAGTGCATGAAGCTTGTGATACCGTTCCTAGAGGTCACTCTTCATAAAGAAGCATCTTTCATCGAAGAGGCATTCTGGAATTCCCCAAAGGTATTTCCCCCTTAAGGAGGAGGAAGACTGCATAAAAAATGTAGACTGGACTTTGAGTGGTAAGAAGGAAACTCAACCATTTTGTTGTCCAGGACCCAGTACGGCGTCACTGAATTTAACCTGGGTACAGTAGTCCCCTTGAGTCAACGGATGCGTTTTTAGTTAGCCGCAACTTGGTATCCGACTCCCCTGATGAGGCGTTAACCTTAGCTACCAAACTCGGATACCCCTTCTGCGGTGTGTCTTGGTAGGGTTGTGGTACAGAGAAATGAAGCTGTCCGAAAGTAACCGCTGCAAACCACCACTAGTCAGCGAAAAGCAGTATTCTTAGGCGATTTGCCGCGCTATTCAAACAAACTAAATTAAGGAACAAAAGCTCACTGAACACATCACCAATGCATCCGACCACGAAAAATACTCGGTAGAACACCCTTTTCACATTAAAGCAAGGCGTAAAACTATGTTTCACATGGGATGTATAGCTGACACTTTGCGGGCTAAGGCGCTGCCCAACTTCATACCGCGACATCGCTCAACTCCTTTCAAGCAATCTTATGAAAAATGCAAACACCATAATAATTTACAAATAAGTCTTTAACACTAAATACCAAAGTATTTTACGAAGAAAATTTTATTGTAGCTTCCTTAGAGAAGGTTGACCAAGTGAAACTGATTAATCGCTATCAAACTGGCCAAAGATACTTACTTGTTAGCGCGTCTGGAACTGTTTCTCCCCAATCCCATACAATTGGAAAGATGCGGAGCAAATCGTGTGGCTGCAACCTTGGAATGACACTTAACACAACGACAGCAACCAGCTGTTTTCGCTGAGTTATCACGACCTGTATAACCGTTGTTATTAGCTCCTGAGCGCGACACGTCTGTTTCAGATTCATCACTGGGCTCTGGGGCAATCAAATGAAAGTAGCCCAACTTTATTGCCCGGTGCATGACCAATATACCATCCATGATACAAGAGTCAATCAATTCCTCAACAATCTCGTTGAGCACAGGAATCAGAGAAGGAGAGTCTGGTGACACTCCGGTTTTCATCACAATGATAACGAAAAAATAGCCGGTAGACCAGCTAGTTGATTAGGTAGAAACGTCCGGTATCTGAAATATGAAGGGAATTGTGTTCATCGGCAAATCGATTAGAAATTTAAAAAATTATATTTCTATTCACAAGCTATCCACTATCAAGAATAGACAACCACCTATCAATGTTTTGTTGGTTTATGAATTCGTGCATTCCATATGGGGTGCGCGACATCCTGAGACAGCAAGAAATTCGACATGCGCCATCGGACTAAATCAAATAGTGCTAAGCAAAGGCTAAGGGAGCTGTAATCTGTGGAGGGTAACATGTTTCATCAATCTGTACTTTAGCATGGAGCGACTGTGACCTTTCCACGTATCGTTTTATCTGAGACAGGAATGGAATAATTAAAGATCGTCAAACTGCTTGTCAAGTCATTCGTAAACAAGACGAATAGATAAAAAATCTCTGTACTCCCCAAAGAGTATGTAGCATTACATATATTCTGGAAAACCGTAGAACAACCCCGGCGGAACGTTTATTCATGAAAAGCAGGAACTACAATGCACCAAGTATGCTGACTCAGAACGTCGAAAATGGACCGTGGATGGCACGCACCATGGGACGAAATTCGCTGTCCGCACTAGGTGGTGTAATTAAGCTTTAGTTCGTATCGTCTGAGGATTTCCATCCAGTTTCAACAACAGAGTTGCATCGAGCTTTCCGTGGTCACAAGTTCTCGTGCTATCAGGAGGAAACAAAGGAACTCCCAAAGTAAGGTCAGGGGCGCGTAGCTCGATACAGCATTCCACCGCGACAGATGCGCATTTTAAATGGGACTGATCTGCATATCTGGAGTCAAAATCTGATCAGAAGAATGTAGCACAAGTTCAAAAGAAAAGTAAGGTGAAAAATCAGACTCTATTCCCGAAATCTTTTTCAGTTGTGCACCTACTGGGGATTTGTGGAAGTCCAAATTTGACAAACAGATGTATCTTTGTCTTGTTCACTTGCCATCAGAGATCATATTCTCATAGGGATAAAACTACCAAGATTATGCTTGGATGGTCATTCAATTTTGTTGCGGCGTGCATATAGCAGAGAGCCGTCATAATTAATATTGGAAGAGCGGGGGAATAGCTCATTATTGCAGTCAGTTCGTAACAACAAAAAATTAGCCCATTCACACGTCCAGAAGTATGTGAACATGCTGGGCTATGCCCTGTTGAGCAGGTGGAGTTAACAACACAAAAAATCATTCAGCTGTAGCACCCTTTCGGTGCCTAACTGCCATACCACCAGAAGGAAGCATGAGGGCTGGGATACTGCCAGGCTGCCCAAGCGTAGACAGAGGAGGTCGAAATGTAGAGGTCGGGTTAGAATCACGGACCTTCCGGTCGGTATATTCGCGCTCTAACCACAACCATCTCGCCCCCTAACAACACTGACCCACAGACAGAATCGAACGCACCCTTGAAGTAAAGGAACACCAAGATTAAGGGTCACCTGTACATGTGGGGTTGCTCGAACATCTGACAGAGTGTGAAGATGTGGTCAACGCAGCATCTACCCTGTCGAAATCCCGCTTGATTCTCACGAGTCAATGTTTCGCGTGCCACTGTAAGACGGCGAAGAATCAGTGACGCCAGGAGCCTTGTCACAATAGGAGTCAAACTAACACCTCTGTGGTTACAACATCCACTGCGAGTACTCTTTTTGAAGATGGGAATTATTATTAAATCACCCGTTGTCTGGGACGGCCTCTTTCTCTCAGATAGATATAAATAGGCTAGATAGGCACTGGCTGAGGAACCTGCAGTCATCCCTGAACAAAGCAGGTAGAGGGCCGTCAGGACCAGAAGCTAGATGACGCTTGAGTAGGACACTAGGACACTACTGAGGTTGAAGGGCGTTCCATATTCACAGTCCACCTTTCCGTTGGGGGCCAGGATTTCAGATTTGAGGTAGCAGATGGTCTCCTGAACTGTTTTTCCGGAGTACTGTGCCCCACGGTCAAAACGTTCTCCTTTACGGGATATCAAAGAGCCATTTTGGTCTCTGATTGTTTCGCTGACAGCAGGCTTCTGAGTACCAGTCGAACAAATCAAGTGGAACAGCCTGAGGAAGCTTCCAGCATTTTTTGTGTCTTCCATGTCTTCGGCCATTCGGGTCCACCAAGCTTTTCGGTCTGCCTGGCACTCAGTTTCACCTGCCATCGGATAATGCGTCAGGTTGAGGTTGCGGCCAGGAGGAATCTGTAGCCAAGCCTTCGGGCAAGCAACGATCCTACCAGAGGTCCAGTGCTTGGATGAGGTTTGCTGAGTTGTGCCGTAAACAGAAGTTCCGGCTCTGAGTACCGCTTTGGATATCTGTTCCCCGTGGCCGTGTTGAGTAGGTAGGTCTTTAACTCCACAGCTCAGCAAGATACATAGAAAAATGGCTTATCATTGTCTCCTTAAGATACCGGGTATCTCTCAGATACACCTTTCTTCGCTCACTCGTAACATATGACCAGGCTAGGGTTAATGATGTAGTCATATCAAACTGTGAAGCGAGTCATCATCATCATCATCGACAGCATGACATCAGTGTTCAACACCGATGCTTCACTGCCGTACAACCATGATTTATTTGAAAGCCTTATTGTGAAGGAAAGAATAAAGGTGGACGGGGAAGGGACTTAGTGCTAGCTTACTACAATCATTCCGAGGTGC
>SJOL01005866.1:343185-356023 GCA_004794785.1 Opisthorchis felineus | reverse complement strand
CCAGGAGACTGTGTTCGTCAGACCTCTAACCATTGACCAACCTGGTATGAGAGACTCTGTGAGTGTCGCGGGGACACCCCCCAGTATAGCTCAATGGGTCGCTGAGGTGCGCAAACCGTCACACCACGGTAAGGTCCAGTCTCCTCGTGACGGGAAGCGAGTATCCACCAGGTGTCTTGCAAAATACCAGAAATAAACAGGGAGAATGCAATGCAACGCTGTGTAGACATCGATGATCAGAGGCGAGTAGCCTTCCTCGATCGTTTTTTCATTGGTTCCGTTTTGGATCCGCACAATAGCACCGATCACACTGCAGCATTTACACTCTTACCTCTACCGCTGGGCTAGTATATGTCACCGCCAAGTTTAGAGGAAGGTAAAACGACCCACTGTGATTCAGACCACGCATTGTCGGCAGTATTGTAAGCACAAATGGCATAATCATCCGAATCATTATACTTTTGGCTGCAAAAGCAACACCGGGCGGTGTATTTGTTCAACTTTGAAATGAAACTTTGCACTTTGAGGGTAAAGCGTATCCAAGGATTCACGACCTGGGTGGAATTACTCATTTATTTTGTATTTGGAAAGCTTGGAGGTAGCACGAAGTCTTCCGCGCAGGCAACACTAGCAGGTTCTCCTCTGAAAATTAACCCGACCTCCAACAAGATTTAAGCCATTTCTCCGTAATCACTTCAAAAAATGATGAACCGGCAAATTAACCGAACATCAGGTTTAGCAGCGAACTCAGAACGTTTATGCATCCAAGAGTATTGGAGTTTTGAGCGGAGAACCGGGGTAGTATCGATAACGGCTTTACTGGATACACAGCGCCAAAAAACAGCGATACACCGCTAGTATCAGATAAAGTAATATGGTGATGTTAGTGGTCCCTAAAAAAATCGTTCAGCTGTAGCACCCTTTCGGTGCCTAACTGCCATACCACCAGAAAGAAGCACGAGGGCTGGGATACTGCCAGGTTGCCCAAGCCTAGACAGGAGCAGTGGAAATGCGGGAGTTGGATTCGTGCGAAGGACCTTCCGGTTGGTAAGTTCGCGCCTTAACTACTGAGCTACCTCAAAGTGGAAAAATGACCAATACATCCACCACCTATACATAACTAGGCTCGGTTTTTGCGGCTTTGCTGTCTCTGAACGTTGCTGGGTCTTCGCAGTATGATGAGCTGGGATTTTTGAGGTAATCATAACTAGATTGGTACTTCAGTCGTGCCCAAACTATGAAGTGTCTTTTTGAAAAAGTAATTTGCAGCTGAAAGCCACCAGTAATTCATAATTGGTGGCTTTTTCCACATATTTCGCGGTAAACTTGAGATCTCAAGCAATAATGTTTCTGACCTATCCTTGAACCTTGTTGGTGGGTCTGGACTGGGCACCTAGCTTCTTTTTAGAGGTACGGTTGTCATAATAACCTCATCTACACAGGAAGTTGAGTATTTAGCTTTCCATTCGTCATCATCATCGACAGCATGGAATCAGTGTTTAACACTGCTGCTTGGCCTTCCATACCACACTGCCCGCTGTGGTTAGAGCAGAAAGTGAACTAAATGATCTTCAAAGCGATCCACCCACCGTTGTAGTTTGGGAGCGGGTGTCCTCATTTACTGTTTGTTTACTTGCGTCGGACTTCTGGACGAGTTGAAATAAACCAATATCTGCAAGCAGGTTCCCGGACGCAAACGTCCACCTGAGATAGTGAGGTGTATGCAAAAAGTGGGCATGCATAAAACCTAAGTGACCCGAGAAAACTATGCGACCTAGAGAAACGAGAAATTTATGTGGAGGGCAAACAAAGGATTGAGCTTCAGAGCCCAATGGGTGGGCAAGATAAGAAACTAGAGCATTTATATTCAGGCATCCATGCTTACAGATGCACACCCGCATTGCGCTAAGGGCGTTTCAAAGGACAGCTGTTCCTTTTAGTCGACAAAATCCGAGTGAACCGTTCGAAGATATGAAGTTTTTTTAACAGTCCATCGACGAACGTAAAATAACCGGTAAGGCAGTGGCGAGTGTAGAAGTTCGGACAAACGAATTGAAGATGTTTGAGGAAGAAGCATCTCACATAAAATAACACAAACTATGAGTTTTAGGTTCTTCTTCAACGTGTTCATACCATGTCAACTCATTGGAGTTTATAACCATGATTTTTCATTTACTTGGCTTGATGTAGTGAACAATCACTAAGATTGTTACTGAGATTGCTACCGCCTACCGACGTGAACGCACTTTAGTGTACCTGAAGCAGTCCAATTGTAATCTAATATTATGTTGACGGACCCGCAGATTTCGTTACCTTAGAACCAGCGAGCAGCCGTTAGCGCAGAACACGTCCTGCCAATCACAATATTGGTTGCATACTTAGCAGAATGCACTGTGCAAATTTTTAAGGAGCATATATAAGGAATTGATAGAAGTGGTAGAAGTACCTCCATGAGGCACGTCACGCTCGTTGGCAAGAGGTTTTTCCTAGCCTTTTCCAGCCTGAGGGTACTTCTTCCGGAAAAGCATTTGTCATTCGACATTGGTTCACGAAAATTTATGCAGAGGGAGTGCTCAATCGACCGGATCAAATCCCCTACCGAATTCCACAGGGCAGACGGTGAAACACTCTTTCTGGCCTTCGGGGCTTTCGGAATCGTGGCAGAGACAAGCTTGTGTGCAAATTCGTGTCACTCAACGTTTTTAGTGAGGAAGTTACGATGACAAGCGGCAGCTCTCAGGTACTTTCAGTAGAACTAAGGAACGTGAAGAGGCAGAACTTCGCCGGATTACTAGATGGACAGTTTTTAGGTATGAGATTTATTCTGGCTATTTCCAATCCCCAGCAACACAGGATTCTTATATGGCACGGCCGAATAACTGATGCAGTGGGACAGGGTTCTGGAACGCAGTATTTCAACACCAACGGAGACACCGTGTGAGGCCAACCGGCTTCGAGCAGATCTTCGTCAGCTCAGAATAAACTCCTTTAGTGGAAAAGTGTAGATTGAGAATTCAGGCTCGACAGTGGTATATATATAGCCGAGTAGACAACACTATGAACATTCGTGCAATTTTTGCCGTTTGTTGAGGTCACTGATGCTCGAGGTATATCGCCTTCAGGTCTAGAAGTTCCTTAAGCCTGCCAAGTAATTTGAACACTAAATGTCCTAGTAAGACATGGCAATCCGCCATGCCACCGCGAAAAGAGAACCACAGTCCCCACATTACACCGAAATCCATAGAACTCGAAAAAATCTTCCTGGCCTGTTGGGGAATTGAGAGGGGATTTAGGCCCGGAATAAATAAAGTGATAATGATGAAATGGAGCGTTCAAACAGAGACGAGACGGTTTCACGAACCGAAATCGAGTGATAAAAGAAAACCGATGTAGGTCAGAACAATGAAAATCAGTTCTTGTCAGCTAAATGTCGATCCAGTCGGACAAACGGAAACCTTTTAGGATGAAGAGGGATCACCTGAAATATTGGAGTTTAAACGAGATTCTAGGACTATTATCAAAAAAGTCTTACTGTACTATCATCCATGCAGGTGGGGTGGTTTTCGCAACCGCACTGAATACCACGGTGCATGAAGAAGTACTTTTCAGCATTTCTAATGGCAAAAGATTTTTCCATTCTTTAGATATTTTCACCGACCACTTATCGTCATTCTTTTTCAGGGTCCGCCATCTTTTACTGAACTTCCAAGTGACATTAAACTTGTGTCCTGATGGAGTACTTTCACGTTCTTTGACAGAAGGAATAGGAAGTCTGGGGACTCATCGATACCTTTGTTCCCAGCGGATTGTTGGAAAGGCGGATTGAAAAGTCGTGATCACACCCACCGAGATTTTTCTCGCCTTTATTTAATTTCTGTGGTAATTGCAGACAACAGTGGTTTCCATAACTGGTCCTAATTCTCTTCTTTTACCGCATCTCCTTGCTTACAGTGGGTTTCGATTGAGGAAGTCATCACCATCATCTCCAGTTATTCACGTTGTATATTGGTTATAGCTACAACAGTTCACCGATGATTTGGGGGTAGTGGTGGACAGTCACACTGGAGGCAGTAGCTGACATTAAAGATTCGTGAGTCAAGGAGTGATAGTGTATTTTTTTCATTGGGGAGATCGGTGCGCCATGTCTATCCATGCTTCTAACCATTGACGTGTCTCTCTCTGGTGTCCCCCTCCAGAGAGACGCCAATGGTCATGTCAGTTGAGTTTGCCAGTACTGACTTTCATACTTCGCCGCCAAATCATTGGTTTGCCTCCCCGGCCTCACTTCTGACCTTCGCGTGATTGTGCAAAAAGCATTCTCCGAGAAAGTCGAAGTTCGCGACGAAGCCAACGCAGCTTGTTAAGTGGTGCCAACTCACATGTAATATGCGAGTTATTTATTCCGTAAACCGTTTGACGTACTTCAGCACTACTGATCCGATGTCCCCCAGCGACTCGGGTAATGTTCAAAAGACCGATTGTCAAACACTGTAAGGCTTCAGCGTCCTCTGCAGGAAGTGGCCAGGATTCTAACCCATAAAGGCCACCCAGTGTGTACTGTATGAGCAAAACGAGTCGACACTTATGCACAGCGAGTCGCATACAAGGATTATCGAACTAATTATTCCAGGAATTCGGCGCTTTCTGCACACGCCATTGGGAAGCGGCATTGGGCGGATACTGGAACCTGATTGGCTATTGGGTCCACGTTTGGATCAATCAGAGTACCCCTTCAAGGATTTACGGATTGATACAGAGGGTCGAGGCTTTCGTCCATGCTTCCCGGGTCGTGTTTTTTCTCGTCGTTCAGCGGCTTTCGTTCACCTGAAAGGTACAAGCGTAAACATGGTGTAGCACTGCTCTTCAATATCTTAATGTGGTGCAGTAAGTTTGCCAGCGCGAGGACTCACATAAAGGAGCTGGGTATTTGATGCAGCGTGAACAACCGTCGGAGGAAGTTTATTCCACGCACCATTCGCCTGAAATCAGACCAATTGCTGCCTAGTAGAAGTGTGCGATCTGAGCTTGAAAATCTCGCCAAGTCCCGCCGTGTTGTAGATACGTCAACGGTGAAAAACCTGCTGGCCAAGCCTGGTCCAAACAGGGCGTAAGTAAGTAATAAGTCTCCTCGGAGGGGACAAGATCCCAGATGAAGTGGGTCAAGCACAACGAGGCGCGATTCATAATCAGCGGATTCAAGGCCGGCAACTATTTTCGTAGCCACTCGTTTGACACTTTCATAGAGGGTAACGTCCTTCTTGCGTCTCGAGTAGAAAACTTGGTTGGCATATTTAAGAAGCGGTCTGATGCAGGCTCCATCGAGTACTGGTGGTCCATGAGAGTGGAACGGAGGAGGGTGCGTCGAATCATCCTTAGGACGGTGAATATCTTTTGAGCTGATTTTTCATTGTGCAGTGAGAAAGATAAGCTTGAATTGACCCAGATTCCTAAATCAATTTTGCTATCTAACTCCGTAATGTCCTGTGGTTCATTCTCACTATACACGAGGCTCCTCTGAATGACATGTGGATGCACCTTTCGTCATTCACAGGAAAGTGCCTACCCAGCTACCATTGGTTTACTGCATTTAGATCCGTTTGAAGGGCGCCGGCGTTGGAACTCCAGGATTTCAAGTCGTCCGCATAGAGTAGATGTGGACTTGAAAGAACATCTGGACGATCGTCGACGTAGATCAGAAACAGAAGTGATCCGAAAACGAAGCCTTGAGGAACTCCAATGGAGACCGTTGCCAACATTCACTCGGAATTTTCTGTCTTATGGGAACGCATTGACCCAGCGTATAATTTCCCTTGAATCCAGTAAGACGCAAGCCTTTGAAACAGCCTGAATTTTGGAACGCGATTGAATGCTTTTGAGAAGCCGAAAAAAGCATCCGATAAAATATCCTTCGTTCTTAGCTTGGGTTAAGTTGTCCATAAACACGAACATGTTCGCCAAGCGGGAACGGCTTGGGAAGAATCAGTGTTGCGCTGGGGATATTAATTTTTTGGTACTATGGTGACTTAAGCTGGTCCGCTTCAGATTGAGTTTCATCACCTTGTACGGTATGCTAGTGAGGTTAATAGGACTGGAGCTTCCGGGATCTAGGTGGTCATCAGTTCTGTAGATTGGCGTGACAATCGCTTTCTTATAAGCAGAGGGAAGGTCGCCTTCGTCGAGCTGCTGACGAAACACCAGGTAGAGGCTTTGCCAATGTGAGCGACCTTTCCTTCAGGATCCTTTGATTGAAGTCATCTGACCCCAACGCGCTGAATGAGTTTGTCTTGCGCAAGAGTCGACAAGTATCCTCCTAATGAAAGAGCAAACCGTTTAGTGGCCGTTCGTAGTTAGGTCTTGACAAGAACGGATGTGACGAGGGTCCCTGGGGCAGATTACAGGTGTGCATAGTGTTCTCCGTAGGGTCCAGATAACGCCATTTGGTTACTCATGGGTTCCTCGCTCCTGTTTCTCAAGGAGAAGGTGGATAACTTGTTTCAGTGGTGATGTCTCATGTACATAAATAGTACATTTTATTTTTCCGGGCGAGGTCCAATATCGTGATATGTTTTCATGTTTCATCTGCGGATTTCTGATCTACAGCTGTTCCGCATTTTACGAAATAACAGGTCATCTTCTGTGTCTGCTATGGTTATCTTTTTGAAGAATAGCTAGGACCCCGTTTCCAGACGACGCCGAATCCTTTTGGTGAGTTTTTAGTCCGTTGGACTACGGGCTGGTCTTTTCAGGACAAATATCGCGTCCGCCTCGTGAACTTTCTGGACAGTGATCCTGTATAGCTCTTCCAGTGAAGCTGTTCCCAGTTTAAATTGATCAGGATGGATGCGCATTCCTGAGAAGTCTTCATGGCAGAAGTTTCGGATCCACATTTGAGGTTTCGGGTTCCTGGCCCAGTAGCAGATGAAACCAAAAGTCATTTCACCATGTCCCAGTGGAGCTCTATTTAACACTTGATCAACGAAGTGTCTTTGGTTGACCCTAACCAAATCCAGCATGAATTGTTGTTGGCCGGCGCGGTATCTGGTGTTTAGGTTGGCATGCTGAGTCCAAGCGCTTTGTTTAACGACTTTGGTCAGCGTCGATGCTAAATGTTCACTAGACCAGGCGCTCTTGAACTCCATTCAGCAGGCTTCTGCGCATTAAAACCACACACCAGCAAGAGATGCGCGGAGTGGTAGCTAGGAGAGAGTTACTCAAGTGTTTGTAGGAAAAACTGGTCATCTTCCAGTGGGTTTCAGGGGCAACGGTAGACCATGACGAGAAGAAGAGAATCGGTCACACGCAGCTGGATTCCAATCGACGGAGCATCGTGAAACGTTGCAGAAGCCGTGTCGGAGAGGACAATTTGGATGATCAGGGCCACATAGAAGTAAAGAGCAACCTAACCTGCTCTGAAGCATGGAATGATCAATAACCAGAGTGGGCCGACAGTGCACTATCGTATTCAGTGACTCAGAGTTGAGGCAAAGACTGAGCTTTTTGGAACGGTGTTCGTAGCAAGGGCCTATGTACCTTTCATGTGCAAGAAGTATGACACGTAGTCGGGAATAGCAGGAGTATTTTGAACCACGGACCACCATCAGAGCGCGTGTTGAGGTCACAAAAACCGTTATCGGGGAGATATACTTTAATTCACCGATAACTACTCACATTTCTGTCTTGGATTTAGTGAGCTTATTGGTTAAAGCTAGGATCTGACATGTATTTGTGGAGGAACGAGGCCTTAGGAGAGCCACGTGGTTAGTGTGCGATGAGGGCGCAGAATGGTTGGTGCAAACTGTTCGTGTCATCCATAAGCGGCGATGCGGTACTCCCGGGTAGATTGGGGAGTCAGGAGTTACCAGAATTTGTTAGGGGAAGCAAATAACCTGCAGTCCAGAATAGCAGTGTAGACATACTACACCCACTATCTACTAACAATGCAACAGTGACATGCACGCCAGGTGGTGCTGGATTTAGCGGCGTATAAACATTATGAGGTTTGGGGCAGTGGGGAAGAAAAAAAGCAATCGGGTAGACCTTGTGTGACCAAACAGGGGTGGATGAATGACATTGGGAACTTGCAATAGTAAGATGGTGCGCTTTCCATGGTACTGTTAGTTGTGTAGTTGTCCATATATAGATAGGGCAAAAGAGTGTTAGAGCAGCTATAACACATTTCTTCCAGAGAGGCTCGCTCTGGAGATTGAGCTCGCTCATCGAGATAGCGAGTGAGGCGGTTAAAAAAGTGAATAAACTGTCAGTGGGATGCCACTGCTAACAGTACGGAAGGTGGGCAAATGGACAAGTATCGGAAACAACATGCTTGCAAGGAGGAGCATGTGACTGATTCCGCAAGTTAGATGAGTCTGAGGACTTTAATCCAATTCAATTTATCAGCTACAGACCGTGTACCATAGGCACATTGGTTCCAGATGCTGCAGTTATGATCACCGGAGAACGGGAATGTGGAACGTACAACGAAGCCCTGGAGGCAAAGGCATGTGCAATTTGTTCGGAAATTGGATAGCTACGCATTGAGGGCGATAGCTTTGATGCAGGAGCGCCACTGACTGCGCGATTGGACAATTTGTGCCAACGTTATTAGCCGTTGGTGTGTTGAGTCCCCAGGTCCACATCCAAGGAGGCGGCAGTTGTCGACCCGACTAAGTTTACTGGTTAGTGTTTTCATACTTCTTTGCTAGGTCATACACTGTTCACCTCTTGGTCGCTTCCACTAAGCACAGGGCTGGACGAAGTGAGCTCTGTGAGGCAGGCGGTCTTCTGGCATGCGGAGTACATGCCTTAAACCAGCGTAACATAATAAGCGTGGGCAATTCACCTATCGCAGGTGAGGTCATTCTTCCTGAGACCCTCTGGCGTACCCCAGCATTGCTAATCCGATGTTCCCACCAGAGCTTACCAATGCTTCGGAGACGCCGATGATCAAACACCGACATCTTCCGTATGTCCTCCGCGCGTAGCGGCGACGTTTCTGATCCATAAAGCAGTATAGATCGTACTAACGTAGTGTAAACTCTGACCTTGACAGACAAAGTGACGTCATGTTGGCACCATAGGAGGTTGGGCGAGAGCCTCTGAGATAATGGATAGGAACTGTAGTTTAACCATAAGCTATACATGAACTAAACAGAAAGGGAAGAGTATGGTTCTTCAGTCACTAAGTAGATGATTTCAGCTCCAAGCTCCGAATGGTGCATGGCGAAAGCAATTAACAGTCGCTAGCTGTTACCGCTGGTATTCAGGGACTAATAACTTCTTCATATTTTATGTGTACGTTCAATTGGTGGAATAAACAGGAAGAACGTGTGTTATGCCTGGCTGACAAAGTGGACTTAGGGTGGTGCTATCCCAAATAAGACGAATGTGGCAATAACCTTGCACTTCGATGTTATCTGTGAGCCTCGAAGGCTATCTTCAGACTACCGCTTTTATAAGTCAGACAAGAGGACAGTTGTGCCTTGCTTGTAGTCCGTGACCGGCGAGAAATTTGGACGGGGACGGAAATTTTTGTTGACTGTGGAAACCGATGGAGCGTTCAACCGCCTTCGGCAATCATTAACATCTCCACCCCTCTAAGCATACCCGGGTTCCTCAACTGATGCAGGCGAGCTTGACTTAGGTACGGAGGCTGGCAAAATTGCAATTGGTGCCGGGCTGTCCCAGAGTGTTGCCGATCAGGAAGTTGTCATCGCGTATGGTAGCCGCATTTTAGATAGACGTGAACGAAACTTCTGTATTTCCCAAACGCAAAATGCCTGCCCTGGTGTACTATCCCCTTCGCTTTTAGCCCTACCTGTTCTGCAAACACTTCCTTATCCAGACGGACTACCACTCACTGCAGTAATTTTAGAGTTTCCGCGATCCCGATGGTCAGGTTGCACGATAGCGGGAGCTGATTCAGGAGCATTTTTGCATTTATAGTTCTGACACCAAACGCTAAAATGCCAGTGGCTTATCTCCAAGACCAGCTTGGGAAGTGGAGTCCATTATTGTGATTCTCGCGTGTAATCGGACGAAACGGGATGTAGAACAATCCAGGGACACGAGCTTGGGAGAAATTCGCTTCCCTCCGCTTGCGGGGTAATCCCAAACCCACTGGGCGCCAGGTGGCCTCGCAATCATCGGAGGCAAGGCGTTCGCGGTCATGATGGGGGCAACTGCGAGTTATTCCCGAATGCTTCACCTTGTGGCTGGTCAGGATGGTCAACCTCGTGTCGTTGTGTCAGGTAGTTGCGTCCGGCAGACCATCACCGCGTTCATTAGGATTCAGGGCATGTTGGCGGAAAAAAACAAGGACATATGAAGCGACGCTAATGGTGGCGCTACACGACAGTGTCGCGAAATTCTGCCGACAAGGCTTCCAGTGCGCAGAAGCAAAGGTGCCAACTACAACCCCTAAAGCACTGCTCAAACCAATCGTCGTGCAAGGACCAAAATATCGAGTACGTATTGACGTTATTGGAGAACTGCCAGAGACCAGAAATGGCATTGGTTTCATTATCTCCATGGTGGACAACCCGACTAAATATTGTGAAGCCGTGCAAGGGAGGCAGCAGGATGCTTGTACGATTGCGTCGGTGATAGCCTCCGGATATGTGTCGCGCTATGGGGTCATTTTGCACTCGGATCAGGTCCCGGCAATTGAGAGTTAACTATTGCGGGAAGTGTGTGTACTTCTGGATATCCAATAGAAAGGAGAATTTTCATGAGGAGCAAAACCTTCTGGTGGAACGTACCAACAGAACTGTGTAGAAATTACTAACTACCCTTGTGAAACGTTGTGAAGGAGCACGCCGAGACGAACACATTCCGAAATACATGCTGACCTATTGAGAGGCTGTAAACGAGTCGACGGGACACGCGCCAGCATTTCTATAACCGCCTTCGGACCCGGGCACACCTGTGGTCCCTGCGAGCTTCGTTGGTAGTAACGGAAAATTCCACCATTCTTCGAACGTGTGTTTACGGGATTCCAAATTGCGCGCAAAAATACTAGAAACGCTCAGCAACACCGAAAATCGGTCTACGACCGCAAATCACACGAATCTGTGTGTGAAGAAGGCGACCATGTGCTCTCAAAACGTCCGAAATCCCCAACGGGCGTGCCCACTAAATTCCAATACGTGTAGCAGGGGTCCTACGTTATCGTTAGTAAGAGACCAAACAACACTAATTTTATTCGTCACTATCTTTATTCACACACTGATTTCCAGTGTGTATGTTAAAATCAGTTAAAGCTCTCCTTTCAACCTCTTCCTGACGTCCAGCCATCAGTGCTCTACGATCTTTCACCTGTTAACCATACTGTAGAGATCAGTAAAGCACTCATTTTGAGCACTGAGGACAGTGCTCCAGCTCAAGGGGGGCCAGTGTAACGTAATTGAACGTCGACTGCACCTAATAATAATGTTTATTCCCAACTTGTGGGTGGCATGCCGTCAGGCGTGGTCATCAGGTTACAGTCAGAATAAAGGCATCACTGGTGGGGATTGTGGGCACAGGGATTTTGGGAAAAGGGACAGCGTAGGACAAGCAGTAGTCTGTTTGTTCATCTCTTTGAGTGACCTTGAGCCATTTTTGTACCCTACTTGACTCGCGCCTGTCGTTTCTATTTCAAAACACGCACGTTGTTGCCACCCTTCTGTTTTCTCTCCTGCGTTGCACTACCTGAGTGAATGTGTGCTTTGTGTGCCGTGTGGTTTCAACAATGCTAGTTTCCATATCTGCGCATTTTACAACAGGCATGTGCCGTCACCACCTTCTTGTGAACGTCGGGTAACGCTGGCTTCCTGCTGCTCGCCCTACAGAAACTTCGTGGGACAGGTTGATTCTCCATGCGTTTTCTCCATAAATGAATTTAGAAATGTTTTGAAGGAGTACATGAAAAATATACACATGGTCATTACCGGCGTAAGCTCGAAGAACATTTGCTATTCGCGACTTACGTAGGAAAATGTCTCCCATATTTGCGGCTGGCTTCCCGCCAGACAAAGCCAAGGAATTCGTTGATGCTAGCTAGTTTGGTGAACTTTTGGCTTGGCACACGCTTTACCGGATATCCGGCGAGGTTCCGTCTTTATCTCCATGATGACCCTAAGTGGTGCCATGGGTTTATGAGCAGAACTAGCAGAGTAAAATAGTGGCCAGTACTTTGGAATTTTGGCACAAATCCAGCAAAACGGGACGGTCATGTAGGCACATGTAACACTCTTGGTCTGGGAATAGCAAAGATATGGTGAACTAGAGGCAACTCATCGGACTTTGTACGGCAGTCGCGGTACCGTCCTGGTGACGCCGTACGTGGGTTTGTGTGCAGCCCCGTATGTGAAAGTCTTGGGTGTCGGTAAGGGTTGTTTTGGTAGTTAGGGTTCGAGAAGAAAGCATGACAAATTGGGACCAATTTGGAGCACGGATAATCTTGGGTCAATCAAGGGCTCAGCGTGGCTCAATACCTTCATTCAGAAAAAAATAAGTAAGTCACATGAGGCGGCCTGGTGCAGCACATTCAGTTGCATGGAAACATCACAAACGAGAGATTCAGCTGGGTTCCAGGTGAGTCTCTCGCAAAAACCAAATTGATTTACAAATGAGTGTATTTCTTGAAAACAGTCCAATTTGGGTCCAAGTAGAACATAAGGTTGACGAAAACTCGGGGACTGCGCCTGCCTGATGAGCCCCAAGAAGGGCGAAACCGGTCGTGGGCTGTCGAAGAATTTTCAGCAACCTTATGAGTAGTACATTGCGCAAAATTACATGCATCGCGATATCTCGAATATCGTAGCAACTGGAACATGAGGCGGCCTGGTGCAGCACATTC
>SJOL01005866.1:246826-337448 GCA_004794785.1 Opisthorchis felineus | reverse complement strand
AGGGCAGATGTTCCAAAACCAACTTTTCCTAAATTGTGGTTAGAGAATACGTGTCCTGATAGCTAGCTCGTGTGAACGGGTAGTTAGATGGCAGACATTTGGAGAAGTAGAACCGTTGTTCTTTGGAGCGTGCTAGTGCACAAATGGGTCAGACCGCTATCACACATTTTTAAGAACGGTCTAGTAACTCTCATGCGGGAAGTGGGTGAGGAAGCTGCCAAGTAGGATAAGTTATTAGTTAGGGGCTACGGCGAACGGCAACATACCGACAGGTAATGTGGCTGGCTGTCTGATGCCGCATGCTGCACTAAAATGGGTGCTAAGTAGTCGAGCGTTAAACGCATCTACAGAATTTAGTAGTTAGGTGAATGTGGGGAGAAAATATCGGAGAAAAACCTGACGTGGATGGGCATGATGCATGTTTGTCCGACGAGGTCACCAAAGCGAGGCGCAACTGCAATCTAAGGAAACGTGTGTCAGCTTTCCAAAGGCAACTATATCCGAGGGGTCGCACCACGTTCAGTTAGTGAGTCTCAATTATCTGATGCATGAGACAGAATGTTTGCTCTCTTATACATGGTAGTATGGATCCATAAGAGGATTTTCCTAGGTACATGCTACAATCAGGACATGGACACAACGGCGGTACAGGCGTACGACAAGATCTGCATTCTTTTTTAATTTTGTGTTTATAGTTGATATCAATAGCAGGTTTAATGATGAGCCAATCGTGCCAATTAGGAAGCTGTTAAAATCGCTTACTGTGGGCATTGGCGCTGAAGGACGTTGGAAAAAGCAGCGGTGGTGAATGAAGTCGGGTTAACCGTGCGTGTGCTCAGAGAAATCGCCATCATCATCGATAGCATGGTCTACGTTTTGCACACTGATACTTCGCTGCCGTATGAAATTCAAGGTTGTACGTGGGCTTTGATATTGCCAGGGTGCCAGCACTTGGAGGAAAATACGATTAGGGTCCTCAACCAAAGCTCTTGACTTAAAAGTTCAACCGTAATGCAGCGGTGTTGGAAGGAAAATGCAAGTGCTTCACCATTTTACAGGAAAAGCTGCTAAACATGAACCCACCCTAAAAATAGAGGGTTAGGAGGCTGTCAGGTAAGAGACGAATCTGGGGTTTGTGCGAGGCAACATTCGCGGGCCTTGCCGGAACCTGTGTTTAAGTATTGTTATAAGCAGAAAACCTACTGTACTCCATTTTCCAGGCGAGCAATGCGGGGAAATGTGTCGGCTGTTTGCAGTGAGTGTCTATGACAAAAATACATGGATGTGATGTTATACATACCTGCTTCATGTTTGCTTTGAGAATATGGAAATAATACGACACAAAATCGCAGCAGAGCAATACAGTCGCATCTCGCATTTGTGTCACAGTTTTGTCGATGGCGAATGTCTTCACTTGATATTGTTCGCCCAAAATTCTCTTGAACAAGCCGAAACTTTTACGCGTAGGAGCAAGCTGTTCGCTTTCCGCAAAGGCATACATTATCGGTGCTCGATACTAAACGCCATGTGTGCTCAGGAAAGTGTACGGCTTGCCCTTAAATGCGGCACAACGTTCGCTTTAAATGGATCCAAATTGTTTGGCGGTATGTGTATCATCGCAATTTACTACACCTGGGAGGCGTTGAAACAGCGTTATCTGCTGCCACCGGGTGAAGTATCCGTGGCTGTAGTGACCTTCATCAGACTGCAACACCGGCAACCGTCCGGACTCGCGAGGCTCAGCCAGGAAGAAAGGCACATCATCTGCCAAAATAAAACCCAACAATCCGTCACTCACTCAACAGAGCTGGTGGATACTTTTGGCGGTAGTTTTACATGTTCAGAGTGGGAAGCACCTTGCCGAATTCACTCGCACTGCTCACGACGGCTTTTGGTGGTTCAGCTGGGCACTGAAGGCGCTCACATCTTCAGCCAGCCGTCGATGTACCGGAAGTCGATCGTACAAAAAATTTGTCAACTTATGCTTGTGTCCAGCATAACAAGGGGTGACCAAGAGATAGTTCCTCTGTCTCCTTGGAGAAGGCGTCGGAACAGCGCTATCTGCTATCATCTGGAATAGCATATGTGGCTATAGTGATCTTCCCCTGACTACAGCACAAGCGCTCGTCCGGTTTCCCAAAGTTTTGCCATAGACAAAGGCACATCATTCGCCTTAGCAAAAACCAACTATCCATCATTTACTCAACAGAGATGGCCGACACTTCCGATGGATCCCTATTATGCCCTGAGTGTTAAGCACCTTGCCGAATCCATCGACAACAGACTGCAGCAATTCATGTCGGCGTTCTCTATTTCAGGAGGGATCTGCAGGTTCCCTATTCCTCCTCTTTTAGCCGTCGATTTACCGGAAGCTGATGGTACAAAAACTTACAAACCTTATGATTTTGTTCAAGATAATAGGGGGTGACCGACAAACGGATCCCCCGCCTCCTTAGGCAAAAACGCACTGGACAGCCGGTGCTTCGCATACTATTTGTTATTAGAAAATATGCTTAGCTTACGAGCTTCTTAGAATTCCTCGACTTTCCGTTTGTCTTGCTGGCTGTCTGCTGCATTTGTAGTACACCCATGCGTATCGCGAAACAGCGTTGGTGCTTCGATTACTGGCTACACGCACAAACACCATATAGTTATACTTCGTGCATTTATTTACCGCTTTCTCAAACGTCGTGACAGATGAAAGGCAAGCAGCGCGCAATTTTCCAGCAAACACATGCGGAGCTACTTCTGAAGACATAGCAGAGGAAGTGGAAACTCGAATGCGCGCCGGAAATTTAGAAGGGAGATCAATTAAAACCAATCGCGACAAAAGTAAGGTAGATCAGTGTTATTTTCGGACTGAGCATACATACAACAGAATGCGACATTTTTAAATAAAAGGTTTTATTCCACTCACAAAGGTTTTGCAGAAAGGAGCATTTTGCGGCCAAGGATGACCCAGTGCAGCCCGTCTGTGACTGGTCGGAAGCCTGAGCCGCCATTTGATCCCGCCCGAAGCCAAACGCTGATTGGCCTAAACGTGGACCCCAAGTACACTCGTGTTTCAGTATCCGCTGAATGCCGGTTGTCGAAAACGTGTACAGAGGTCGTCTCAACCAGCAGGGTGTTGCTGCACGCACGTCCAATAAGACTTGCCCTACATGTGCTTCTGGCCTGTTGTTGAGCTTTAATACAATTTATGTACCTCTTGACTGTTTTTTTGCTGGAAACGCCAGCTTGGGAGAATCAGACCGCGAATCGAGATGAGTCTTCATAACTATTACTTTCAGCTATTGGGCCATTGCCCCATCGCGTGGCTTTCATTCCGTTGTTTCGCCTGTCCCCGGTGAAAAAAGCCCTAGAAGTTGAGACCACTGCGTTTTTGGCTGAAAAGCTGAAGTGAATCCAGCGGGTGAGTGCGCAACGGATATCAATATCGGTTTAATGAATGCCCTTTTTGATTAACCACCGTTGCTCCTCGATAGACGTAGTCGAATTTGGTAGCTTAACATGAAATGCGCTGCCAAACGATACGATTGTCGGTTGTGTTAGACCAGTACAGTCAATTGCTAGCATCCTGGTTGTGCTCTTTCCCCAACGTCAGTGACAGCAATACCAAAGAACACTAACTCCTACAGGGTTAGAAGAACAACTGTGTAACATTATCCCAAATAAGTGTTGGAATAAGAACGATATATGTGTACGCGTAGATATGTGGTCAGCCGATGTCCATTTCTATGGTGCGGGTAGCGGGTGCCGTTTCTGGTGCGGAAAACATGCTAGTCTGAATTCAGAGTTATCATACTCACCGTTCTCATTTTGAGAAGTGGGCCTCCTTAAAGTGCATTTCCTCTGGTGGTAGACGGACAAATCGCAAATTCATATTTTCAGAAAATATAATATAATACATAGCCATTGAGCTGATTGTGGAGGCCATGTTTGGTTGAATCAGTTCGCATCGCTGCGTATCAGTCGTTCGGTGCATAGGCAGGGACGATGAAGAGGCAGCGTTGCATCTTGAAACGCATTTTCTTTGGGAGACTGGTATACGGACAACTCAGTCCTCTACTGACCGGCGTGTGTTCCAAAAAAGCGGCCGGAGCAGACCTACTGAGTCTACACCTACACCTTAGAGGCTCCTGTACCTGTGGGGTATCGTAGATGGTAGGGAGAGCCGAAGGTGGAGAGGGCGTTTGCAGTGGTTGACTGGGTCCATTCTAGTGAGGCCTCTGCATCATCATCAACACTGATATTTCGTTGCCGTACCATCAGGATTTAGTTGAAAGCCTTATTGTAAAGGAAAGAACAAAGGTGGATGGGGAAGTGACTTAGTGCTAGCATACCACAATCATTCCGAGATACCTACACCTCCAAACACTCATTCAGGCAATCTGGATAGAAACTGACAACAAGAACGCCATTGACATCGATAAGCACCCGTATCTTCCAACCTCTCCAACCAGGCTCAGTGGGGATCACGCGGTCCCCATCTTGGAAGGCGAGGAGCACTGACAGCACCCAGACGTTTCGTAATGTCTTTCATGACCCTCTGTCAGATCTAGAGTTATCCACCTCTCCACCGTGTCGTGGCGAGATGGCTCTGTGGTTAGAACGCGGATTTACTGACCGGAGGGTTCGTGTTTCGAATCCGACCTCTGTCTCTCGACTTCCCTTGTCTAGGCTTGGGCAACCTGGCAGTATCCCAGCCCTCGTGCTTCCTTCTGGTGGCGTGGCAGTTAGGCACCGAAAGGGTGCTACAGCTGAATGATATTTTTCATCTCTATGCTTGCCTCCCTCTGAATTGGGCACGGAAACAGCACTCTCTTCGGTAAACGATGGTTTAGCGATGGTTTAGCCCAACCAACACAGCTTCTAGCGCTGGACACATTCTTCATTGCACAACTGAACACTCGCTTTCTAACTGCCTCGTTACGGATTCACTGCCGCCAAGCCTCACGATGTATGGTTCTGAGACAATGGTTGTGGAACTCCTGAGGGCGTCTCAGCTCCGCTACTCGCACTGGCCAAGTCTCACAGCCATACAGCAAAACAGCCAATACTATAGCCTGATACATACGTCCTTTGAGATCCGGGGATATACCGCTTTGACGCCTTAGGTCTCAATTTGTCAGACGCGACCAGAACCTTGCAGATTTGTGCATTGACCTCATCCGCCACACTACAGTCAGAGCTAATACAACTTCCGAGGTACGTAAGACGCTCCACAACTTCGAGGGTGTGTTCAGGAGCATGTTCAGGGTTTTACAGCTGAACGATCATTATTATCATGTCATCTGCATATTCTAGATCGACAAGGTTTTCGTCAGAGGCTATTGGAACACTGGGGTTTCGATGACCTTCAAGCGTTGGTCTCATTATCTCACTGATTATGAAATTAAACAGGAATGGAGAGAGTGGGCACCCTTGACGGGCACCGTTTTGTGTACAGAAGCTATTGGAGAGCTGACCGTATACTCTCACACGTCCGGAAATCTGAGAACACAAAGAACTTATAATATTCACACACCGGGTCATGTCTTGCTAAGCACATGTGTTAAGAACAGTCCGGTCAACCGAGTCGAATGCGCTTTGCAAATCCCGAAGCACTAAGTCTGTTAGTCGTTTGTATGTTTGACGTTGTTCTAGCACCTGACGGAGTGTGAAAATTTGGTCAACGCAACCCCTACCAGGGCAGAATGCCGCTTGCTGCTCTCGAGCGGCAGTCAATTATTGATCGGCGCCATCGGTAACTGACGACAATGTGATCAATTTGAGTTCATAGCCGGCACGCCATTGGAGGACACCATGTGGCCAGACGACTTCGGGTATTTGGGAAGTTTGTACCGCATAAAACCAGCCCGAAGTCAGCACACAGCTGAAGCAGTCGTTCGCCATTTTACGTACATACCGAGTCCAATCCCCCTAAATGAGCTTCAGATGCGCTAAGTCTGCCTACTTGTGCATTCAGATCTCCGGCAACCACAACGATATCTAACTTTTTGGCTGGCCGCAACAAGGCATTCAGGGCATCATAAAACGTGTCCTTGATGGTGTCAGAGTTACAGTCGGTTGGAGCGTAAGCAGACAAGACAAACAGATATCGATCAACTTCCCGTCTGTGAAATTCCTTCACAGACGTTGTCAGACGAACCGCACAGAGGTGACTATCAACGGATATCCAGTCAAGTAAGGATCCTTTCGCCCAGCGACTTGGGAGGATACCAAACTGCACATCCTGTCGCACCAGCCGCTGGATCGCCGGAGTAACGCAGCCAGGAGCGAGTGATGGGGTGGTTAGCTCAACTACTGTGCTTGCATCTTGAGTTCTTTTTTCTGATACACAACGCACATCAATGTCAGGCGAGTCCAGTGTGAGAGCAAGAGCAGCTTGTTGTGCTGCTTGCTTCGGAGTGCAGAGATTGAAGGTAGTCAGATAGACTGGGCGTCGAAGCTTGAAGATTGATTTCGAGATGCCTGAGGATGTCGGCGCCGGATGACGCCCAGATGTTGCTTAAAAATGGAGTCATCAGTCGTAAGTGCCGGGCCTGCAAGGAGAGAGTTATTAATTGTGTGAGGAGAGGCGGAAGAAAAAGCATGTGAAAGAGAAAGAAGGGAGGCGTCAACACTAACCTGTTTTCGCCTTCCCGTCCTGCTGTATGCAGCGAGTAAGGCCACCCAACTGATGTCACTACTGGGTGGCCGATGTGGCATGAGTTTATTTGTATGTGTGCAATTCATGGTTGTACATGGGCAAGTATACTGCCAGGGTTCCCAGGCCTAGACAGGAGGACGATTAGGGTCCTCAACTAAAGACTTTGGCTCAAACGCCTGACCGCAAGGCAGCGGTGTTTGGCGAGAAGTGCAGGTGCATTTCAATTTTTACAGAGCAAGTCGCCACACATTTTCCAATCCCCAACCTGGAGGACCAGGAGACTGTGTTGGTCAGACTTATAACCATTGACCAACCCGTCACACCATGGTGAGGTCCAGTCTCCTCGTGACGGCGAGGCTTCTGCAAGTAACAAATATCAAAATGTTGTCTCTCCACATCTCGAACCTGCTATCCAAGGACGTGAGATTTGATGGAAGCCAGTTTGGGAACATTACTTGGGTGAAGGAAATTGGTGCGTTCATTTTTTCTGTCGGCGTAGGTCTCTGTCGACCTGTCTCAGCTCAGAGTTTATTTCAGTGATACGACGCAGAAACTATTCCAGAGATTAGCACCGCTTAGTAATAATAATAATACTGATAATAATGGTTCAGCTGTAACACCGTTTCGGTGCCTAGCTGCCGTGCCTCCGAACGAAGCACGAGGGCTGAGACATTGTCAAGTTGCCCAATCTTAGGATTAACATCTGCTCACTCGTGACTCATAGAAGCGGTGACAGTCTTTTTCACTGCGGTTTAATATCGTAGTTTATCTTTTGGCCAGATACTACCTGACTGTCCCAGCCGAGATGGAGGGTTTGCTTTGGGGGCCTTACCCTTAACCTTGGTCTGATGAACCTAGCCCGCAAGGTTGCGGGGCAAAACGCGGAGTCTGCAATCCACTGGAGACCGCTGTTCACACTTTTTCTAGATGGTATGATACCACCTAGGATCCCTATTGCACCTCAAGGACTCTTGTGCCTTGGAGCAGCAAGCCGGCCAATTAAGACCGACGTCATGCAACGAACCAGGTGGAACTTTAAACGCATCTACTTTCCCTCTTTTGGAGATACAGGTGACAGTTGAGTGCAGATTACTTCTATGATGACAGGAGGACCATCGGGGTCCTCAACCAAAGCCCTTGGCTGAAAAACCTACCGCAAGGTAGCGGTGTTTGGCTTAAGACCGTCAGATCAGCCTACATTTTTAAGAAGCAAGTTGCCACGTTTTCCAACCCTTAGCCTGGAGGGGGCGAGATGGCTCAAGTGGTTAGAGCGCGAATCTACTGACCGGAAGGTCCGTGGTTCGAACCCGACCTCTGCCTCTCGACTTCCTCTGTTTAGGCTTGGGCAACCTGGAAGTATCCCAGCCCTCGTGCTTCCTTCTGGTGGCGTGGCAGCTAGGCACCGAAAGGGTGCTACAGCTGAACGATTTATTTTTTTGTTTTTTCTTAACCTGGAGGACCAAGAGACCGTGTTAGTCAGACTCATACCCATTGACCAGCTTGATATGAGAGGCTCTGTTAGTGTCACATGTACATTACCCAGCACTGTTCAGTGGGTCATGGAGGTGTCACACCACTAATGTCTAGTCTCTTCGTGACGGTATCTCCGATGATGACCGTCTACCGAGAACCTGGCAGTTATAAAAAAATAAAAGATAGGTAGTTCAGCTGTAGCACTCTTTTGGTGCCTAGCTTCCATACCAACGGAATGAGGCACGAGGGCTGGGATACTGCCAAGTTACCCGGGCCTAGACAGGAGCAGTCGAGATGCTGAGGTTGGTTTCGAACCACGGGCCTTCCGGTTCGTAAGCCGGCGCCTTAACCACCGAGCCATCTCGAGCTCAACCTGGCAACTGGCTGTTTTTGCGTCGTCAAACTTTACATCCTGATCAGGGCTCGTGATAGCTCAGTGGTAAGGCGCAAATTTACTGAACGGAAGATGCGTCGTTCGAACTCAACCTCAGCATCTCGACTGCTCCTGTCCATGTTTGGGCAAACTGGCAGTTCCTCAGCCCTCGTGCTCTGTTCGGGTGCATGACAGCTAGGCACCGAAAGGGTGTTACAGCTGAACGATTTTTATTAGAGACACCCTGATCAGGGTAAGGAGAGTCATTACTCCTTTTAGGCCTTGACGAAATAGTGACAGTGAGCAGCGCTTTCTATGGAATCAGCTAACCAAGCTGATATGGTGCCATAACAGTATCGCCACTGACTTGCATTCTCGATGTGACCGGCTTAAAAAAACGAGAGACCATTCACCTGTCACAAACTTGGGACTAGCCCGGTCATATACAGCTTCTCCCCACCCCTTGTACTTCCATGCCCTGGTGCTTGGCAAAATGGGAACAAAGACTGTATGCACTTGTCTGTACCAGACACTTTACCATTGACCTCAGCTACACCTAACCTTTTCCCAGAAGACCCGCTCGGAAAGAACTGCAGGCCCACCACCCGCTCTCCTTCCTCCCTGAAGTTTGTTGGTTAAAGACTGGCAGTCGTCTGTTTTCCGTCTCTGTGTTCTCATCATAAGGTTTTATTTGAGTAAACTGACTTGGTCAACGGTGGTTGTATACCATTATCCAGGCACTGTTGTTGCTATCTGTGTTGAGGATGCCGATGATGACTGTAACTAAAATAGCGGACCTGCTCCAGAAACAGGTACTTCATTTGTTACCCACGAATCCATCATCAAAACAGGCGTATGGGAGACCGAAAAAAATAAATAAAAATTGTTCAGCTGTAATAACCTTTCGGGGCCTAGCAGCCATGCCACCCGAAGGGAGCACCAGAACTGGGATACTGCCAGCTTGTCCAAGCTTAGACAGGAGAAGTCGAGATGCACAGGTCGGGTTCGAACCACGCACCTTCCGGTCAGTATGTTCGTGCTCTTACCACTGAGCCATCTCGCCCCAACGGAAGACCGGAATAATTCACACATCTGGGTGGAGTTTGAACGTACGTTCTGGAAAGCAGTCGGAAGTTTTTCGGACTTACGAGGTTTGTATCAGCCGCAGCACATGCATCCAACTCATTCGGTTTTGCGACTACTAGAACGGGTTATGGCTTTGCCGCTAGGTTTTTCATTTTGGTTTTCATATCAACCTGTTCTGTTTTATTTTAGCCTTGCACTGGATGATGTGTTCATAGTTGCTTTGTTTCCAAGAGCTTTCAACGAACTTTCGAAGAGCTTTCGAAGTTGTGAGCTGCCAGTATATTCTTACATACTGATTATCAAGGCTAACAGCCTCATGTGTAAGTTCAATTTTCAATGCACCCACTCTAAGATGTGGCAGATGACATCTTATGCTCATGATTAGCTTTAAAATATATTACCACAGTCTGTGTTCACGGAAATAGTGCAAAGGCTAAGGCACGAGGTGCCCACCTGATGGTTATTGTTTGGATTCATTCTTGGGTTTTCAGTTGCTGTTACCTGAATTTGACAGTATCTCACTCCTCTTGGTTCTCTCGTTGCATGACAGTTGTGTTCACAAAGACATCACACGTGGGCGACCTGATTAGGTCTGCTTGGGAGGCTAGGGCGGGTTCCTTTGAACGGAAAGATAAGCCGAATTAATCTGTCTTGCCGCATTGAATTTGTGCGCCAAACGCATCAGGCAATTGTCTTCTCTAGTTGTTGGTCTGCTTGCCTCACCAACCTTAGAGTGTTGATTTTTTCACACTGGTGACCTATCCTTATTTGGAACTCTTTCCCGGCCCTTGTTTGGGGCTTGTCCCGACCTCCTCACAAATATATGGTGTTTCGTTTCTCCGCGGGCTTTGCTCACCAAAGTGGAATGGAGTTTCCAGTACATTTCATGCTTAGTCTGTGTGCGCGCTCTTGTTCTAGTGGTACTTACCGCATTGACACTGTTACTTTGGATGGTTAACGTGCCCTAGGGAATCCTGCTTCGTTCCAAAGAGTTACTTTCCGGAGGCATTTCAAAAACTTCTGGATCGACCACCGCTCTACTCGGGGACCAGCCTTGTCCACTCAAAGGGTGAAATTTCATCAGCGTTTGTTTTCTGACAGCTTCTGCATTCCAACAGCAAAACACTCCGCGTTTGTCAACTTGACGCCGAAGCACTGGTTATTATCCTGTGCACGAACAGATGTGTATATATGACATATTTGTACCCAATTCTGTCAACAACAGTACCTCAATTGTACCACTTTATCAAATGTACCAGATTTACCGTGTCACCCACGAAAAATATAGTCTTTATGTGCCCCGCCATTTCGTTGAATCGTCCCCATCTTGAAATGGGGTCTGCAAGAGTTCTACCATGATTTTCATGGAATATTTCGGACTACTGTTCCATATTCATGCCATCGTAGTTACGTTTGCAACAAGGAAATTTATTGAGTGACTCAGGCACACTCAATAATCAGTCGATGTTATCACCGGGTGGATAAGTGATGTGTTATCCGGTTTTTCAGCTCAGGGCGAGAGATGATTCAGTGGTTAGAGCGCGAATTTACTGTCAGGAAGGTCCGTGGTTCGAACCCGACCTGTGCATCTCGACTTCTCCTGTCTAAGCTTGGACAAGCTGGCAGTATCCCAGTTCTGGTGCTTCCTTCGGGTGGCATGGCAGATAGGCACCGAAAGGGTGTTAGAGCTGAACGATTATCATTGTTTATTATTTATCATCTCGTTCGTTCGCTAACGGCAGTTCATTTCAGTTTTTTCAGCTCAAAATCCATGCGCCGATGTGCAATAGTTACCGAACTTCCGGATTAGTTACTTGGCCGCAAAACATGTACGGTGAACGACGTCATCAACGTTGCATAGATAGCGTTGACAACACTCGCAATAATACATACTGGCACCAAACCGCCATAAATGATGTGCATACCATAGTGGGTATAATTTGGTTGCAAGTTCGCAGTACCACACTAATCTCGAGTAAACCCCTCTCTACAACGTCAAACAGATTTCAAATGACGAACTGACGTCCGATCATGACTAGAAATTAGTTGCTTACTTGACCGCTTTGACTATACCCACCTGGCATCTGTTGGGTAGGCTAAACTAGCCTTTTTCCTCGTTGAAGTACATACCTTTGTGTGCCATTTAGGTGGCATTTTTATTTGGAGATTTAGTGGTAAGCCAACTACAACATAGCACCGTCGTACCGATTAGGATTAGTGTTTTTTGCGCTAAAAGTTTTGGTCTTCCAGGTTGCAAAGCAGCGAATTCCGTTGCGCACATCCCGTGGCAATATCTTTTCCCCAGACTAGCTATAGTTTTGCTCAGTCATTATCTACTTTTTGGAAAGTTCCTGTATATTGAGGAAATCCAGGAATAACACGGATATCTGACAGAGGGTCTTTGTGGTCTCGATCCGTTGCTTGTAGACCACCGCTGTTGAACACCCGATGTCGTAATTAATAAATGGGAGAACGGGGGTCAACATTTTGTTTTTGGTGATCCGAAGCCTGTTTAGCGGGGTTCTCAGAAATGTCACTTTTATCTATCCTCTTATCTTTTTTGCTTCTCCTGCAAATCCCTGATATTTTTTAATGGGATGTAAACATATTGGTGATGTTTACTGCTCTCCTGAACTTTACATATTTCTGCATATTCGGATTAAATCTTTCATGTCGCGGTCTCGCTGATGTTCTCTGCCATTTAGTGACGTTTTGTGGCATAGGGTTTTTCTTCATTTATGGAGCACTATTCCACGACTATGTCGGCAACCTATTTTCCAGGTCTTCTGTTGTGAAGTAACCGAAATAAGGACTTCAATTAACCCAGATGGTCCGTTTGTGTTTAAGCCATCGTCCCCTGTTGAGGTCTTCGGAGCATATCTTCGGATGCAGTGGAATATTAGTAGATATTCTTGCTAATTTTCTGGTCGGAATGCACAGTCATCTTCGTCATAACTTGTACCCGAGGGCTCTGTTGGAGGTTCGGCAGTTTCAACTTTCAATATTCATCCGAAATGCAGGTTCATGTTTATTCGCTACGTCAACGTTTCGTTATACTGTGTTTACCTACATGGCCCGACACCTTGTTACTTGTGCTTTTAATGAGCTCTTGACTCTTGGCTGGATAAAATTTATACGTAATTTCACACGTCTGCGTGCTCCCTTCCTATTTTTAGACCCCCATTGTGTCACTCAAACTCCCCGACCGTTTGGAATTTGGGCAGTCGAAATCGGGTGCACAAGGCTTTTATTTGTTTGACGGGTTTATTGATAATACTATTGCCAATTACGGACTGAGGTCGAACATTTTTATGGTTATTCCTTTGCTCCATATTTTCAGCGCACCCTATGCAGTTGATTGCGTTTCGTTGTTGTTACTCATCTCCGAATCTATTGATCCGGTATTTCAGTACGTTCCGACGATAACCGACTCAATGGCATGGATTCAGCCCCTGTCACCTTGCACAACAAGCATGCATTGGTTCCATCTTTCCTAGCCTCCAAGGGCTTGGTGAAACTTCATATCGACTCGTACAACCATTTTATAGAAACAGAAATTAAGAATATTGTTCGAGCGAACAACCGTGTCAGTGTCCCTGAAGCCAACTGGTGGCTCGAGTACAACGACGTGTACGTGCGATCACCGACCGTTAACGATGGGGGTGTTGTCGCAAGTCGAGTGACACCGCATGACTGCCGACTACGGGACCTCACATATGCCGGAGAAATTTTGGTTGATGTAACGTTTATGCGCCAGAACGAGATTGTTTCCAAAAAAGGGATACTGATTGGCCGGATGCCTGTGATGCTGAAAAGCTCGGTTTGTATTCTCAATGGTAAGTCGAAAGGACAATTCTACCTGTTTTATCGTTTGCCCTGTTGTTCTTCAAGGTATCAAAATATATTGGTGTTCAGTGATATTCATCTGATTGTTTAGTAGAGGATCGTGTGTTTCCTGCATAATGGGGCTGTATGAGTCCTAGAAATCATAAGAAATTGTAAACCTCATGGAGGTTGATTCTAAAAAAACAGGTGATACGTAGAGAATCCTGTACGAATAGCTAGATAACCGGTGCGATTTTTCATAGACAACAGATCGAACTCACTATACACTTAGAGGATTGATGTAAACGAATCTTCTCCATCCTCATAGATGGAGATATTTTGTGATAGTTGCTAGGTCTGGACGTGTGTTTTATTAGTATGCAGGTTGATATGTGATAAACGGGACAATCCAGAATCGATTGTCTAATTTTAGGTGTGGAAAATGAAAACTTACAATAAAATGATCACACTTCCTGTTCTGTAACTACCGGAATATGCGTCGCTGCTTCGCTGTAACTTCCCTCTATCTCTTCTTGACAGAACACACGACGCATAATTTTACTGAAAACTCCTCGACAGTCCATTACTGGTGAACATTAAAGTAGTTTGCAAATGAGTCTGTTCCCCTCTCTCCAGTCTTTTTTGTGGATTGCTCTCCATCCGGTTGATTTTTTCTACCTAAGTTACAAATGTTGGTTGTGAACCTAACAGCTGGCACGCAGCAACCAAACTAATCCACTTTCAGCCGTGTGTTCCTTCCTTTCAACTCACTCGCTCGCTCGATCTACTTTTCGTATCCAGGCAAAACGCCATCTGAACTTATGCGTTTGAAAGAATGTCCGCTGGATCCCGGAGGATATTTTATCATAGGTGGCACGGAGAAGGTGATTCTCATGCAAGAGCAAATGTCAAAAAATCGTTTAATCGTCGAAGAGGACAGCAAACGTGGTCTTGTGTGCTCCGTTACCTCGTCTTCGGCTCAAACCAAATCGAAAACGAACATCATTATGAAAGACGACAAATTCTTTTTGGCACATAATTCGTTTACGGTTGATGTTCCTGTGGCTGTACTTTTCAAAGCAATGGGGATCACGTCTGATCAGGAAATTCTGCACTATATTGGCACTGAAGAGTCCATATGGGCCAATTTCGTACCCAGTCTGAAGCAGTGTCTGGAGAGCAGTGTAGGTGGTTTGTTACATTAGAATTCACCATTTTTTCGTCGGATTACATAACATCTGCTCCCTGATAGAGTGTACAATTAGCCAGTTTAATTTACCTTCCCTAACTGCATGATGTGCGTCTTACTTGGATTTTTGCATCCGGCTAGGAAATTGAAAGTTCAGTCTACCTTGATGAAAAGAAATGTCCCCCCAAGCTGATTTTTGTGCTTTTAGTTATTGTAGCACAAGCTGTTTGCGCTACGTTAGTCCTGGCGCAGGCTATTTGTGAACAGGTTCATGGAGATTTTTTATAACCATCATGGTTTACTTGTGCTGACCTATTTGTGCTCAACAACACCCAACACTTTATTTGATAGTGGCACCATCCGTCACTTCCAGGATTTTTCGGCATAGTATTCAGATTTCTTCAAAACGAACCAGTCAGACCTTACCTAGTGGTGAAGTAGTATTTCAGATCACTCTGGGGACCTATGGATATGGAGTAGATTTGGAAGTGGGCTGCGAAGTTCTCCACATAAAATCAAATGCCGAGAGACCTCTCCGGGATTCCAGAGCAGCGTACGTTTTCAGTCACAATGTATCATGCACTCCGCTGCGAGGAACCATTACATACGATCACCCGTTCTTTGGTGATGATTACACCAGATTCAAAATTGACATACAGAATATTTAAGAAGTTCGGTAGTTTCCGTGTTGAGCTCAGTATAGCAAATCAACGTCGAAAACGTTCACACCCCCTTTTATTCTGCGTTTGTATACCAGGTGCACACTAGACTGGATGCTTGTCGATGGTTACAGTCTCGTTTGCAGCAGCGACGCTTTCGTCCAGGGCTGACCTCGGGAAAACCCACCAGACCGGATTGTCCTGTATCGGAAGAAGATGTGGTACTTGAGATGCAACGTTTCATTCGTGACATAATCATCACGCATGTGGAAATGGAAAAGTTCAACTTCGCACCTAGGGCACTATTTCTTGGACAGATGGTTCGGTATTTGATTTTGGCCAACGAACATCAAATACCGGTAAGAGTTGCCGGTTTTGTATATCGGTCAAGAATTCCATCCTTTTTGTGCAGACTGACATGTCAGTTGCAGGTTCTTTTTTCATTGTGTGCATTTCCGTAAACATTTTAACCTGACGATTCAAGCGTGTGATGTGGGATCTTCACACCTTCGGCTGCTTCCCCGTGGTTTTCTTTGCATATGACCGGAAAGTCTGTAGTGTCTGGCACGTCACCGATTCCAGTGGCGCACATGATATCATTTCTTAGCCGAATTGCCTAGCCATGTTGGGTGAGGTTTGCAAGGAATGCCAAGCTATTTCCGCTGATAGTACCTTACTGCGACCTTGTAGTCAGATATGTTTATTTCAAAGCTGTTCAAAGGTGTAGGTACCTTATTCTTGATCGTCTTCTGGAGGATATGGGGCTTATTTACTTGAGGTCCCTATCTTTCACTTTTTCTTTCAACTGTTCACAAGGGCTTTCCTCATAGTTGTGTGGCACTTAAGCTTGAGTATTCACTATTGTTAGCCTATCCTGTCCTGTACACAGGACCACAAAGGACCTCATGATGTGCGGTTTATTTGCGTTGCTTGGGTTGAAACATAATGACAAGTCTTCAGTCCAGGTAGTGATTCCTTCGTTCGTCAAGTTATACCGGGACAGACAGTGAAGAGTACATGGACAGCCATGAAAAATCCATACGTACGTGATGGATTTAAGTCTGGCAAAGAACTCTTTAAACTCCACCACGCCATGCCAGGGCGTCCTCATTCGACGTGTGATATTTATATAACCATGCTTTTAAAAACCTAGCCATCCAGGTCTTTTCTTAAGACCTTCAGAGAGATGCATCACCTTTGCGTTGTCATCGTTAGCAATGTTTTGTTTACAGCCACGTAGCTCGTTGAAATTGAGGTTAAAATTACGTACCCAGTATTTTCTCTCTACCGACTATTCCCTGTTTGTACAGACCAGGTCGGTCGCGAAGTTGTAACCCCATTCATGCGACTCTTATCTCTTTGGGGTGCACTGATTCACCAAAAACTTGAGTAATAGCATTGCCAGCTCAATCATTAATTCATCTCTTCCATTCTGCTTATCAGCCAGATGACCGGGATTTTTATGGCAACAAACGCATCGAGTTGGCTGGTAGCTTACTCGCACTCCTATTTGAAGACGTATTCAAGACTTTTAACGAGGATATGTGGTTGACAGTGTCTAAGATTGACACGAAACGTCGCTGCACACCATTTGATATCTCTCGTCACATAAAGACTTGGATGATCACGGAACAGCTCAATCGTGCAATATCCTCCGGCAACTGGATCATCAAACGTTTCCGAATGATGCGGCACGGTGTTACCCAAATAGTCAGTCGCTTGTCTTATGTGGCTGCTTTGGGACACATGACGCGAATGACCAGTACATTCGAAAAGACGCGTAAGGTGAGGTGTTCAGGCAATTGGCTGTTGTGAGCGTCTTACTAAAAATAAGTTCGACGCTTAGCACTCAGTGGTAGACGTTTTTGTCTTCTCAGGTGTCTGTTGACTCTTGACTTTTTCGTACCTGGTTGTGAATCACAGGGTGTAATTTATCAACTGCCTTGAACTCGATTACACTTTACCAGAGTTGAAAACAACTTAGTGTAGTAGGTATTCTGCAGAGTTCTTCATTTGGTCGCCCTCGTTCACGCGTAGTATAGCGGAAAATAGTGTTTGGTAAGTTCAGTTTGGTCTTAATCCCATTATGCTGAAACAATCCGGTACAATTCAGTACAGTGGGTTCACCCAAGTTGGTAATCATATAAGATGCGCATCACTGGCATCCATGACGGGTTTCGAACCACATTCATTCGCAGAGAAGCTTGCGTTATGATGGTGAGCTGTGAGTTCACCTAGATATTCCTCTGGGTTCAATACGACTGTGGTCTCCAGAATCGTATGGAAGCGTCAGATCTTGCGGTGATAATTGCTTTATTCTATGATATGCAGCTTTTTCAATTGTGTTTTCCGTCATGGCCCTAAAGCCACACTGTACGAGAAACTATATCGAGTTTTTGTGGAGCGGTGAACTGATTACTGTCAGAAAAGACGGATGATGCTCAGCAGGTCTGTTGCTTTGCTGACATTTTGCTAAATCAAACTTGCAAGTCTTACTAAGTTGCACTCCGCAGACAAACGCCGAAGTTGTACATCAAAATTTTGATAATTGAACCATTTATTCTTTTTGGGAGATATTATGACGAACCCTTGAAGCCGAAATTAATAACAGTACTACTGAAGTTCTTCGAACTTCACTAGTCCTTCACATTTTCTAGTTTTCCTTACATTTTTGTTTTACACTGACTTTCACAGGAAAATCAGCTGGCACCGTGACTAAATATGGTGGTTTACAGGGTTCGGATACACGCGAGGTTCTATGTGTGACATTTGTAGTCTGTGCTCATTTTTTGTTTTTCTTAATTCGCAGGTTTCCGGCCCCCGTTCAATTCATGCGAGCCAGTGGGGATTTGTGTGTCCGTCAGATACTCCTGAAGGTGAAGCGTGCGGTCTGGTGAAAAATGTCGCTCTAATGTGTCATGTCACCGTGGAGATGGACGACACTGAACTTATTCGTTTGCTTAGGAGCTATTACGTGATGCCCCTTCATCAGTTTCTCTATGGGAGGACAGAGTGAGTTCGACCATACTGAGAGTTTCACTTTATCACCAAATACTCGTGGTCTGTAAGAAATTTTGTAGATAATATTCCCGTTCAAGCAATATACTTGACTCGTGGGGTCAAGTCTCGGATAAAGACTGGACCTTACCGTGGTGTGACGGTTTGTGTGCCTCCGTGAGCTGTACTGGGTGGTGTCCATGCGACATTCACAGACTCTCTCATACCAGGTGGGTCAATGGTTAGAGGTCTGACCAACACAGTTTCCTGGTCTTCCAGGTTATTGGTTGGAACATGTGTGGCGACTTGTTCAGTAAAAATTAAAATGCACTTGTATTTCCCACCAAACACCTCTACCTTGCCGTCAGCTTTTTGAGCCAATGGTTTGATTGATGATCCTAATTGTCCTCCGGTCGTGCGGGCGCCTTGGCAGTTTCCCATACCACATACAACCATGATACTTACAACAAAAAATAATCTCATACCACATCGGCCCTCTCGTGGTGCCAGCAGCCGGGTTGCCTTACTTGCTGCATACAACAGAGTGGGTAAGCGAAAGCAGGCCACTGCTGACGCCCCCCTCTTACACTTTCAGGTTTTCCCTCTTCCACCCTACCCCATACAGGTTTGTATACTCTTTCCACAGGTCCCATCACTAGGACCGACGCTTTGTTCGCCGTGAATCACACTGCAGCGTCTGTACATCCGGCTTCAGCTCTAAACACTTTAAATTCTGTTATCAAACCCCGAAAGCCGTTCTGGCTGGCCGCCTTTAATGTTCGCACACGGAAGCAAGCAAGACAACAGGTGGCTCTTGCCCGTACGCTGGATTCCAACTGCATTGCTGTATGCTCTCTCTCAGAAACGAGGATACAGGACGCAAGTTCTATAATTGAACTGGTTCTCTTCCAGGTTCCGGCTGCGCACCTCTGGTGATGGACAGGCCGCTGCAGCTGGATATCCTGGGGTAGGTATTGCGTTGAGCAATGGAGCGAGAGCGTCTCTACTTGATTGGATACTTGCTGATAGCCGCATCTGTGTGGTTCATTTGACAATGTTCGTGAGAGAATCTCGAGAAAGTGAGGTCCATCGCATCCTGTTTACTGTATCTGCCTACGCCCCAACGGACTTTAACTCTGAATCTCCCAAAGACAGTTCTAGGCGCTCTTTCACAACGGCCTAAAAGCTCAATCATCGTTGTGGTTATTGGTGACATGAACGTCCAAGTAGGTAGACTAAGCGTGGCCTAGACCGCATTGGGTGGTCGTCTTGGGTTGGGTACGAGACGCACGGAAAGCGGAAGTCGTCTACTTCAGATGTGTGCCGATCACAGACTGTTCCTCCGCAGTACAAATTTCCGGAACAGCGGAAATCCTTTGACGATGTGGTGCCCACCGACGAACCAGTCCAGAATCTAAATAGACCACATCGCCGTCAGATGGCGGTGGCGAAAGTCGATCACTGCCTGCCGCTCCTTCTGGACTACTAGCGTGGACTCCGACCGTGCACTTGTGCGCTGCTGTTGCTTTTCATTGTGCTTTTCAGGTATACCCAAAACACACACCTCGCTTAGCCATTGAGAACCTAGTGGATCCAGAAATCAAGCGAACCTATCAGAATTGGCTCCTCGGACGTCTGCGGGACGGTTCGATGGGAACAGATGTCCACAGTGCTACTAAGAGCTGGAACTTCCGTTTGCGGTACAACCCAGCCAGTCTCATCCCGGTGAGATTTTCGTCCTGGTCGCAACCACAACTCAACCCGGCACATCATCCGATGCTAGGTAAAATTGAGTGTCCATGCAGACCACGAAGCCTGGTGGACCCGAAGGGCCTAAGAAATGGAAGATGCGAAAAATGCTGGAAACGTCCACATGCTGTTCCACTTGATTCATACGACTGGTCCCCGAAAGCCTCTTTTCAGTGACATTATCAGGGACCTACGGCAGCGAAGCATCGGCGTTGAACACTGATTTCATGCTGTCGATGATGATGATGATCAGAGATCAGAATGGCTCCCTGATATCCAGCAAAGCGGAACATTTGGAGCGCTGTGCACACTACTTCGAACAACAATTCAGTTGGCCACCTGCCACTTCCAATGCAGACTGCTGGCCTTCAGCAGCAAGATGGACTGTGTATATGAAGCCGACTTCAACCTCAGAAGTGTCCGAGTGTATTTCTATACTCAAACGTCATCGTGCTCCTGGCCCTGACGACCTTTCTTCCTGTTCTGTTCAAGGATGGCGGTGTATTATTCAGTCAGTGTCTGTCTAACGTATTTGTGTCCACCTGGGAGAAAGTACCCGTTCCAGATAACTAGGTTTAATCGATAATAGTGCTGATTTTCAAAAAAGGGTACTCGCAGTGAATGTGGTTACCACAGTGGTGTTAGTTTGACTCCCGTTGTAACAAGGCTTCTGGCTTCACTGCTTCTGCGTCGTCTTACGGCGGCACGAGGATCCTTGACCCGTGAGCATCAAGCAGGATTTCGACCGGGTAGAGGCTGGGTCGACCACATCTTCACATTCCGTCAGGTCTTAAATAGCGCCATATGTACAGACGATGTTTCTTGATGTTTCTTGACTTAAGCGGTGCGTTTGATTCTGTCGATCGGTCAGTGCTGTTAACTGCACTTGCTCAACAGGGTATGCCCCTAAATTTGTGAGCATAATCCGATCCCTTTATTCGCATACTTCTGATCGTGTGAGAGTGTATCGTGAGCTTTCCAAAAGCGGACTCCCATCCAGCACAAGGAGTTGGGGTACCGTCCCAGTCACCCGAAACCTCAGTGCACAAGTAGGACGTTTCATCAGAGGCGAAACATGGTGGCCTGTTCATAATTTGAACTCAAGACATAATGAATGTGTCAACAATCCTCTGTAGCTTTGTGCTAATCATCAGTTGTTCCTTAGTAGTACTGGGTTTAGATGCTGCAGATGATATTGCTCTACCTGACTTTCTCCACTAATAGTTAACTATCGAACTAGGTTGATTACTGAGCTATTAGCTGACAATGGTGAGGCTCCGCTTGCAACTGTTGCTCGCACTGATTCAATTTCCCTATTCTCATGTGATTTTTTGATAAGTTTCACCTGGTACCTAGGAAACGAAATCTTCGTTTACGCATCAGAAAACTTTCTGAACCACAAACCAAACAAGCTGATTAAAGCAGCATTTGTTGCCTAAAAAATTACATCTTCAGGTGAAGTCAGGCGTAGTTACGATGGGATGGGCATCGCAATTTAAACGGCAGGAAGTTCGACATGTGATGTTAGATCCGGACGAGAGAGAGAGAGCAAGAAAGTTCAGCGCGAGTGGAAATATGGGAGACTGTCGTCTGGGTCGCGTAATGATAATTTGGTGTGAATCGTGCTACTCGTAAGTAGTCAAAAAAGAGGTAAAGTAAACACTGGTTGTCGTCGATGCTCACGGGAAATCAATGCTTCTGAACGCCCATCAAATGAAGCGTGGATTTCGGGACACTTACTCTCTCTTCTCGATGCGAAACTTTGTACACCTTCGGGCATCGGGCATAGTTCAGCCAGAGGGTCTGTTAAGCGTCGATCCAAGTACGGTCTACGTGCGGATAGGGAAATTTGATGGGATCGGAAGGCTCTGAAAATAGCGGAAGGTGATCCAGCTTGGAATGTTTGGTAGCCATTTCACCCTATACACCAAAGCCGAATCACGAAGTTCGTTCTTTTGTGAGGTCCTCAAAGACAGTATTGGTAGCTTAGTATACGACGAGAACTAGTCTCATAACCTACAAGCGGAATATTTTCAACGTTACTCATGTGCACATCAATTTGGTTTTCACGGGAGACTCATCTGAATCCCAGCTGAATATCTCTATTATGGTACTCTTCAACTGAATGTGTTGCACAAAGGCAACCGCATGTTTACTTTGGTACGATGTTTGAGATATCGCTGGATATTTTCATGAGGGAACACTACTTACGCAGTTGCTGACAGTTCAAGTAGAGCATAAGGTTGACGGAAACTGGGGAACTGCGCCTATCGGCAATGTTTTGGAATATAGGTAGCTCGGATGGGTGGACCCACCCACTCAAACCCGCACTGACGATGTCACCTCGATTGGTGGTGAAACGTTTGCAATCCAACTGCCAAGCTCGGCGAACAGACCAACAACGACTGCGCCTATCTGATGAGCCCCAAGGAGGGCGAAACCGATCGTGTGCTGTCGAAGAGTTTTTGGCAACATTATGGGTATTTTCAGCATAGTTTCTTCGGTCATCTGCCTCTGGTCCCTGACCCGCACAACTTAAGGCATTTACTGTGAGTTTAGATCCTACCTTCTGAAATATTAATATGCCTTCCTGCCTTGAAACACCATTGAGTCGCAGGGCCAGCTGAGCTCCCATTAGCACTTTTCCAAGTCGATGGTGGGCCTTTGCGTTTTGTTGCCCACTGGGTTATTCACGCCAATTTGGAACAAAAGTGCAAACCATCAAGCGGGTGAATCTATCACTGCACATTTGTTCAGAAAATGGTGTTAGAAGCGAGTTCTCCAACCATAGAGGTACAATCCTTGCTCTGGTCTTAACCCGCATACTGTCTTCAATACTACTGTGATGCATCGCCTCATGATTGGGTGAGCGATTCCGGAAGCATCGGGTAGGATTTCGATAAGGTGGAGATGCACTGACTTCACCTTCACACCACTCAAAGTGCCTAAACAGCGTCAAACATACCGCCGACGAACTGTAACTTCGATGGAACCTTCATCTCCTTAGATAGATAGGCTCGTCTACACATACCTGGCCAATAGGGAATGTCCTTGTAGTTTATGATTAGCCTTCATGCCTTTTATCCCCATGTTCCTGGTTGCGTTAGTTTTAGTAGGCCACCGGAAGGTTACCCCGCACCTAGTGCGGTTCACCAGGTTTGTCCCCTCTCTTCGTATTTGTTCACTTTTGTCATTGATATTACTTTCCAAAAGACCGTGAATCTGACCATCGAAATCACACCTAGATAGAAATTGGTGAATCTAGATTACTCGGTCTACTTTCTTCAGTCATTTGACGCTCACGCGTCCGCGCAAGTTACTCTACACAGAGTGTCGTAAGTAAGTTCTTGCTTCCGCATGCGCACCTTACCTTTAAAGTTCAGTCTTATTTCAGTACTTCCCGTTCTCTTTTACCTTCTTCAGACTTCAGAATGTGGAGCTTCTGTTTGTTGATGGGTGCGCTTTTCCTTAGAGAAATGTAATCTGTTATGACATATGAAGTCGATGCACTAATTCTCGAGGTTTGAGCAATATTTGCCAGCTTCCCTCATCTTTGGCATCGGGACCAAATTTCAGTGAGGCTAAGGGCCGTTTCCACAAAACGAACGTGATGGCAGTGCTAGTTTATGGCTCTAAAGTTTCACCCCACCTAGCCAAAGATCTCAAACGTATTCAGGCATTTGAGTTTCTTCGTGGCACGACAGGCCGCAGCATATCCCTGAGTGAATTGGTTCAGGGTTAAGTACCAGGTGGCGAGTCGGATCCGTTATCGCAGCAGATAAAGCTTGTCAGTTTATGGTGGCTGAAGCCATGTTTTCTACTCCAAACCCTTGTTGACGATGGGTTCGTGTAGGACAGGCCATGACATGGTAATGCAAAGTGGAAGCGGCCACTGTCCAGTTGAACTGTGTGGTATCTCCACCCTCCCTGGGTGGGGTCCACCTGATTCTCCTCACACGGGTTTGGCAACCCTTCAGGACATAGCACGTGGCCGATCCCAGTTGCGACGTTGCTGTCAAGTCTTAGCGGGACGTCTTGGCCACGGTTTGTCTGTCGTTGTGTGCTGGACGTTTATTGGGTGAAGTTCACAAAGGCTGCTGAGGTAATTCCGCTTACGGCTCTTTGATACTGCGGTGTGTTTATTCCAGTTGTTTTGAGAGGAGTAGACAGCTTTTACTTAACCGCTTCCTCTGGGGATCCTTAACCCCCTTTCTTTTCACTTTCTACTAGGCCCTTCATTATGGTATGGAAGCTAAGGGCCAGCTTCCGACGTTCGTGCATTACCGCCATTGATGGTGATTCATTGTGTGTAAATTAGCTGCGTTAGCACATATAGTGGTGTGCAAAGGAGAGTGTCAGGCGCGTCCACGCGAAATGGTTTGGTGTGGAAAAACAGAATGTACGTGACGAACTATATTCTCCTTGGGTTCCGGCTGTTGTATTTATTTTACTTTTGATCAGGACTTTGTTTGGCCTCGAATCCAGTTTTTACTTTTACTCCTTTTTCCCATGGGGTGACCTTATCAACCTCTTGTTGACCCTGGGAGCTAACCTGTACGGTTATCACAGAGGTCGTTGATACCACCGGCGTTGATTTTCGCCCCATGCATCACAGAGGGGATTCAGCGTACATCTGGATCAGCTTTTTAGCGTCCTGAGGCACTGGAGTGCCCATATACAGTGGTTAGCCCCGTATCAAATGGACCCGCTTTTAGAGCCAGCCCGTATTCCTGTTCAGATACGTGTGTACGGTTTCATGAAATGAAGCCTGCGGTGGTTTCATCTTTGATCTGTTATATTCATTTCTCCATCCAGATTTATTATATATGTGAATGGAAAGCCTATAGGATTTACGGAACAACCTGGCAAGCTGGCGGCTCTGATACGAGGTCTGCGTCGTTCCGGACGCATAGACTGCTTCGTGTCGGTTCACATCAAACAAGCGCACCGTTGCGTTCATGTGGTCAGTGATGGAGGTCGTCTATGCAGACCTTATATCGTCGTGGCTAACAATCGTCCACTTGTTACGCAAGCCATGTTGGAAGTGAGTTCCCTGTAAGGATAGATGTTGCACTTTTTCTTGGTTAAGCACCTTCGTAGTCCCAAATTAGTCCCCCTCCTTTCTGAGTTAAATTTTTCCAACTGAACTATCCCTCTTCAGGCTGCACGAGGCGCCTCTCCCTGGTTCACCTCTCATCAACAACAGTACTTGGTTGATAACACCTAAGAATTTAGCAATTTAGCTTTCTACACACTTTAATGTGTGATTCTGTTATGAATATCACCCGTTTCTGGTCGAATTTTTGATGTGAGGGATACTGATAGTTCTGAACATCTTACACCAACATCCACTACCCGTTTTGATCTAACCGGGCGGAGTTAGCTTGGACAGGGCTTCGTGGCTTTCTGGTGAGATCCTGGTTACGTGTATCGCCTCAGCTACTTGCAAGTAGCCTGGCAATCAAGTAAATCGAACAGGTTCACAGGTTTATTGGTGCTCGCGCCATGAGCGCACAGTAAACCGCCTAGGTGCCATTGGACGTTGAGCAGTTATCAAGGTCTGATTTTTCTTCCGGTTTAACTAGTACCGTTTGCTCAAGAAGAATGTATATGACCTAACATTCTATGTGTTTATTTTGAATTCTCTCGAAGTCACACTAAGCCGTCCTTAGACTTTTCCGAGGACGCCCCTTGATTTTTGTCAAAAATTATTGAAGTCAATTTTTAAGTATCACGATAGCAATTTTATCGTTTCTCAAGGTAAAATCAGGGTATTTTTGGGATGAAAACATCGCGCTTGCGAGCAGTATCGAACACCTTTGAAGCGCCCGTTCAATCGTCGGTAAATCCAATGCACCCGTTGCAGAGACACGTGCACCTATATTTCATTTGTAGTTCAATGCATGAATGACTGCTCTCGTTACTTTCAAGTCAGTTGATGTATGTATCAGCTTGGTCGAAAAGAAGAACTGATTCTTAATCAAGTGGAAAATGTTTGGGACCGATTGGGTAGTCATCGTTTCAGAGAGGTTTGGCAAACAATCGGTGGATTTATTGCTCGGCAACTTTTCGCTTTTGACACAAAAGCTTCGTCAGGCCAAGTGACTAAGCAGGCAGGTTGATCGGGTTTTAAGGCAGTCAGGAAACCAATCTGTGAAATTTCTTATGACTAGCCGACTTGATCAGTGCTGGGTGTCAGTCTGATGTTCCTGTTTGTTGATTAGTGGGGATGACTAACATCTACGATTGGTTAGGGGGGAGTTGTCTTCATCTTGACCCCGGATTTTGCTGCCTAGCTTTTTCTGTCTTAGACAGCTTAATGGAATATTCCTCTTGGGGTCGTTCACAGATTTTGTTCGCCTGTGTTCGTCGAGGGGTGCCGGGACAATTGGTTTGGGGTTGGGGGGTGGGGGTGGTTAATTGGATCCTACTCTGCTTGGATTTTGTACTTTTAGACCCAGACCATTTCGCTGATAACTGCACACTGCCTCGTGTCATCTCGGTTGCTCTAAAACCGCTCTGCACACGCTTGCCAGTTCTACGCCCTCTATTCTATTCACGCTGGGATGCTTGGCGATTTCCACCGCCTCGGCCACCAGTCGCTGTGGTGTGAATCTTAACCCCCGTCTTAGAATGTCCACATTTTCCAAATCTATCCTGTGCCCAGTGTCTAGTGCATGCCCTGCCATTGCCGAATCTTTGACTATCGCCTGATATTCATCTATGTTTCTCGGTGGTCTGTTAATGGATCGCTTATGCTCACCGATTCTGGTGTGCAGTTCCCTGGCTGTCTGACCTATATAAACCTTCGTACAGTCGTTACATTTTATTTTGTATACACAGTTCCTAGTCCTATCAACCGGAAGGCGATCCTTCAACTGCACCAACACTGAGCGTAAAGTCTTTCCCTTCTGGAATGCTACTCTAATGTTAGCCGTATTCAGTACCCTTCTAATGACTTCAGATGTCCCCGTTTTGTATGGAATGACTGCTGTTCCGATCCACTCCTTGTTGGGCCTTGGTGTTGGCACCAATACCCGTCTTAGTTGCCGCTTAATTAAACCCACTGGGTATCCGCTATCTTGAAGTCGCTTTTTTACCTCCAGTTGTGCTGCTCTTCGGTCGACCTCCTCTGTGCACAGTGCGCTTACTCTCCTAAACATCGTTGAAACTATGCTAGCATATACTGCTTTTGGATGTGCTGAGGAGTAGTTTAAGACCGCACCACTATCTGTTGATTTCCGGTAAATAGTGGTTTTCAATTTCCCACCACTCTTATGTGTCATGCAGTCAAGGAAAGGTAGCGTACCCGATGTGGATTCTAGCTCCATGCTAAACTTAATGTGAGGGTCCAAAGTGTTAAGATATTGAAAGAATTCGTTCACCTTATCTCGCTTTATCACAACGAACGTGTCATCTACGTAACGCCAGAAAACCCTTGGCGGACACTCGAATCCGTTTAAAGCTTTCTGTTCAAAGTCTTCCATGTACATGTTTGCCAAAATCGGGGATATTGGTGATCCCATCGCCAGACCTTGTTCTTGAGAGTATATAATTGAGTCAAAAACGAAATGACTTAGGTTTAGGCATACTTTTATACCTTCAACTATCTCGTCTACGGAGAGTTGCGTTCGTTCTTGCAGCGTGGTGTCTGACAGTAGAAGCCTTTTCGCTACTTCCACAGCATCCGCTTTAGGGATATTGGTATACATCGAGTTGACATCAAAACTAACCAGAACTTCGTCTAGCTCTAACTGAAACCCCGCTACTTTCTTAGCAAAGTCACACGAATTTTGGATGTATGTGGGTGACTTTCCGGCAAGTGGTTTAAGGATACCTGCTAGAAATCTAGCCAGCTCATGTGGCGGTGAACCCATGCCATCCACTATTGGTCTTATGGGAACACCTTCCTTGTGAATTTTTGGTAACCCGTAAAGTCATGGTTGAATTGCACTTTTTGGATACAGTCGATACCACTTGCCTTGCCCCAGATGGTTTATCACCGATCTTAGATACCTCCCAACTTCAACCTTACTCTTACTCATTATTGACGTAATCGTCCCGTTACTGATTTGTCAATAAGGCCCATCAACTACGTGCTGTCTAACTTTCTGCAGGTAGTCACTCTTATTCATGACTACCGTGGCCTTAGCTTTATCTGCCTTTAATTACTATACTGTCTACATGTTTTAATGTGTTTAAGGCTCTTTGCTCTGCTGGTTCAATGTTTGGAACTCCTGGTTGCTAGGACTTTAGGACTGTGACCAACTGTACACGGAATTACTCCGCTTCCATTGAAGGAAGCTTCTGAAACACAGACTCGAATGATCTCTTCTGCCCTTATAACTCTTTTACTTACTGCAAAATTCAATCCCTTCCTTAACAGACAACGTTCTTCGTCAATTAAGGGTCTATCTGATAAATTGACTACGCTGCAATAGCTAGCAGATGGCTTACTCTTCTCTATTGTATTACTAGAACAGCGAGTCGTGGAAAGCAATTTCTCGAACTTACGTATTTGTTTGTCCTTGCACTGTTTACCTTGAGCTGATTTTACTTCCTTCGCTTTGGCACACTAGACCACTCGGTGATAAATAAGCACAGACGACTCCATCTGCTTGACTTGTTGAAGCCGAATTATACAACTTTTACCTCGCACTTTTCTCGGGCGATGTAATTTGCACAACATTTTCCATCACGGTCCATCGCGGTCGAAGCATTTGCATGCTTTTGCACATTTTACGCATTCATCTCTGGTAGGCAGTCTATTGCATTGAACTTCACGCGTAAGTCCGGTCATTTTGACCCGTTTTTCGAAGTTTGGCTTTAGTGAACTGTGGTTCACCACTTTCCGATTTGCATGGAAAATTGTATCCTCAACAATTGCTAGAAGCACGTGTGAAACCACAATCAAGCAATCTTGATCATCCTAATTGCTCATACTAAAATAGTATCCTTCGTGATGTGAGCTGAGATACAGTAAAAAATAAAGATAAAAAATTATGCTATAACCGTCTCAGTTTCGGTTTATCCCTACATACACATGTTTCTCCACGGAAGTTTACACTTGTTGTTTGGGTCTGTCATTCACAACTTGAATAAAAGCTTACACCAATAATACTACCCATATTCCACGAGTATCCACGATCCGGAATCATCCATGTCTTCCGGTATTCTTCTAAGAGGCGAGGGATATCCAGTCGACATTTGAGTTGTTGCTTAACCCCCCCCCCCTATTGACGACCGTACTGTGTAGAATTTAGATCAAAGGCGTTGTTTTAGATCACAATGAGCTTGACTCAATTTGACACGTCTACATGCGCACAAGATTTCTAATGGCTGAGTACATAGGCAAAATCAGTCAGCAAAAAGTTCTTGGGATGCAGCTATTTTACTTCAAAATATTCGGACTTTATTCAAGTTGGCTCATTTGGATAGAAAGAAATCGCTCAGCTGTAACCCCCTTCCGTGCCACCCGAAGAAAGCACGAGGGCTGAGATACTGCCAGGTTGCCCAAGCCTAGACGGGGCAAGTCGAGAGGCAGAGGTCGGGTTCGAACCACGGACCTTCCGGTCAGTAGATTCGCGCTCTAACCGTTTGAGCCATCTCGCCATCTCATTTGGATAGGTACAATGCACAATCAATCCATTGCGAGCGCGATAACCTTATCGCTAAATGATTTCACTGGCCGTCGTCAACACAGTTGGCGAGTAGAGGAGAAAAGCCCCGGTTACGCGTGACTCCATTCGGCTAGATTTAGATTCAGTGTTTACCATAGGGAATACAGGTTGATTTACGTGGTGAGTAGCCAGTGGACGAGCTCCTTTCCTGCAAGGGTAGTAGAAATGACTACCTAGTTATTTTCCATTCGCGTGCCAATGCTTAAGTTCATTTTCTTGGAGTTTTCGAGAATGCATGGAGATTCCCCCGAGCAATCAGCCAGAATCACACACAACTTCGCTACTTCCACGTTTTTAATCTTGGTGGGAAAATGTTTTTTGTCTCGTAAAATGATTGAGCGAACTGCAAAGTAAGATACTCAGGAAAACCCAAAATTTCATGGTAGAAAACTATATGTTTTTGAGATACCACATTGAGTAACTCAGAAGTACTGATGCTTTTCCTCTCTGCTTAAGCATATACAAATCCAAACTTCTTAAGTTTTGTGCACTTTTCATTCAGGATCTGGTGCATAACGTCTTGAGCTGGGATGACTTTTTAAAGAAGGGCGTTATCGAGTACCTGGATGCCAATGAACTGAATGACTGCCTTGTTGCCATGGATGAGTCCTACCTAAGCGATGGTAACAAGTACACACACATGGAAATCGATCCTGCGACGATTTTGGGCGTTGTGGCCGGGCTTATTCCCTACCCAGACCATAATCAAGTAAGGGCCCATCTTGTTTAATGGAGTATATTTTCAATAAACTATGTCACTAGACGTTCCCGTAGTAGTTCCTGGTCGGTCTGGGGTTTGTTTTGTTGATAATATTTTGTATGATTCATCTGCGTGCTTGTTTCAAACGCAGTTCTAAGAAAACCCACCTGGTTTTTGTCAAAATAGTTCAGGTCTTAATGAGAAGAAAGTGTTGGAACGGGAACCACAAACTACTGGAACGCGCTGATTTGGTGGGGTAGAAGGGTAGCGACGTAGAGAGATGGCATTGGTGAGCAGTCGCATGACTTTGCTTTCCCACCCTGTTATGTACAGGCCGACCTAGCGGACGTCAGAACACTATTGGGTGATATCTACGTCCTGGTGATACTTTCAACCGTGAACGAACCTTAGTTGTCGTCCAACATCACCTGCAATTTTGAGCTAAATTTATACTGGCTGCCCAAATATTGGACTGCAGAACCACATTGTATGTCATTCGTACTTGATCGGCTTACTTCATTTATTCCTTCCTCGGTTTTCCGGTTATTCTCACGCTCCATAGGTTACGCTAGTTAGGACATGTACTCCGCATGCCAGAAGACCGTTTGCCTCACAGAGCTCTTTTCGCCCAGCCTTGTGTTGAGTAGAAGCGACCGAGAGGTGGTCAGTGTATGACCTGGCAACGAAGTGTGAAAACACTGAACAGTAAACTTAGTCGGGTCGACAACTGCCGCCTCCCTAGATGGGGACCCTGGGACTCAACTCACCAATGGTTAATGACACTGGCCGAAATGGTCCAGTCGCGCAGTCAATGGCGCTCACGCGTCAAAGCTATCGCCTTCAATGCGTAGCTACTTAATTCCCGAATTAACTGAGCACGCCATCGCCTGCAAGGCTTGGCCGTATCTTCCGCAGTCTCCCACTTTCCGCTGATCGAAACTGTAGCAGATGGAACCGATGTGCCTATGGTACACGGTTTATAGCTGATAAATTGAATTGAATTGATTGACATTTTCAATAGGGTTTGTGAAATATTTTATCAACACGTAGACACTGCCATACTAACAAACTTGTCAGAAATGAACACATCGTCGATTGAAATGACAGAACGCTTCCACTTCGAAAGTACAAAACAGGATAAATGTCTTCATTCTGTGCATTCAGGCTTTGGTATGACTGTATTTAGTTTTTAATTGGTTGTCGCCCACTCAAATGGTCCAGGTCATTTTGAACTCTTGCTACCTCTGCAAGCCCGTTTCCGATGTCTGTGTCAGTGGAAAACGTCCCATGTGAACTTCTTCCCCCGTTCATTAGCAGTGTTGGTTACCATTATTCACATAATCTCGTAATATCCATCGCAAATAATTTTCCTCACCATTTTCGCTTTTCCATTCAGTCTCCTCGAAACACCTACCAATGCGCTATGGGCAAACAAGCCATCGGGACGGTAGCGTTGAACCAACAAATTCGCTTCGATACACTGCAGTATCAGATGGTTTATCCACAAAAGCCGCTGGTACAGTCGAAGACAATTCAAATGATGCACTTTGATGAGGTGAGAACTATGGCTGCTATTGACTTTTCAGAACATACAGTTGTAGGGGGAAGCACGACGTCCGAAAAACCTTGTGGATTTTAGTTCCACAAAATCATTTTGGATACAAATCATACGTGAACCAGACGTCATGACCAAATGATAAAGATAGTTGTGGTCAATGCTGTGCGCAGAGAAAGCCCGTCTATGGAATATATGGTCGTTCCGCGATTCTCATCTCGATGGAACTGATTCTACTTCTTATCGTAACCATCGTATCCACCCAAAAAAGCCACCAACTGAGGGTGAGCTTATTGACGAGCGCTTTTATCGATTTAAGGACCCTTAGGAATGATAGCAGGCGCTAAATTATGAAATAATGCTGATTCACAAAACAATAATTTTTCCGCCAAAATGAGATAAACTAAACCTAACCTATTAGCTCGTGAGTTCCGTGGAGGGTCTCATAATTGTCTATTCGGTTAACTTGGGTTAGCTGCCGCCTGGTTATTACGCAAAGTCACCGCGAAGTTGACGGGCAAACACAAGCACCCGACGACGTTACAAGCTTTTGACTGAGGGATCATTTGACCAATCCAAATTCAAAGCCCTGATAAGGGTAAAAGTTGTCATGGTGGATACTTTGAAACCGGCCCCTGTCTCCTTAAGTCAACGTATGTTGAAATCTACGGAGGATTAGGATTCCTCCGAGGTGTAGAATGAATAAGAGCACCGGACAATACATCGAAGCACGCAATTTCCAAGACGTTGCCTCATAAGCGGTCTAGTTAGTTCATAGTTATTGTGTTACTCATCCTAACCGGCATAAGATAGTGTTGGCAATTAGGCATGGGATTCCGTGCTGAAACCTTGGGCTATTTTCGTTGTTTAACACGACTTATTTTCAAAGTATTTTTGTGGAAGCACTGCTGTCAGAATATACATATACATACATACATATACATAACTCCATGTGCCGGGGTGCTCGGTCTCCGTAGGTCACCTTGGCGGAACTGCCATCTTCACTGCTTTTCCTGTTTCCCTCCACGAGTCTACGACTTCGGTGGATCTGTGATAAGCAGCTGCTGGGTGCACACCAGGAAACCGTGTTTGGTCAATCATCTGGGTGTACCGTTTGGATGACTATTGTAGCAACTTACATACAAAGGAACTCTCGTGGTAGTTATGATAATAGCGAACCACGCGCCATTCACCTCTCCATCGTCCTCGAACTAGTAAAGGTAGGATGGAAACCAGGCGTGAATGGCAAAATAGCGGGAAGAAGTTCCCGTAAAATCCGATTAAACATATGCCAAAGGACTACAGAGGTATGAACTGACTAGTCCTGTAACTATTACTATCATCTTTAAATCCCGTTCCCATCGGCAATGTGCTTGTCAGGTCCTCTACGAGGATTGTGAAAGGTTGGGAATATTCACTGCTCTCAAATAAGCAAGTATCCTAAAGAATTCCCCATATGAGCTGAAACAGGAAATCACTTTTGTGCTGTAAGAAAGAGGATTTGTCTTTGGAGTTTCCTTCTTCAGTGAAGATTTGGCACTAAACCTTCGTTTACGGGACGTTACACTGTGGACTCTACATGAAGCGGGTACCTCCTTTACAGGTTTCTTTTCTGAGACACTAATGTATCTCAGTCAACCAATTCGTTGCACCTCTCAAGGTTGTGACCATTTGTACTGCAAACTTATGATTGTTTTATCAGCTATTCTTACTAGTTGTGCGTTCCCTGATGTCCTTGTTCATTTATGTTTTGGAATTTGAAAGTATTCGATACACTCGTTTCAGAGTTGGTCGTAGGTTGAGAGGAAGTTGATCACCGCGTAACTTGAGTAGTTTTTGATACACTGCACTCTTGGCCAAAAAGTCGAACCCCACTTCGCTAAGTGAAAACCTTTCTCGATCACACACATGGCTATCTGGATAACCTACAGTAGTCTGACATCCGCTTCTGAATTTCCTTCCCATCGAACTATACAGGATATGTATCGGTTGATAAATGATTGATATGAACACAACTGAAGGGTGAACAGAATGTGCGTTCTAAAGCCACCAACATACCGAAACAGTCGCACCGGTGGGACACCTAAGCAGTATAGTCTCACAATGTGCGTGAAAGGTAAACTGGTAAACTGGTCATATCCTAGGTCCACCTAGGTTAGCCATTTTGCGATGCGGTCTGCTCCACAGAATCTTGCCTATACCACCATCACAAACTTGTCTTCCCGAAAAATTCATGGTCTTAAGACCGATCAGTCACTGATGCAGTTAGGAACAACAGCTCAGCGGTCTGTTACGATTAGAGCGTTGGTCTCCGTGGCTAACGAGCAAAGCCTTAATCACATACATAGTACGTACATAATACATGATTTATATCGCTCTCTTTATTTGGTCCCTTGTTAAATGTTCTCACGCAGTACACAACGAACATAAAACGCTACTGGGGACCTTAATTCCAGATTTGTCCGCGGAATGTCATTTACCTTAGCTGGTGTCCTACAACGTTTCCGGTGATCCTTGTCGTTCGCCTTCCTTTAAACTCCCACTGGTGGTCATCAGGTCTATCGCCACGTGAAAACAGTACAATGAAGTAGTAAATATCGATTCCTTGATAGACTCATGTTGGCTTGTTCGTCATTTGTTACATCCTTGCATTGGAAAGCAATCTAGAGGACTTTCACCTCTTCCTCGTCACCCACAATTGCACAGTCGGTATTTGAAACTGGATGAATCTAGCCTTAATTGTCGGCTCAGCGCCTGCATCCTCAACAGAATCAATTCGCACTTACGTTTGAACTTATTTAACAACAGATCTCAAAGCAAAATTATCAGTTTACGAGCTAGCGGGATTTATGTGCAATGAACTCTTGTGGAAACAATAATCCACTCTACTTCTAGCGGTGCGATTCGAGGTTGCGTGAACGGAGACACATATCATCTACGAAAAGAGCTTCAGGAAACAGTGCGTGTGAAGTTGTGCGGCTCCATTAATTTTCGACGACAATGTAACGCATAAACTGGCAATCGTCGATAGCTTCGGCTTAACTCAGCAATATCTCTTGACGTCTTTTCCGCTGAACCAAACGATTATCACTTCACCCTCGAGAGGCAGGAACGTCCTTTTTCTCATGCCGTGATTGCGTAAGAACCCGAGCAATTTGGTCACATTCTTACCCATATGACTAAGCTTTCATAGAGTGATTGAGTTCGCATTACTTGTGGGTGTTTGGAGCATTTACTAGAAAAAATAGGCTAATTAGTGTTACTCTCACGCTCTACGGTAGATTTCGTGATTCATTTTATTACGCACTATTTTTACGAGAAGCTTAGCTCTCAGGCTCACTAGGCGGTATCAGCAATACACATTAAGGGTAACCAGTAGAGCTAAACTCGACTGTTCTATGTTTTGGTTCACTGTAACTAGATGGAAATCAAACATCAAACCAAATTTGTTCATAGTCTCCGATTTCTGAAAATTGTGGAATTTTTTGGAGAATAGTAGAATCGAAACTTCCGGAATTTTGCGGTCCTTTTTAGGGTTTCGGGACTTTTTTCGTCGGTCCAATTGAACCGAACCGAAATGCTGTCTTCAGAATGAGAGATCCATATTCCGATGGAGGTGAGGGCAAATTGAAGGGGCCATTGTATATAGGAGGTGTCTTTGCCACGTTTGGACCAAACTGCGCAGTCGCGTGTCTAGTCTTCAGAACACGGTCAATGCGGGTCTATAGGTTGAGAGTAACCTTGGCGGAAAGCACCTCACTCGGGCTGACCGCACGAGGTTGGTTCTAGTCGTATCTTTACCACGCAGTCTGTTGCTGTGGTTTGGTAAAAGGAATGGAGCGATCCTAGTTGGAATCTGAGATAATTGGGTCAAAGTAACACTTGACGGCGTAAGTTCCGAGAATAAAGATTTATGTGCAAAAGTAGACACGTGAAGCGAACATTTGGTGGAAACCCTTTATTCGCATGCTCTGTGGCCGAAGAAGAGATTCCGTCAATTATTTGTAGTGGACAGCCAGAAGGGTGGCTCGGTGACTTTCAAGTTGTTATACTTACAATCTCCCAAGTGTGAACGTTTTCCCCGTCCCCATGTGACGGTTTGAATGCGTTCAATGTGCGCCTGTGGGTAAGTAGTAGCCGGCTCGCTTCACATGTGAATTGATTCTCGTGTGGCTAAGGTTATGCACTCCTGATATTGAAGCCTAATAACAGCAAAACTATGGCCTCATGCTTCCCTCCTTGTTGTGGGTTAACCACAACAATTGTACTGGAGTGTGAGAGAGAGGGGGACTGTTCAATCGAAGTTGATTTGGATACGAAAAGCTAATCCCCTTAATAATGAGTTTACCTGCATTGGGTTCGCAACCGGCCTGGCTGGTCATCAGCGCTAGACACTCATCTATCGACATGCAGTATCAATGGTGTTTTAGCAGTTTAGTTGTCCCCACCTTGGATCTGAAATGGCCCGATGACTACACACAAGGGATTCCAGTATCCTTTGAATCGGACGGTAGCACTGGTTATTCCAGCTCTGTGGTTTAGCCTATTCGGTGAGGAGCAAAATCGGCTCATTTCTTCGTATGCTTCTTCATCAATCTCTGCCAATCATCGTCGAAATTTAATGTGGCCCAATCCCAAGATAACATGGGAATTACTTTCACTTTATCGTAACGACCATCTACACCTGAAAAATTGTAAAGGTTTATTTCGGGAGTTTAATGGACCACTTTCCAACAACACCTTGCTGTTAAACCTCTAAAAGTTTCGTAGCCGAATGTTAACTGAAGAGTAACTGGACTTATGCACGAAACTGTCTAGCTGTGGGTTGATTTCTGCTATCTAACCTGCTGGATCAGTCGTCACGTACTCACTGGGTTTCACAAGGCTCATGCATGTGGCTTGACCGTATGCGCGCTCTTACGTAGTCATCCGGTTACTCTGGAGCACGGGCGAGGGTTGAGACGTAGAGGTTGAGCTCAAGATAACTCAGTGGTTAAGGCTTGAAGCTACTAACCGGGTGATCAATGGTTGAACCCCACCCTTGCTTTTCCATTGCTCGGACAGCCTTGCAGTATTTGGATGGTAGCTATGCACCAGAAGGATGCCACACGTGAGCGGTGCTAATAGATCTTGTTTTCGAGAGCCGCAGTAACATAAGTCTTATTGAGGCGGTTGTCTTCCAATTTGATTGATCACGTAAGATCCCGTACCTCTACCGTACTTCGTTTCCATCTTAGCTGCATAATTAGTAAAGAGAACCTGTCGGCTGCGATGTGGAGGGTCCCATCAGGGAAGCATAAGTTGAAGCAACAAATGATATAGTCAGGTGCCTGGTAATATCGCGACGGATCAGGGCCCTGAAAAAATGGGAAACGCGGCGGTAGAAACCATGTTCCTCACTTATGTTATCTGGCATTATCTGGCGAAGAGCACCTTTTTAGCTTATGTGGAGTTTTCCTCACATTAGCTCTATTGTTCTTGCGGCATACTTTATCTTACAGGCACAGTACGGGGATCAGAAGAAGCAAGTGGAACACACGCGTAAGCAGTGAAGATGTCCACATTATGTACCAGCGCACGGGGAACTTCAACATATTCGTTAGGCTTAAAGAAGGCAGGTACAAACGGTCGAACCTGTTTAAGTTGCTTTCAAGTACACAGAAACCGATCCAAATATAATTGCGGTGGAAAAAGCCAACAAATCCAGACAGTTCTGAAACTGCAATGCCTGATGTAATAATACATTTAAGGCAATCGGTTGATAATTACTTAGAAGGCGCGTTTGCGCTCCTGAGTTGAGCATTTCGTGGAATATTTGTATCGGATATTTGTGGAACGACACAAGCCTTTCCACACACATCGTGACACCACCCCTGGTACGAGAGCTGAAGGTACAATTAACACAAAATAAATTGTAACCCTCTAATTAGATGATACAATCATTCAAATCTGAATTTTGCCGGATTTCTCGGAGTAGTAGGACCTAATCATTTCCTTATTGTTTCCAGGACAAATATTTGGATAAGTGTACCGTCTTTCCCGACGGCGAAAAAACATTGCCAGAGATTACCCCAGGGATTCATGTTCTCTCTGAGCATTTGCAATCCAACCAGCGCGGTGTGTTTTATATCCCCTATGCTTGAGAAGCACTTCCTCTCCGAGTACGCGGGAAAGCCGAGATTTTACATAACTATTGGTTTGGGCTAGTACTGCGACTTTGAAACTCTGTAATAAAACACTTTTAGTTCAAAGTGAAATACGAGATGATCCGTAAATTGGTGGGAAACAAATCGCAAATTTAGCACGACCAACCTGAAGGTCTCAATCATTTACCGCTGAGTTTTCTTTTGTTGACTGCTTAAATGTTTTTGCAAATGCCCTTTTCTCCTAGCTACCAGCCGGACAGAATGCGATTGTGGCCATTATGTCCTACTCAGGATATGATGTTGAAGATGCACTCATTGTTAACCGGGCTTCCCTGGACCGTGGCTTTGCTCGTGCTTGTGTCTACCGACGTGCTGGGGTGCACTTGAAGATGCATGAGAATGCCGTTTACGACCGTTTGATGGGGCCCAGTGTCGACCGAGGTAAGTCCCCTCAAATATTTCAACCCTACCCAGAATCTGCAAATGCCGTTGTACTATTTGGAGTTGGTAGGAGTGCTTTGAATAGCTAGCGATTTTGTTGGGTTCGTTCAGTGCTTCTCAACCACTGAACCAGTCGTCAAAAGTGACTTTATCGCACAAATCGCGCAAACAACTGAGTCTACTTGGGGTTATCAGTGGAGGTGAGGAGGAGGGCCTAATTTACAATGACGACTGAGCTCGAAATACAGGCGGTAGAACGGTTCATTCGGTAGCTGAATTTTTCTTTAATCCATTGCTGTTATCTTCCCAAAACTCCGAATTAGGATCGCTCTGCATTTGGAACAATGAAGTCCCATCGTTATCCGGTTGTTTTTCCATCCTTGGTTTGCGACAACTGAGGGAATGGAGGTTTGGCTCTTTGACCGAATACATCCATAATCTTTCTGTGGCTCGTTTCTGAGTCCTTATTCTTCCACTTGATCTCAATTATTGATAAGGTCGTGATGCGATAGATAAACGGCCTAACTAATGCGTGTGCTCGTAGATCTCATCGTAACATGTAAGTTTTCTCACTGATTTGAAATTGTCCAATGGGAATTGAATTTTGCCGACACTGAGAGTGGGGTAAACCGCGCCTATCAGTCGCATCGCTCTATGACCCCTGCGCACCTGTTCAGCTGGTTGTTTTCCACCCCTTTTTAACATCACATTACACATTCGAAAAACTGAATGTATGCAGCATGTGTTGATATGGTTTATCACTGCTTTTGACCAGTTGACTCATTACCTTCAATACCCATCCCCCAGAAACGGGTCTGCCACGACGGGGCGATGAACTTCTACAAGCGGACGGTACAGCTTTTGTTGGAGCACGTGCATCCGACCGTCAGATTTTGGTGAATAAGGAAATGCCTGTGGTCAAAGTGAATGCTGCACAGGACAACGCCGGTCAGCTCGGTCTGCACGGTGGGACTCATGAATCAATGGTACGCATCCCTGCATGTTCGTTTTATTCTGTCTGCTCAACCATAGCTCTACCGAGTACTTGAGCTCTGTGCTTTGGTGTGACTATAAACACAGTGGCGGCTGTTGTAAGCCGCCAAATCAATAAAACCTTGTCAGTGCATTCTGCATATGCACACTGACCAACTGTGCCTTGGCGTATCACATTACACTAGGGCATCTGTTCCTGTTCCTGTTACTTTTATACTGGTGGCTTGACTTTGCACGAATGATTAGTTGGTCGAACTAACAGTCGGCAAAATCTGCAGGCCGGTAGTTAGTACACCGCCCATGATCTCGATTTGTTTTTGCTATGTAGCCAACCTTACTCTGCTTGTCAGAATTTAACCATGTTCTTGGTCATATTCTCAATCATATCTTTAGTCAGTTGTATGCGTGAATTGAGAAGGTTACCTATGAAACAGCGAGACTCCGCGAGACTGGAAATTGTTCCCTCAGATGACCTACGCGCCTTCAGAGACGACCTATTTTATTGATATCCCGATATGTATATATTCGTAGCTACTGTTAGGGCCTTCACATAGACCTGAAGACCATTTGTGTACACCACGTTACTGCACAGAGTATGGAGGTTTCATTATGATAATCATTACGAATATTTGAATTTCGCACGTGGGCAGTCAAGACTCGCGTGGTTTGTGAATTGAGGTGCAAGCCACTGAAGGCGTAATGACCGTTGAGTTTCCCCCATCCGCAGAAAGTTAGTTTCTTTGTCACTATTCCTGCATATTTTCAGCATCCTGAAGTGTTCTTCGACTAGTTGACTGTGGGCATCCCGTGTGGTAATATATGCGCTTCTTTGAAATCTAGGCCGAAATGTTTATTGTGTCACCTTGCAGCATGTGACCTTAATCATCTTGCATATCTCACACGTATACTATACATTGCAGGCTCCTACCTCCAGTCTAACAAATGATATTCTGGGAATGCCTGCACTTCAATTCCTTCTACGATAACATGACATGTTTACGATGCATGTGTACACCGTAGCTTGGCGGCATCATGTTCATGTGAACTCGTCCACAAGAACCAATGGTACCATCTGTGACGGGTGGAACGATAAACGCTTCTATGCACAGCGGTTTACGCCCTTTTTGATCCCCTCGATACTGTAACCGTGTTGTTAATGTATTGAGCCACGTAACGTGCTCCAGCTGAGCGTTGTTTGAAAAGTAGTTTTGCGTGCTGAAGGCTGCATTTCGCCTTATTTACCGTGCTTTTGCATTTTGAATTTACGATAAGCTTGAAGTTGGCAATCTGCGGATTCATTCGTTGATTTATTTGTCTCTGGATTTGTTCATTTAAAGTGAGGGCTATGGAACTATATTATAACTTCTGAAAAACTCACCTAACTGGTTGTGCATTTTTACTGCTGTACTCTGTAAAATTCGGGCCCATGTTAAATCTGAGTTGACAAGGAGTTTCGAATAAGTTTGGTTTAGCATCACTAATTGTCATATTGAGATCGATTCGTTGCGCAGTGAACTATTGTCTCAGGTTAGCTTGTTTCCGCTTTGGATTACGTTATTCATTTCTGCTGGTTCGAATGTTGAGCCACTTTTGCTAAAACTAGAGCAGATTACTAGTTGACGTAAATATTCTGTACGAAATGCTAGTGGAACCACTCTGGTTTCCTCCGACTCAATGTCGTTCAAAAACAAAGCGACTGAATTACATTCCTTAGGTATACAATCCATGTGTGTTGGCGGGAAGAGTTTATTGGGATGGTATTGTCTTTCATATGTCGCAATATCTGAACTTCTCTAGCCTCCAGGAATGCAGAATTTCGGGGATGGATTTATGCGGAATGGAGTCGAACTTATGCCCGAATTATTTCCCATTCACAACCAACGATTGACCACTGTGTTTGTATTGGCTGGTCATGCAATAAAATTAGTCAACTGTGACATCTTTTCGGTACCTAGCTGCCACGCTACCCGAAGAAAGCACAAGGGCTGCGATACAGCCAGGTCGTCCAGCCTGTAGAGGAGCAGTCGAGATGTCGAGGCTGGATTTGAACCACGGGCCTTCCGGTCTGAGGTGGTTCTGAGAGCACTTCGTGCACTCATTAATTACGATTGTGGACGTATACAGCTCTTCGTGGCTATATATAAACGTTATTATCTTAATACAGTCTCCCCCTTCAGAATCATTGGAACTATTAGGGGGAACAATCTTAGTTTTATTGAGTATCTTAGCGATAAGCCTGCTTATTGTTAACTGCTTGTTTCTGAGAATTGACAAACCATCTTTAAAAAGTGGTATGCACTCGGCGATGGTTTCTAGCGTATGCAGACTTGGCCGCCCGTGTAGTGTTATGAGGAATCTAGATGAATACCTTTTGCATGCGGTTATTCTCACAGTCTTCCTACGATGTTACCAAATTGATCCAGCTGAGATGATTTCTGTTTACAACACTGCACAACCCCTGTTTCGTCCTTTCACTGTCTTGAGCTGACTTATTCCTGGTTCCCTCTGAATGAGTCACATGTCCGTCAGTTGCCCTCAGTCGTGGTGCCGCATTCGATTGAAATCCAGATGAAACGGTTTCCATGTTGTCAGGGTGACTAACAACAACCACTTCGCACAGTTTATACACGAGGCAGTGTAATTTCTGCTCTGCTAGTCTGGATTGAATTCCTGTATTTTCAGTTTTATTGCACATCTGATGTCGAGACAGCTCAGCCGTTGGTGTTCGAAACTGCTGACAGGAAGGTCCGTGTTTCGATATATGTCAGCAAGAGTGTGATATAAACAATTTGAAGTGATGGTCTTTCAAATCTAGATCATAGAGTATTTCCATTGTGCTGTAATTCCTTGCGGAGTAAATCACTCATTTGGTCGATCTAAAGGTTCTGTGATTTTTTCCTCAAGAGGAAATTGCGACGGCTCGAAATTTCATACCGCCGAACTTGCCCGGCGGAAGCATTTTCTCGTGGTGGAAGGGTATTACTGTACATCGCTGCGAAGCTGTTTATGGGCATCCTAGATCTGAATTAAAATCCTCATTTGGTTTGCCTCGCATTACCGAATTGCAGTTGACTGTGTGATGGAGTACAACACAAACAGATCCTAGCAGCATATCATTCTACTAACTGTGAAGGATGCAAAGCCTCACCCTAATTCTTTTACTTTGTTTCTGAATGTCAGCGATGATTTTTGATAAGCCGGCGCGTCAGTGCGCCTATCTGTATCTCGACAACTAGCTAACTTCACTTGGGAACTTATACTACTCTGTAATTCTACGTTACCGTGTTTATTTGCATCCCATTCGAAAACAGACGGAATTTCGACGCTGCCCAGCTGATTACAAAGGAATCGAACCATCCTATGTCGAGAAGGTTATGTTTTCGACTTCCGAAGGGAACCAGGCAGTGGTCAAAGTCCTCCTCCGGCAGACACGTCGTCCGGAGGTTGGTGATAAATTTTCTAGTCGCCACGGACAAAAGGGCGTTGTAGGTCTGATTGTCCGGCAGGAAGATATGCCTTTCTCAATGCATGGTCTCGTTCCCGATGTGATAATGAACCCCCATGGATTTCCAAGTCGCATGACGGTAGGTGCACCATCATCGATGTATTTGCATATTTTCCTTACTCAGCTCATCGCTTACATTTGCTGTTAGTAAGTGCCAATACCTTCGGGCTAGCAACAACTGGAATGTCAGTGGTCGCGATATGTTGACACGCAGTAAAGGTGCTTGGCTAACATGCAATCAAGTGATATAAACCAGGTGTGGCGATGCTTGCCAAGGCTTTCCACTTGTATGAATACTTAATATCACCTTGACATCCAAATGTAAGAGTCGACCACCCATAGATTTGTTTCAAGCGTGTGAACAACATGAGAGGTCATTCACACTAGCCCAGAAATGCAGTTTCTAGTACAGCCCGTCAGTCCACTCGATCTTTTGGCCCTATGCTGGCCTATGAATTTTACGTGCTCCAACGTAATTCACTTACTGTGCTTAACATTGCAAGCGAGCGCTCATCGGACGTTAAGTTGAGGATCTATATTATCTCACTCTACAGGTCGGTAAGCTTCTGGAGCTTCTTGGCAGTAAGGCTGGTGCAATTGAGGGACGTATTCGTGATGGGTCGGCCTTTTCCGGAGATTCCGCGGAAACCCTATCTCGTGTACTAATCGAACATGGTCACCACTATCTAGGAAAAGAAGTGCTGTATTCTGGTGTCACTGGTGCCCCGTTGGAGGCCTATATTTACTTTGGTCCAGTGTACTACCAGCGACTGAAGCACATGGTTATGGACAAGGTTAGTTTGTTCTGATTCGTCCATTTTGTTTGTCAAACTGATGACTCAGCGCCCATCAATTTTTAATTTTGAACTGTCACCTACCTTCAAGCAAGCAACTGTATCATGACAACTGTGCAATCTATGCCTAACAAAATTTCAATAAGGGCGTGGCTTACACGGTCCTCATTGTTCTCGTAACAAAGTAGAATGCTGTACCTAATTTTCCGCAATGGCTGGACGAACAATGTGCATGGCCTTTCCGTTCTAACTCGTTAAAATTGTTTACCACACTGTGGTTTTTCATACTGCTCCGTCTTCTAACATCCCATCAATAATTTGCAGGTGCATGCTCGATCCCGTGGTCCAGTGACTGCCCTTACTCGCCAACCAACCGAAGGTCGGAGCCGTGAAGGTGGTTTGCGAATTGGTGAGATGGAACGTGACTGCTTCATCGCCTATGGAACTTCGCAACTACTTGTCGAACGTCTCCTAACCTCCAGTGATGTGTACGACGCCTGTGTTTGTGAGAAATGTGGACTATTAGCCACCTCGCGTGTTTGGTGCCAATATTGTCGAAGCAGCCGGCAAGTCGTGACGGTCCGCATGCCCTATGCGTGTAAATTACTCTTTCAAGAACTGATGTGCATGCGAATCTTGCCACGCTTGTCTCTAGGTCACACCTACCGAGATCGGTGTTGATCGTGATGTATCTCTGTACAGCATTTGAACACTACCTACTTCCTCAAAGTTCCGTCTTTGCTAAAGTGTCCATTCTAGCGGTTCGCCTAGTCAGAATATCAACTGCTACATGTGAAAGGAGGAAAGTCTTTCGCTGCGAAGTTGTTTATTAGCAAACACGAACTAAGCAGTTACAAGCCATTAGACACGAAAGTAAACATCTCAGCTGCATTCTCACGCGTCCTCTTGAACTTTCCTGGACGTTCGTTAACAGTTAAACAGTAGTAAACGAACACCGCAAAGCGGTTCTGTAATTTCCGTAACAGCCTTCATCTTCTATCAGATGTGGGAGTGGAGCTTGGACACCAGACCATAAGCTACTCACATACTTCATCAGTAGTATACACCGTTACACATGTAGCATTTGTTGCTACCGCTTCATACCAGCACAACATCACCTCGACTTCTCGAAATACTCCTAGCCGAAGTTATCCGAGTTGAAAATTCCAAACTGAACAGCGAAATGCCTAATTTTTCCGCTGTCTTGTGGCCAAGGAATTACGTGGGCCAATTATCGGTTCAATAGTTAAACCTGGAGGTAGATTTCCAGAAATGCTTTGTGATAAAAAAGGGGTGTGCACTCAGACGAAATTTCTGGTGAATGGCCGTTGAGTACTGGGATTGTTGTTGTTCCTCAGAGAGCACTTTCCAGGAGAATCTGCGTAAACCAGTGTGGTGTGCGACTCCCTTTTCCAATGATGGGCTCTCTTGGAGCGTTGCTGTAGTTTACTCGTTCTGCTGCAACAGACGGACCCATGTAACAGTACACACCGATAAGTGATTATCCGATGTTAAGGCAAACATGCATATAAAGTCACCGTCAACGGACCGCTCTCACCAACACTGAAACAGTCATTTTGTCAGGCAAATGTATTTCTATTTTGGACATCCCGCGGAGTAATGCGTACACTCACAAAGACCCTGTGGTTATAGTTTATTCGTTATTCGTGTACGACAGCAACCTCAATTCTACTACATCTTCCAAATCGCAACTGAACCATGAAATATTCAGTCCACAGTATTGACTCCCAACGTTCGAGAACCTTGGGTTAAGTGCTTCTTTGGTACTGGCTGTTAGATGATACGGTGCGTGTAAGACTGTCCACGAATGTGATACTGTGCAACTCGAGGTGGTGGATATCGCAAATGTCACACTTCTAAATTTGAATATTGGTTTCATCTCGTGAGTCGTGAATCCACTACTACGCCACAAACTCATCTCCGCAATCAGAAGGTAGATGAGTCTGCCATAAATATGCAGTGGACTCCTCAATGAAGGGAGCGTAAAACGACTCATCCTTTGCCGTTAACCCGACGAGAAATACTATGCAACTCGAATGCAACCTCGAGACCTGTTAGCGCTGAGGCTGAACACAAGTATTCGATTTGTGTCTTGTGAATGCAGAGGGTTGCTCCGCCAAAAGTTTCGACATCGGCAGAAATTTGTGCGTGCTGGCCCAACGCGGCCACTTTAACACAGCTGGGTGACTTCTCAGCATGACAACCTACGACATGCCTCTAAAAAGTCCAGATGGAACAAAATATACAGGGCATGTTAGGCGCGCCTTATGCAGTAAATCGGGGTCAGTAAGATATCGGACCCAGTGAGGAAAAATTCTCTTAACTGGTAGCTTCAGTGAGCAAAACAGCGTATTTGAAGAATCTGGGATGAACAGACTTGAACATAAGATACGGCTCCTCCGGTAAAATTATAGGAAACAAGGCAAATGACTGAAGATACTGGTATTCCACTGCAATGGAAAACAGTAATGAAGGCTTAGCGGTATACACTTATTTGCATACCCATTTGATTTTTAACGGGAGGCCCAGCTGAATCTCTCGTTTATGATGTTCCTCTTCAGGTCATGAGACATACCAAGAGAAAATAAATCCACTGTGGAAAGGTGGCCAATAAGGATAAAAAGAAAGTTGTCGGGTTATAATTAATACGACCGGGTATCATCAACGGAGCTGTGCACCTCACCCTTATCCAAAGATACTCGCCAACCACAATTGGTTAACGTGTACTGAACCGTAAAGCCTCTTGTTGATTTCTAACGTTTAGTCACCACACTCTTGCCTGGGTAACAGAACAGACCACGAAATCTCGTTTCAAGCGACTCAGGATAAAATAACAACTTGTGTTAGGATCGCTGCAGAGTGATGACTGTATGAACCCAGTTGGCGTTCCATAGCCTGGTTACAGTGTTTTCAACCCGTGGGTTTGTAGTGGATCGAGCAAGTCACAGATATTTCTCACAGGGCTATGTAAGCAGTCCCGAAGCCGTCACGTCCTTAGCAATGTATGGCATAAAACAAGGGAATGATTTTGTGGCTGTGCAAGACGTGATCCAAGTCATTGGGAATTGAAGTGCACCAATGTTAGTTTGGAGAGGATTCAACTTGAATGGCTTGCAACAACGTGCTCAAGATAACTGGCAATGCCAGTGTCTGCCCTTTGTCACTTCAGTAGTTTGATCAGGATATTCCTCGTAGATGTCCCAAGGATGTGTTAGAAACGGAAATAAATGTAGAGTAGAGCAGAACGCGGCAATCTTGCCGCTCTTGTTTATTCGTGGATTTTCATTTGAGCACATCCATTTTTTGCAGATCCCCCCCAGTTTATCCTGGCATCCGCAAAACACGTAGTGAAAGGTTTCATGGATTTTGAGTACTAAAATGTACTTCTCTAACTATGGACTGTAAACGAGTCGGGTCAGTAAAATAATACTAATTATACCACACAGAATATGTCCTACTCAGAGGACAAAAACCACCGTCCACCATACAGCAGGATTGCTGAAGCATCTTCCAAAGGGCTGTAAGTGTTTGATTCTCCAGCTGTCCTTCTGTCGCGATCGCTTGCATAAGATAACACAGAACCACATAATGTTTTCCTGAAAAAGCTTTCTTTTACAGCAATACCTACTGACTGACGCGTGTCGAATACCTTAGCTAACGCTGGTAAAAAGCACCAGATTATCCCGTCCACAACTGGGACTTTGGCATTCGTTTTGTGGTTGTCAACATGAGTCACGGGTTGACAACGTAACACCTCCCAGTTGTTTACTAAGCCATCTGTCCGGATGAGTCAAGAGGAACAATTGCCGAAATACGTCAATCCGTCCGATGGGCTGCTGCACTAAGGTGAAACACTGAGTACCTTCTGGATCCGATTCTACCTTTAAGGCTGACGGATGCCACAAACAAGTCAAATATTCGGTTCACCCGTTAACACCATCTTACTGAGATGATCAGCATTTAATACCAGATAATGTGGGTCTATTCTACAACCACTTAACTGATAATGCTGCTTCAATCATAGCCGAAGATGGATTATAGGTTTCACTAACAGCAAATTAATTAATGTAACGTCAACAATTCGGGTCTTCCCGTCGTTATTGCGACCGGTACAGTGCGGGTTCTTGATTTCGCGTCTCATCTCTCCACCGTTGCAGTTAGATCACTATTTCCGGACCGTGTGCAAACGACGAGCTATTTATATGGACGCTAAGGAGCAGAGCGATTCAACAGTAGTTTGATAGTTGGTGGTACCCTGCTGAATACACTCTTCTAGTTTCTAATCCCAAGTGCATATCCCTGGGACCGTTTGTGCAGCGTATTCCTTCACCACGACAACACAGTAGTCATTACTGGACCAATTTCGGTGGTCTATGTTCTCTGTCACTAGCCTATCAGGCAGATACAGATAACTTTAATTAAGCCTCAACAGTAAGGCTTACTCGAAAGTTGGTAAGCTATCCATACATCACTTTCTGAAAGCGCGATAGGACAGTACCGAAAGCATTGTAAAAGTCTTTCTCGCTAGGTTCACTTCGCCCCGGTTCCGTCACATTTTGGTGGACATGGGTACTTTCTATTCTCCTCCGGATTTCCATACGACTCCCTATTACTGGAGGTGTCCTAATTCGGATCGTAATCCACGCCTATAGCAAGTAGCCAGAAATTCTTACAGTGAACAGCCCCACAACTGCCACTACAATCCTGGAACTCCGACGAGTGTTCAGTCGGTTTGCACCGCGACAGAATATTGTGCTCGATAACGGCAGTCAGTTCACATCATCAGCGTTTGCAGAGTTTTGTCAGGAGTAACTCATTTCCGCTCAGCGCTATCTCATCCAGTCGAACGGCCAGGCGGAGTGCTTCGCTTCGCCATCCGATGCCAGGTAAAACTGGGTGTTCATGCAGACCACGAAGCTTGGTGGACCCGAATAAATGGAAGATGCAAAAAATGCTCAAAACGTCCGCTAGCTGTTCCACTTGATTCTCACGACTGGTCCTCATTGAAACCATCAGGGACCATAATGGCTCTCTGATATCCCAGCGGCTGATCAATGTCAGTGGCGTTGCTGCCAGTTTCTTTCCAGATTGTCTGATTAAGCGCTTGTAGGTGTAGGCATCTCAGAATGCTTGACATAGACCAGCACCAGATCCACTCCCTCTCCCACTCTTTCTTTTTTTTCACTCTAAGGCTTGAAACATAATTAGATAAACTTTATGGTTGTACGGCAATAAAGCATCATTGTTAACACTCATGTTGCTGTTTCTGATGATGACAGCAACTGACGCCTAATTGTTATGAGGGAAAAATTCCAGGGAGCGATTAGGGTTGGTTCACAAAGGTGTTTGTTCCCAAAATTAACCTAGAACAAGATGCTTACACATCGGATGCGGATTAAAATTAACCGATCTGTGATTCAAGTCAGAATAAGATGCCATCTCTGGGATTGAACCAGCAATTTTTGTGAACCCTACAAAACACGAGACCAGCAAAGGTCGGGTTAGACAGTCTGGTACGTGACTTGGCTGGATGTGACATCCTTCAGGGTTTACAGCCACGTGCTAGGAAGATTCCACAATTGCGAGTTTGACGAAGGACATCTTGATTTTGATGTGGTATGGTATGTTCCCGACAAGCTTTTCGTCGGCAAGGAGCTGAAATGGGAAACGAGGCTTTTTATAGTATGCGGTGTTTGAGCATTTGCACTACACATCCCGACCGACTCTGGCCGATTGACTTTACTCTCAGATTTGGTGATTCTGATTCGCCACAAAATAGTCGTGCTTACACTACTTGTTACTTGCTACGCTACGAAAGCACCGATGACCAAACGCTTGAAAGCGGAATACAAGTAGTATCATTTGTTTCAATTGTCTTTTTTCAACTGTACAACTAGAGCAGTTCCTGGAAAGACAAAGAGACAGTGTTGCCAAATATCGATAGTAACCACGGGTTAATTTAAAGGAAATGCTGAGTCTCAATTGACGACTAGTTTAGGGATTGGTTTCCAGACGATCAGACAGCGTTCAGACCACCGAACACTCCAGTTTGCTCATAAGCAATGGTGTAAATTGATATGCAACTGGAAAAACGTTGAGTCCAACCTTTGTGAGAAGGACGTTCGGTGAGTATGACCAAATTTACCGAGTGAGGTACCCAGAGTTGGTATCAAAAAATCACTAATGCGAGCCGTCACAATTTCCGTGAAATTTTCTAACAGAACGTTATATTGTTGGACCTTATGCAATACAATCGGAGCGGGCCAACCCACCCACCCCCATAGGGGTGGGAAAAACTTCTAGTCCCATGATGGCCGCTTTTTAAGGTAGTGCTGTACTGTTTTCCCGGACAGATCACATCATTCGCCAATTCCGTCAAAGTTATGGGTACCAAAGAGCGCTTCTCTGACTTCTAGATAGAATCACTTCCTGATATCTTAGTTGGCTGGTTAGGCTTTGTGTGGCAGAAAATGGTGAGAAATCAGATATAGAGATACCGTCTGAAAATGAATCACTGTCCTGGAGAGTCTATGATGATGTTACTCGTTAGCCAGGTCCAACCTCTTTAACGACAAACATTGCCGTACTCCATAAACAGGAGTAGATGTAAAAACATATTTAGCTATCATTTTGATACACTTAATTACAAAAAGACTGTTACAACCCCCGGAGGCCGGTAAAATACGTACCTTCACATTGAAGTAATATATGATTTCACCGTAAGTTGTAGGGATTGCACGTCTTACCAGCTAAGGTTGCAGTGTTATCAAACTGGTTTCGGTGCTTGTCACAAATCGAGGGCCACATACTAATATTTACAAACGTGGTTGCTAAAAGGTATCCTCCCCTCCCAAGAAGGACCGCCAGTTCTCAGCTAAGACCAATGGGTTTCTTCTTGGGCTATCTGCTAATAAACTTCTTCGAACTGTAGTGTGCCTGCAATGAATGAGAGAAGCAACTGATGCGGAATTTATTGTTTCCCACCGTCTATAGAACGAGTGGTATGGCTGGTGCATGCGATTTGTGGACCTGACAGTAATAAAGCCCCAAAGATCAAATACATAAGTATGTGGAGATAAAGATAGGGAAATGATGTTGTTGAAGAGCAAATGTACAGATTAAAGGGAGAAAACGGGTGAGTACAGAAAAGCCCACATTAGCTGGGTGGTTCAAGACCTAAATGTTGAAGTTGAGCACTTAGATTGACGTGCTGATCGTTCAGTTCGATCCATTCGGCACGTATTTCGTTGTTTAATCGCAGGAGAGAATGATTTGCAGCTTTTGCCTCTCGGATGAGCGAGGCAAGCAAACGCCGACGATGTCCGCCTGAGTACTGAGCTAGCTTCGAAGGGCGGTGGCCAGAAACTGCGGCTAACACCTGAAGCGGATCGACTCTCCTAGTATGGGGAAGAAAAGGTAATGAACAAAAGACTGCACAGGATTATCGCACCGGATCAATATTTAATGATTTCCAACCAGGATGTGGATACTTTCGGGCAATTATATAGATTTGTAACCGATACTGCCGATGAGTGTAACTAAGTCATTCGCAAATTTTGGTGGCCACATTTAGTAGCCAGAGTTGGAAAAGCGGCAACCTCAGATACAGCAGTGATGCATTGGTTGAACGAAACCAAAGATAGTACGCGCTGTAGATGAAAACGTAATCTATTTGAATGGCGCTAACTGCACACACACATTCATGCTTGGACTTTACAGGTGAGAAAATTCCAGAGCTTAGAGGTCATCACATGCAGATCACACGATGAGACACTTAACACACCGCTAGGGTACCAATTGAGCCACATTGCAGTAGCTTTCTGTCCAGCGAACCTAAATAAAAAAATTGTTGGAAAATTTACAGTTGAACGAGCAAAATACTCTGGAATGTAGAGTGATGAGCCCTGGTTTTGGGACTGTCGGGGACGGTTGAGTAAATGTGTGTGGTCTTTTAGTAATGGTTTACATGACCATCAGTAACGACTTCCCCAAAAAAGATGAACACCGAATACTTTGGGCACGCAGACGTGATGCACTACGGAGTAGACATTCTCGCATCTTGTTATTTTATGTAACGTTGTGAAAAAACACCAGACAGGAAAACCGCATACCTTCACTTAAGCGGCTGATGGGTCATCCACAACACAGACGCACATTACAAGTGCAGAGTCGGGAATAAAACTCGCGGAGTGAACATAATGACTTCATTTGCGCAAAGAAACCCCAAGGTAGGGTCCCACAGAAAAAAATTAGAATCAGTAAAAAAACAGCTCGTTTGCGGGAACCCGAATTGGAAAACTTCATTTGAAATTAGGAGCTGCTCAGTAACACAAAATTCTCTGGTTTGTCAAGAGCGCAACCTTTCGTGGAGTGTCCTGAATACAATGTGAATTTTGTCCACATGTTTCAGAGGAAAAGTGAAGCTCCTTCTCACACGTCAAGTGACCAGACGAAACTCCCAAGTGGATGTGGATACGATAGGCTTCATAAGTTAACACCTGATTTAGAGATCACCTGGCGGTAACCTCAGGGTATTAGAGGAAGAGCTTTGGGATGCAAAGAGTGAACAACGTTCCGGTTGATTTGATACACCAAGGCAGCTTCTTCCGTCGGATTTTAGTAACGCGCGACCCAAATGAAACGGATTATACCAATGTAATAACCACATATTGTTGAAAGATCTACGGTCGATCAATGTGGTTGGTTTATGTATCCGGTTGTCAAGGCCTAATGCCAATATGGTTTTAGTTAGTTACCTGAAATAAAACGGCAAAACTTATGTTTCGGTGACTAAGAGACGCAGCTACCAAGAAATGGGAACCTATGACGCTTTATCTATCGGTTTCTACCCATGTCTCTCGGCTGTTTGAAGTACACATTCCTTCCCTCAAGATCACAGGTCGATTAGTCATAGCCATGAACTAAGTTCCCTGTTTTCCGCATCGTCAGTCGGAGAAGTCTGCGATCCTCTGCCTTCGGTCGTTTCGATCAAAACGTTATGAATCAATCATTGACAAGAATCATAGGTTCCGAATGCCCTTTGTTCTTACCCAATCTTACAAAAGGGCTGCGAGTAGTAACCGTAACACAACACATTATTTCAAAGCTAGGAAAATGCTGCGCATTGGATGGATTGTCGTAACCAGTGAAAAACAACCCTTTTCGTGCGTTAACACGCCTAGCGATAGTTACATTGGAGAACGGGTTGCTGGGGCGCGCAAATCACAAAATACGTTCGTTATACAAAAAAAAGGAAATACGTTAACTGAACAATACAGACGATGCAGTGGTTACATGTTAGACAAAACACCTATGATACCGACAAAAAACACTTGTGCGAAAGCATTCTAGTATGCCAGAAACGCTCTTTTCCAACAATTTCCATTGCCCCATCCATCGATTTTTGATCAAAATCACTATCTTTGCTTCCATGTGTTGTGTTATCTACCAAAATGAACAGAGGTGAAGCATCCAAATCTACTGAGGGACAATGGCTGTCCTTTCGGTGTTCCGACTCTAGCTGAGTCTTGCTACAAATTGACACTACTGCGTCAACGACTTTTCATGACTTCAAAACTACCCGCCATCCTCTAGGCGTTCTTCTTCATGGTAGACTTCTAAACTCACTTCGACTCTTTCTCTGTTTGATTTTTCAAGGCGATAAAAATAGCGTGAATTATGCATATCCGTTCAGGCAGTCTTCAACTCAACGCACAGTAGTATTCGAGGTGTACCGATGAATACGCTAACCGAACAGAGGACCGCCGTACGATATGTCCTGCTCATTACGCTAATAAGCAAGTTATTCTTTCTGCGACTGAAAACGATAGGCAAGCCGTCGTGTTTAACTCATTTGTATCAAGTTTTCTCCATCTGGCTCCAGAAGAACAAGAGTAGGGAGGTTCTGGGTATCACCCACTGGCGTACCACGGTGGTCTGGCCAAAGACGATATTTCCGTCCGGATTGGGAAGGCCAGAGGACCTTGTGTGAACCTGCATCACTTGTATCTTATCCGTCAACGGTCGAGTTTACAATGCTAGGGTGCGCTCCGTATTGTTATATGGATCAGAAACCTGGCCGCTGCGTGCTGAGGACGCTGAAACGCCTTCCGTGTTTGACCATCGGTGTCTTCGGAGCATTGCTCGGGTCTGGTGGAAACACCGGATCAGTAACGCTGAAGTACGTCGAATGGTCCTCGGAAGAACAACTCACCTATGGTAAACGAACTGATCATATTTCATTGGTTGCGCAAGTTCGCTCACGTGCTCCGCATGCTAGTTGACAGACTTTCTCGCAGAATCCTTTTCGCAAACCACGTGAAGGTGGAAACGAGCTGGGGGGCAAGGGTCAAGCAATGATTTGGCAACGAAGTATGAAAGCCATTAGCAGTAAACTCAGCTGCACTGAGCATTACCACCTCCCTGAATGGGAATCCCGAAAAGCGACACATCATTGGTTAGAGATATTGTCAGACATGGCCCAATAGCACGCTTGCATCCAAGCTGTTGCCTTCAATGCATGGCTTCTCCTTCCGGTCACCCCAATATATAGTCCACTGACACCGCCGTATTGACGCATCAATTACATCAGCTATCGTCTGCAATGCGTACCTATCTACCTCTGCCTTCCCAAATCATCGGCGAAATAAACTGTGGCAGCTATCACCACTGTACAGCAAGCGCGCGGTTTTTAAAGTTGATGAGGTAACACGGTATAATTAAGTCGAACAATGACAACGTTTTCACACAGCGACAATTGCTGTGTGAAAATGGTCAGTCCTTGGCGTAATCGATATAAGTCTTTGCCCACCTGAGGATAATGCTTGACCTGATGTTCATAAATCAATTGCAATGGTCATGTCTGCGGAGGATTTTTAGCGAAGATAAACCTTAATGTGTTCCCATTTGCAAACCGCTTTTCTAGATGGACGTTCACTTGTGCGCGGTGTTCCCTCCGCAGGAAAATCAGTGTACGTGTTAGGCGACCTTCATATTAGTTTAATGCTAATTTCAGAAAATCATGTGAGATTTATGGGACGATTCTAAACAAGATGAGCAAAATAAGGAATTTTTCAGTGTTTTATGTACAACCACGGCGAGTAGCTGAGCGCATGTATCGGACAAAGTATGGCGAGAAATAAAGTGGAAGGCTATTTCTTCGTGTACAGACTGAGTCAGGAAGCATCACTATTGCTCTTTGCGCTAGGAAAAAATAGCAGGGAACCTGACAGTCATATCTACGCATGTGACCCAATCACAGCACATATTCACACAACATGACAGGCTAGAGGCTTTCAATAACCGCATTCCCAAGACGATCGGCTCTTCACTGATACAGTCTGATCAGTGGCTGCGCAATTATACTCGCTTAAAAAAGATATCACTGGCCGTCGATTAGGAACATCGTGTGGAAGTTTGTTATACCGGGGACGGTGTTTAATGTAGAAAACCGAATGATGACAAAGAAGAGAATAATACATCCGGTTGTCTGAGGCAACGGTGAGCGATGATACTAACAAATATCAACGGGACATATATATTGGTTAGGAATGTAGAACCAATGAGTGAGTCGTGGGTGATGAGGGTAAAGCAAAACGTCATAAAGCGGCGGAATCAAACAAAATCACAAAACTAACGCACCTGTGTTTCACTTTCCTAAAGTTCGACTTGCTGTCGACCAATCTTGAAGGACTATCTTTGTGGTTTTCAGGATCTGAGTCAGCCTCGCTTGAGGAAGAGGTGCTGACTGAGGAGGACTGTGAAGAAACTTGGGAATCTGATGAGTTAACGGAAAGGGAGGTGGCCGAAGAACTGGAGTGGCTGGAATGAGAGCTAAAATGTTCCAACAGATTTGTGTCGCCTGGTTCACGATTGGGTAACAACGCTGTTTCTCCAAATGCATCTTGCTCCGCCACTGAGTAGTCGTCCTCCGCGTCACCGGTTTCCACTGGCTGAAAATCAGTCGCGGTTGACCTATGCTGCTGGCTTTCAACCAATTCGACTGCATTTTTAGAGAGACAAAAGTGTGTCCAGTAAAAACACAAGTTCCCAATTCGTTTTAAATCCTGTACTAAACAAAATACCGTTGGTTCTTAATGCATTTTACTGCATTTCGTGTTGGCTTCACGGAAGTATATCAGCATTCAATGGCACCGGCCGTCGTTGGGACTGATGTGGCAACGCCACTAAGGTTCAGATGGAGGGTGCACCCCTAAACAAGACGAAATGCCACGTGCAAAGCAAAAGTGGCAATGAAATTTGTTTGCGGTGAGGTATTACTTGTCATGTACTGTAGACCATCTAATGATATTCCGTGGTGACTTCGGTCTCACCCATGAGCAAAGGAACCACTGCCCGTGATTCGGAAAGACAACCATTTAAACGCTAATGTTAACCGCAGGCCATTTCCTTCTCTGGAAAATACCAGGTAAACTAAGCTCGTCCTTCTCATTAGATTCAGTACGTATGCTCATAGACAACCGCCAGTTACCGATTAACTCAAACTATTTTGGTTCATAACTGCCGGCTTCGAATGCTTTCTCTTTCCTGTTAAATGCTAGCTTGGAGTGACAGAAGAAAATAATGAAAAATCACCAGTTTGTAAGATCAGCAAAAAAATGTGAAGCACCAGAGGATATAAAGAAAAATGGTAAACTCCAGTTGATGTCGCTGTCAAAAGATACCAATAGGAAAATGTCTCACCGGATATTGGACACTCGCTTCTTGACCGTGCGCTGTGTTCACTAGGAGGAAAATTCCGGTTCCAAGCTAGCAATAGGGCACCGCCTATTCTAGGTACTGGCAGCTGTAGTGTGTAGTAGTAAGTCTCGTTAAACAATATTGAAGGAGACGTGCGTCTCCAGTAAATTTGCCGGCTAACCCTTTGTCATAGTAACTAATCTCAAAATGAACAGCCGAGGTTCGCAAACATAGAAGAATCAAGATAGCATGGCGAACGTTGATTCCTCACAGGAGTCAAAATGTCCAGAATTTGAGTTGTCTCAGGCTACATAGCAGAAGCCCAATATCCCCGTGTTTTCCAGCGCTCTTGTTCCTGTTCCCCTCTTCTATCCAATACGAACTTCGACAGACAGGTAACCGCTTCTTTAGGTCCCATACTCGTCGCAACCGGCTCTACGTGTGTCTGCTCACAACTGTATGTTTGTTGCCGTTGTGGCTGGGTGCCTCTTGCTAGGGGAAGTCGGTATTGCCTGGAATCGAACGTGAACGATTAGGGCGGATTTCAGACCGCCGCTCACCTGGCCACGAGTCCAAGGTCACTTCACTGGGCACGTGTCCGAGGTCGTTTCACTCTGCACGTGATTCCCTGTTGGTCCGTGTCTCTTCGTATCTGAAGGCACAGCAGTTCGCGCACACTATACACGTAACAATAAGCGATTTAGCTCACATTGGGACTGTGATGTTTTGCAGCGCAGTATGCGTTTGTTGACTATACTTTGTTGGTTCTTTTGACGAACCTTTTCCGTCCTCTGTTCCCCATTTATACCGTTTGTATGTCCCAGACCACCACAGTGACTGGTATAACTGAGCCTTACCGACCACCGGCTTGCTATTACTGATCAACCAGACCCATGGTTTCCGCTGCCCCATCTGATGTTAATCACAGTGTTGGTGTCAATGCCGGTTTATCCGCCGGCCAGCATCTCAAGTACGGATGCCCCTAGCTATCTCATTTCTGAATTCGGGTCTGCGTGAGGTAAAATAGCAGTAAAAGCCGGCTCTGTGGAACCTCTCACACTGACCGGCTCCCATAGTGAGAAAACAATGAAAAAATTGGGATAGAGTAACTGAAAAACTGCAAACCTTTAAAATACCATGCGGAAATTAAAAAGTGCTGGTAACAGGCACCAAAACACCTTATCAGCACCACAGAAATCTAGCACGCGAGGGAAGATGAAAGTGAAACAATTAGCCGAACACTGCTTATATCGTTTCCACTTCGATGCACTTTTACGTGAAAACGAACTCACTAGCTGGTTTGTGGGCGAAACTACGGTGCGAAAGGGCGTTGGAGATAAAGGAGCGCGCTGTGTGGGAACTAGAGTTTGGCACACCCGACAGGTGCTTGGCGATGTAGGAAGCTGTGGCGGAGACCGCATCATTGATTGATAAGCCCTTGTTTCCATGCAAGTGGGCGAGATGGGAGGCGAGACAGAACTCAGCCTTGTTTAGGTAACTGTCACGATCGAGGTCAGCCAGACGCCTAATGGGAAAACATGAGAAAGTGAAGACACCGTGGATTTAGGGGCAACGTAAGCGAGATCCATTAAAAAACGCGGGACAGCGAGGACCCTGGTGGTCTAAATGAGAAACATGCAGAATTAACGCCAGCAGCAATGATGACATAGTGGCATTAACGCATGTGACAAGACGGAAGTTCCCACATAAAACTAAGAGAAACGGCAACTGTCATAGTTCAAGGTTTGGTAACACGTCATTTGTGTGCTCACAGAGCCGCATCAACAGAACCCAAAGAGTGCCTATTACGTCAGCGGCTTCATACACTCCACATGCACCGAATGCACCTTCAGCCCATAGCCCCAGCTGTTTTTAACTCTGTTTCATGACCTTAGATCACGAAATGTGCAAGCGGATATAGGTCCTGTGAGAAAAGTCAGGCATCCACAGCGTCATCAGTGTGAATACACTAGTGGTAAACCCATACGAACATAGAGGGAATAGTCAGCAATTTAGGCATGGCAATAAAAAAATGAAGATTAAACAGAAAATCTGATGAGCGGAGCCCACACCAAAGGTAGAAGACACCGTTGACAGGTAGTGCGGCTATATCTGGAAAATACGCTTCAGCTATTCATGTCCTAGCATGTCAGACCACAAAACATACCACGGTACCCCTCCCTTTAATAAGGCACATTCGAGAGTATCCAAATGCATATCTGGAATGGTATTTTTGTGGTAGAGCTGATTTATAAGAGCCACATCGAAGCTTTCTGCACCTGGATAATGGGATTTTAGTCGAGCTTTAAACGGATTCCGCGTGCGATGAATCTTTTCGGTAGTCATGTATATTCATGACTACGACACACTAGTGTATCATAATGGAGCTTGTTTACGAGTCGTAAGCCCATCATCCACGTCATAATGAACAAGCTGCTTTTTCCCTCCTATCTCAGCAAAATTCAGACGAGAGCAAAGAAACGAGAAACATACTATATATTTTATATCATACAATATTATATGTCATATTACACATAGTAATACACAGTAGCACATGGTATAATATTATTTCATACTTTAATATAACGAAGAAAACAGCGGCAATTAATAAGATCTCGGTAAACAGAACGGTCCTCTAAAAAAAGACCACTCATTGGGAACGGTAGAAAGCTGCTCCCCATTGAGGAACTATTCTCCTACAATACACCCATACATATCAGAAAGAAGCATTGAAGATAGTTAGGACATCCAAAAAACAGCCGGCGGAACAAGATTACTGTAATCATCCACACACAAAACAGAGTAAAAGACCGGATCACTTCACTTGGAAGGTAGCTCCCTCACTTAGACCACCTTAAAGTGCACTGCGAACCGTCTTTTCACACCAGCCAAGCCTATTGTAGACATCACTGCCGTGTCCGATATACTTCTGGGTGGTTGCTTCTGCCATTAGAAAAATTTATCATATCGTGGCAGCATTATTGCAACAAGGTAGGGCTGGGTGCTAGTTTCACGGGATATCATATCACTCCACTCGAAAGCAATGTGTCCAAACTAGGGCTTCATGCATCCAGACGGTTTAAATTGTCGGTATAACACCCGGATGCGTGCTAAGTGTGCAGACAAGCAAGGTGAGTGAACATATTTACCAACCTTTTCCACTTGATTGAAAATTAACCACCCTGTTGCGCGATTTGACTTCCTAAAAAAGGGTCAGGCCTGGATTGATTGTCTCAATGATCCGTAATGCCAGCAGTTCCTGAAACCTCTGCATCGCCCTTTCAAATACTTCTGAAAACATTGCATGTTTGCGAACTAACTCCCTGCTAACTCCCATCGGCATTATTGAGTGCGGCATTTTGAAGCTGTAGTTTGATCAGGATGCCCATATTATACTGGTCTACGCAGGCCGTCTGTGAGTTTCCTTTTCGACCTGTCAAAGTTAGCTTTGCAACACTAAACAGTAGCGGTTTTGACAAAAACCAAGTGCCAACTCAACCTTCCGAAACCAGTGTGCCACTCTAGAAAAGCCAAACGGAACCCCGTTCACGAAATACACTCATTTGCACACTGATTAGGGTTTAACGGGAGACTCAACTGAATCCTAGCTGAATCTGTTATTTATGACATTCTTCAACAGAATGTACTACACAACCGCCGCCAAGTTTTAGTCCGTACGATACTCGAGATGTCGCAGTATATTCCCTTGAAGGGACACTACTTATAAGGTTGCTGAATACTCTTCGACAGCCCACGAGCGGCATAACAGGCAGACTCAGTCTCAGAGTTACTGTCAACCTTACGTCCTACTTGAACCGAAATTGTGAGCAGTTTGTGAAATATCCTCGTCTGTAAACTAACTTGTTCCAGCTCAGTTTACCAGCGCTAGACTGCTGGTCCAAGTTGATATGATTTTTGTCCACCGGTGACAGGAAATAGCATAACGACGCCGAATCATTTAGTAACACTCAGGGTGGAGAAATCGGAGAGCCTACGCGTTGAAGCCAATGGCTTCGGACTTGTCAAAGTGCTTTTTCTGTTAGTCCTGCTGGAACAAATATTAGGTGGCTGAAAAACGGCCTAGTAATACTTGAATAAACGGTAGAATAAGTTGTGGGTGATGATCGATGAATTTAAAGAATTAAGAGCTGTAAGGGCGAATAATACTTGCCGGTTGCTGATGCCGAAAGAAACTTTAGGGAGCCCGTTCTGCACCTTTGACCAGAAGGTCGGACGCAAAAGGCTGCGAAAGACGCAGTGGTTATTTCGTAATCTACAGTCCTAGCCTGTGTCTTAGCAGTCTGACCTAGAAGGTAGAGGGAGTTCGGGTTTTCCTGAGTGATCCTGTTTGGAGACATGACTCAACAGCCTCAGCCATTTGCGTGGGTATGCGGTTTGCACCTACAAAATGTAAAGTCTTCGTCCAGGGTTTTGCAATCTCCAGTGTATCTCCGAAACTTGAGAAGGAGCAACTTGAGCTCGTAGATTGGTGCACATACCTTTGTAGCTACATAAACCGTGGTTGTTCAGCAACAAATGCGCGCATTATCAGGCCACGAGAAACGCACGTCCAAGTGATTTGCTGATTGCGTCAAAAATGTTTAATCCATAAAAGGCAATTACAAGGACGGTTTTCCTTTATGTTTACCGAACTTGGCCAATCTGATCCGAGGACTTTAAACAATTTCATACTTTGCTCACCGGTGTCTGCGAATCCTAGCGAAAGGTAGCTGGCTGCGGGGCGTACGCAACGGAATGGTGCGTCCACGGTGATAAGTCAGAGCAGGTTGAGTTGGCTGGCGCACGTACTATGCATGTTAAATATGCAGACCCTAAGTTCAATACCCTAAACAGATGTGCGCCCCAGAAGCGACTATTTTAGGTTACTCTCTTGTAGGCCCGCTCAGGGGAGATATTTTTGGTGATTGTTTCAGGAAGAGGAATGAATTGGGATCATTGAAAAGAAAGCCATGTTTTTAGATCATGTGGCAGGACACTGTATGGTCACTATCCATGGCATTAATAGTTTAACGTAACAGTAAACTGTTAAAACTGGATGAATTGAGTAAGGTGTGTTTACTGAGATTTCGATCAAACCATGTGTTCTTAATCTAAATGAACGTCCTTTACCTGGTGTAAAACCGATACAATAAGGCCGGAAAGTGAACCAGATGGATCGGCTGTAAAATCCACAGCATACCCAATTGAAGGCTTATAAGTGTCACATTAAATGGAGATACCTAAACAGCTGAAACCCAGTGTACGCAGAGGGTAGCTGGAACCGCACCTGATGTACACACACAAAAATGGGCAGTCAGCACTGGCCAATAATTAGTTTAGCCTGCATAATGGTGATCACAGGTTATTCCTAGAACCAGTGCAAGCTTGAAACCAAGAAGTATCCAGAGTGGTAACTTCCAGAGATGAATCGGAACCACTAGGTAGTTGGTTCAGCCGTAGCGACCTTTCAGTGCCCAACTGCCATGTCACCCGAAGGAAGAACGAGGGCTGAGATACTACCAGGTTGCTCAAGCCTAGACAGGAGCAGTCGAGACGCAGAAGTCGGGTTCGAACTACATGCCTTCAGGTAAGTAAGTTCGCGCCTTAACCAGTGAGCTGTCTCGCGCTGGAACCGATGGATTCCGTTTCGGGTAGACTGTGGGCCTGCACAAACATACATAGAGATGAAGCCTAGAATGAGAAACCCCAGTAAGTAATACCAGCCAACATGCTCTCCGGAGCACCAAAGCGGGTGGTGCTGTCTAAAGGTACACGCGCATGTTAAACAGGTGAACTGGATGGGTGAATCGGATGCTGGGGGTTGCTTTGAAAGGTACTTGCAAGCTATGATTCCATTACCGGAATAAACGGGTATATCGAATAAGACTGACAAAAATAATCGGTAAACTGGGTGAGATGAGCCACTATTATACCAGTTAAGATGCGCTTCTTCCCGTTCTTCACAGGTGATTACTATTCCGTTGATGGCATTCCGTCGGTCACCGTTTGCATCAGGCACGGACACGTTCACCTTAACCAACATTCAGCTAAAAACACGGAGAAATGACGTTTTGATGGATTATACCGCCTATAAACTTCCTGGATTGATCTAGATGGTGTTGACCTCGGAAGAGATGGATTAAATCTCGCATTCTACAGCTTGAGAAGTGACGCACTACGCTTGGCGCCTTACGTCATTAAAAATTGCGTGGATTTTTCATATGAGTCGAACGTCAGCGTTCACAAATACTAGATACTTGTGCCTGTCTGGACTATGGAAACTTCTTGCATCATAATGCCTTTAAAATCGCTGCTAGTGGCAATTGAAAACAAGTCACGGTTTAACCACACTTCGCCGAGGGGTTAACATTACAGTTGACATGACAACTGTCAATCCACACGAAGAGCGGGGTGTTCAACCATAGTGGATAACTTACAATAAGAAAATCCAAAAGCATCCTGTTCCGGTTAGGCACAGGACTACGAAACTCATGTTTTACTCAGTGACCAAACTTGATGGACGTGAAACATGACACCAATTATGAAATTGATTAAAAGTTGACGGCCTACTACTGGCTTCACCCTTTTGTGGCATTCAGGTAGGTGTATTCCTTGGATTTTTATGGATCCCATTTACTTTCGTTTCCGCAGCAGTACGAATAGTTGCACTGAGAGTCGAGTACTAAGGCCTTCATTCCTGGTAATGTAGATGGCTGCATTCTATCCTACGCCATATTCCATTGCTGTCTAGCTGAGGCGGGCTGGGCAGCAAGACGAGAAAGTGCACAGTAAACTGGGTTGAAGCAATCGATTGGGACATATAACGAACATGCTGTGGTATGATACTCTCTTCAAAACCCGTAATTTAAGAGCACAAGCTGGTCGTTGTGAGATGACAGAGTAGAACTCCAATCAAAGTCAAATGAAATAAACGACCAGATAGATGCTAATATCCTCTTGGTATTGTGCTAAACGTTTTGTCAGGTATACCAACTGTTGTTTATCCCCTGGGTATTTTGGTCGAGTAGTGGGGATGTTAACCGCTACATTCGTTGGTTCCAGTAAAGATATCTGCACGTTATACTGAATGTCTGTGGACAGGATGCAGTTTGCGGAATAACGAAGAACTACAAACCGTAAAAACATGAAGTCCCACCAGTGTTAATCTCATGAAAAAGTGAAAAAAACTCCGCTGAGAAACGTCTGGAAAAATTAATCAAGTGACGTAAGATGGAATGTTTTGACATGAACATAAAGCGGCACTTGGAACAAGGTATCGCATCATCATCACCGACAGCATGACATTAGTGTTCGACACTGATGCTAGGACAAAATTTTTACCACTAGAGAATGAGGAGACCTACCAAATTTGCTTCAAATCCTCAGGAGATACCCGAAATTGTGTCATAAACAGCTGCTGAATATCCGAAAAAGAGGCTCGCTGAGTGTTAGTTGTTTTGCCATCTGGAAACAGATTTTCAAATTGATTCGCATATTCGACCTCTCGTTTCGGATGCAAAGTAAACAAACTGAGCCAGCGTTGATGATGCTCTTGCTTCGGCTCAGTTGGAACTCGTTGTGTTCCGTTCATAGTGTAATTTGTGTGAGATTTCGTTCCACAGGGTCCGACTCCGGTACTCTTTGACCGCGAACTGCGCTTGAGTCTGACCTCATAATCTGTATTGTCAATATCAGACGATGGGGCTGACGAGGCATACAAATAAAATAAGTGGAACCAGTGGAAGGACATTGGGCAAACTTGGAGAAACACCATTACCTCGATACCAGGTATTCGCGAGAACAAGAACCTTGTTCTAAAGTCGACCTCCGAGATGAATTACTGGGTTGTTACCAAACCCATACTTATGACCAGTCAGAGTTGCACAGAGACCAGCCTACACACAAGGCAATAAAAATACGTTACAGTTTGAAGTTGTCTGAACTAGTAGTATAGCTATTCCCGGTTCTAGAAAACAGTGCTGCAAACTTAGATGAAAAGCAGACTGACTCATTCAGATCACGAAATCCTACATCTGGAACCTTTATGTGAGTTGAGTTGTCTGTTTCGATAGAACTGCAGTAAAAAATGGACAATATGCAAAATAGCGAGAGTATTCTGGTATGGTGGTGACTAACACATTACCTTCAGAGTACTAGCCGCTGTAGTCACAAGACTACAGTTTGATATCGCTTCAGGTAAATTGTGGCAAGCAAAGTAAACAGGGTCATGTTCTGAAAATACCTATTACGTCATTGTGACTAAGACTTTTGAGGCTAGTAAATCATCCTCGAATAGTAATCAGCTGGCTGCTTCAGATAATCATTGTATACGAAAAATGGAGTACAGATACGCAAAACTCGAGAGGGGGGAGAAGGAGAGAAAAGACAGAAAATGTCACTTGGCCTTACTCAAAGGACACATTTTTCCGCCAAGTCCCACATGGTGTCTCAGCTGACAACTGACTCGTTCTGTGGTGACTACTGGGCCAGTCGAGCTGGAGTGTTGCAGAGAATCTTGTCTGTTTGCACAAACTGGGTACACTCATTCTGATGCTGATGGTTCCAACTATTTCCCGTAAGCTCCAGACGGGTGACATTTCAATGAAGGAAACATATGAGCAGGATTGAAGATATTTCTTATGGTGATGAATTTCCTTTGATAGACAGGCTAGGAAATCAGTCTTTCTTTGTGCAGTTTTTGGGATGGTTGCCAGATATCCTCTTCAATAAATCTCTCTAGAAATAATAATATATCCCGTACTGCTGTCGGTTTGTCCAGCAACGCATCACCTGAACGGATCTTCCGAGCCGAATTAGCCTAGTTGTCGGGATAGATCGAGTAGGTTGTCAGGTCGAACACCAGCTGAGACTTGAAAGCTAAATGTGCACATTCGTTACTAGACACTTGAGTAAGGCCACGTGACGTGTTTTTTCTCTATCTCGCATTTTCAAATATAATCATAAGCTACAGCAACCAGCAGATTATTTGGAAAAAAATCCGCTAGCCTCAAAATATGTTAGTGTAAACTCAGGGGCGCTCACTAGAGGGTTGGTGATCGGTAACATCATTATATCTATGCTTCTGCTTGCCCGAAAAAAGGCGCAGTGAACATCAGAAAGCCGAACATATTTCGTCGTCATTTCCTAAAATTCGAGCCGAAGTATCTTTGTGTAACTGAAACATTTGTATCACACAGTGACCAGTAAGAGTGACATGGGGAGTGCATTACTTAACGGTCAAGTAGTTCGTTTATCTCACACAACTTAAAATAAACGCGAAAAAATGTATCAAGACAGGGACATTCGAAGTTGTCGCTGCTGTATAGTGGGAACTGAGGTCGTACTGCTGAAAACCAGTCATCCGAACAGAGTTAGGCAATGTGCCGAAAAGGAATGAACACACAAATCCCACTAAAGGGTACATAGCATCATGGCGCTGTTGGGCAAACTCACGAGTATGCACTGGGGAGGTGACAATCGGTGAAATCGCCCGATTTTTGGGCCTGTGTTCTAAGTTGCGATACACCCACTCTGGCGTCACATGTTTTATTACTGTACCGTCGTCGAAGGCGTGCCACACAGTACCGTCAGATGTGCTTGTATTGGAGTTCAAGGTGGATGTTGACACCGAGCCTGAACTGACCGATGAAGAACTTCGATTTACATAGTGTTCGCGACGTTTGTGAAAATGAGATCGATGAGGACTGAAGGAATCGTTTGATTGCATTGCCCCTTTTTGGAGAACACCGTACGGATCCGTCCGCTCAACATGCTCCTTTGTTAAAAGACCTGAAAACCGAAAAAGTTGTCTGTTAACATAAGTCCAGTAAGTAGCAAAAACACCCGGCTGCATAAGTGTGAGGAAAAATTGGAGCTCCGCCATGTGTTGTATAAGTGTAGGGTAACTGGGTGGCGTGCGATGCGGCCGGTTCACCTCAAACTGGCTTCTAGAGATAGCTCAGCGATTGAGGCGCGAACCCGCCGTTTGGAAGGTCCGTGGTTCGAATCCAACCTCGGCAAATGGACTGCTCCTGTATAGGTCTGGGTAACCTGGCAGTATGTCAGCCCCCGTGCCTCTCTCGGGTGGCATGGCAGCTATGCACCGAAAAGGTGTTACAGCTGAACTATCGCTCTTTTTTGCTGCTTCATAGTGGTTGCGCAATTAATTGCTTCATTGCATTTATCACGTATTGTTCCTCGCTTTACCATTCAGGGTGCTGTCTTACGTTGTTGAGCACGCATACAAGCCTTGACTGACAAACACTGTTCACCAAAATAGGATGAACACTGGTATGCACGTACACATTGATACCACACTGATACACTGGCTTGTAACAATATTTGGTCAGATGCTCTACCAAACACCCTCACAAACTTGTAAAGTCTGAGAAAGTGTACTTTTAAATTACAAGGCTTCGAGTGTATATGCCTCAACGCTTCACTTCAAAACAGGTTATTTTGGGGTTTCTCGCTGTAATACCCACCTAAACGTTTCGACGGCGCGTAGGTGAGACAAATTATGCAGTGCGATGGTATAGGATGGTGACGACTGCACGCGCGGCCCTCGGATGCAATCGGCAATACTGGTTGGCACTGCCAGAGTGCCGACAATACTGAACGGCAATTGAACCCAACATGGAGGACGATTTATTAGTGCAACGCATGCAACGTGAAAGGTCAGCTCATGCTGTTGAGAAAATAGGACGGAAGAGTCGCACGCGTTCCTGAAACAAAATCGTTCAGCTGCAACACTCTTTTGGTGTCTAGCTGCCATGCCCCCGGAAAGGAAGTACGAGGGCTGAGATGCCGCCAGGTTGCCCAAGCCTAGACAGGAGAAGTCGAGATGCAGAGGTCGGGTTTGAACCACGGACCTTCCAGTCAGTAAATTTGCGCTCTAGCCACTGAGCCATCTCGCACCCTGAGCTCCACTTGGTGGGTGAAAAGCGCATGTCAAAGACTTTGGTCAGTTAATTCAAAAACAACTGTTGCTTATTTTTCTTTTTTGAAGACGAGAACGATGTCATATACATGTTCCGTATCGACAAGATTTTAGTCACCAGCTATCTGAACCTCAGGATTCGTTTCCTCATCTCGTTAATTAGGAAAATGAATGGGAATGGAAACAGTGGGTATCGTTTTCGCATATACGTCTTTGTACTCAAAAATCCCCGAAGCCTTCCTTGCGGACCAACCACATCAAAGAGAACAGATGGGTAGGAAGAGTCAAATGCGCCTTGGAAATCCAAGAACACAAAAACTGGTGGCCGTTTGAACGTATGACATTGTTCTAGAGTAAATGTAACCTCTACCGGGCAAAGATCCCGTCTTCTAAACTTGAGCACATACTATCAAAATACCATATGAGAAACCGTCGTGAGCAGCCAGTCCAGATGCAAGAGTGAGACTTATCTCTAGGCTTGTAAACATTCATCCATCAGCACACATTTGGCAAGCAAAGTACTCACAGGTAATATGTAGAAAGTGGCCAGACTCAGTTGCTGTGATACACGTTTCCTCACCAGTCACTAGAATCACCATCACAGACAACGAAATCAACAATGATACTTATGCTTCACAAACATAAACCCATAAAAACTATATATTACCCCTTCCTCCTACTGCAAAGGAAAGAGTGTATATAGAATGTAACTGACAATAACCAACCAATCATTTTGATACGTCTAAACCTCCATATGCTCATTCCGAGAACCCGGCAGATTACGGTAAGCTTCAGTGGTCACCAGACTAAAGATAGGCTAACGCGTACCAGATAATTCAGCACAAACAGCTCCCCCAGTGGGGAGCTGTTTATAGAAAGGTAAGCAGAGTATCGGCTGAAGTCAGAAGAATACCTGTATGTACACACAGTTTGCTTTCCGCAGTTATTCATTAGTAGACAGTATAACATAACAAACACAGTTGGGTCCTGCAATAAAGATTGCCCGCTTGATTAAAGTGACTCGTTTATTGGTAAGAGGCCCCTAATGGGACGACCGAATTGCCAGGTTAATGTGATAACTGTGTCAGCTAGTTTATTTAGGGGAGAACAGCAAGGTTTTGATGTTTCAAGAAGCGCTCTCCTATTCTCCTTTCGACTGGTACGCCTGACCGTCTTAAGAATCCTCTATCACAGGAATGTAGTTGGCTAAGCTATACCATTAAACATAAATAACTTGACACGGCAAACAGACAACTATGTAAATTTATTTGAGTAGAGCTTTATAATGGAAAGAATAAGTGGACAGGGCAGCAAACATCCGAGGTACCTACACTTCCAACACTCAGTCGGGCAAGTGGGATAGAAACTGACAGCATGAACTCAACTGACATCAGTTAGCCGCCATATCTTTCAATGTCTCCAGCCAAATATAGGGGGTGTCACGCGGACCCCAGTCTGGAAAGGAGGCAGTACTAAAAGCACCCAAACCCCTCATAACAACCTTCATTGCTTTCTCCACGTCATATTCTGTCCACCTCCAGGTTTACGTCACTCCGAAACAGACGCCGAGAACGACACTCTTCTGAGAAAGCGGTAACTGGGGGCGACATGGATCAGTGGTTAGAGCGCAAATTTACTGACCGGAAGGTCCGTAGTTCAAACCCGACCCTCTGCATCTCGACTTCTACTGTCTAGGCTTGGGAAACCTGGCAGTATCCCAGCATTCTTGCGTGCTTCCGTTGGCATGGCAGCTATGCGTCGAAAGGGTGCTACAGCTGAACGACTCAAGCGGTAACTTGGTGTGCGTAGCACGTGGCCCAGTCGCCTCAGCTTTCAGTGCTGGATGAATTCTTTGAGTGGAGTACCCTCTGCTTAACCAAAACGCGTCTCCTTATCACCGCATTGCGAATTCGGTGGTTTCAGTCGACTTCAGCTACAGTTCTGAGACGATAGTCATCAAAGACCTGAAGAGGTATCAGATCCTCCGTCTGAATTCGCCAACTCTCGCAGCCGTACAACAATACAGTCTATGGTGTAGTCTGGTACACGCGTCCTTTGAGAGCCAGTGAAATGCCTTTTGGACGCCCCAAGTGTCGCAAATTGGAAACGCAATTCTGGTCTTCGAGATACGTGCGTTGCATTCGTCTGTCACATTTCCGTCAGAGATAATGAAATTTCCGAGACACATACTGTTCCACAACTACCAGTGTCACTCTCTGAATTCTTACAGACATCTTTAAAGACTGTAGGCCCCACAGCACGGCCTTGCACTTTATGGGTACGAAGTAAATGTCGAAGGACTGAACGGCCTTAATAAGCTTTTTTTAGTGATCATGCGCTTCCTGCTCTTTTAAAAAAGACGATAACATCCTCTGCATATCCCAGATCGACAAGGACTATGCAAACTACGTTGCTCTAAGCGAACAGGCGAGATGGCTCAGTGGTCAGAGCACGAATTTACTGACTGGAAGGTCCGTGGTTCCAACCCGACCTCTGAATCTCGACTTCTCCTGTCTAGGCTTGGGCAACCTGGCAGTATCCTAGCCCTCGAGCTCCCTTCGGGTGGCATAGCACTTAGGCACCAAAAGGGTGCTACAGCTGAACGACTTCTCAGCGAACTACACTCATTTGCATACCAATTTGGTTTTGATGGGAAACTCACCTGGAACCCAGCTTGATCTCTCGTTTACGATGTTAAGAGTATTCAGCAACCTTATGAGTAGTGTATTAGGTTTATACATTGCTCCCACTTTTTTCTCTTTTGATCTTTCACGTGGTTGGATTCTTCGGGATCCAGTCACATTGTGACGAAGTTTGGAAGGCTTGCAAATTAGGTCAGTGGCGTCACAAACAACCGCCTCTCTACGTAGGGTCACCGCGACTCATCAGTGACTAAATATACTGGAAGACAGCCTGGACATATAACAATTAGTGTCAACGCGTAGAAGTTTTAGCCATTATTACACTAAAGAAGCAAGACGAGTGGACGTCAGTCACACGTCCTTTCATCCAAAGAGTATACGGTTCATAATTTTGCCCACGGACACACAGTATGACCTATAGGCGTCCTCTAAATTTCGCTGTCCCGAGGTTTTGGATTGGGACGCTGGATTTTCACGCACAAAACATGAAAAAAATAAACCACTGGGATGATTCGTTCTGCTTTCGCGCGATTTGAAGGTTTTGGCACATAACATCTGCGCTTTGAAGTAACCCATTTAATCAGTTCACTAATATACTATAGTGCTCCCCACTGAAATCCAAATCTCTGTATCTTTCACCAGGGCGGAACTCTGCACTAACTATCCGATACAATGTCTGCGGTAAAGCGCAACATCCATGTCTTTCTCAACCAGGTCTTGTTGGGTGTGAGGTAGTTTTTTCAATCGGAAACTCGATTAGCTAGTTCGTCTAGATCCTGACCGTTACAATGACGCTGTGGGAACCCTGAATCTCAATTAATGAACACATATGTCCACTTACGTTGTACACTGGTCTACCCTTGGGTTGTATAAATCACCTCATTAGTTTCTTCAGCTCGTTTTCCCGCCAAACCATGCTCCCCCTCCTCGTCTATTTTAATGATACTGCTCCGCTGACTGGGAGTGAAAAGGCCAACGTTTTAGGAGTTATCCCTCATAAGGCTGTTCTTCGGAAAGCGTTTTCCATAGAACTGTTTGAAACGCTCAAGCGTATGCAAAACTTCGTTCCTCCGGTGCACAGTGATATATGGTTAACATTATTTAACCTTTTACGAAGACAGCCTCATCGAGGAATCGGTTTTTCCGTAATCAGACAAAACGGAGCGTGAATGGTTTATAACCAATCAGTTCAACACCTTCTGGAGTTGCGTTTCGTGCTTAAAAGTTCAGAATAGAAAACCTGAGTAACACAGGATACGACTGTGCCGTCTGTAATTGGTTGGTCTATCCGCGACCAGATTACCGTATTTGAATACCTATTATATATACTCACACCTGCCAACCAGTTGGGCGCACACCATAAACGTTCCCTTATTTTGCTGAAACAAACTGTTAGGCGGAATTTCACACCGATAACGCTTTGCCGCTCGCAGTTGGGCGCTGCCACAGACGAGAAGCCTATCCCGCACAAGATTGGCCAAAAGTTCGGGCCGCTTGCCGGTCCAGCGTCAAGTCGAGCTCTGAATGGTCGAAAGTTTGGACCCAACATCAATCATGACTCAGTATTCGCCGAATGCCGGTTGCCAATGCCGCATCCAGAAGGCGTCAGAAGTTACAGAATGTTGTCGCGGCATACACTTTATATACGACGCGCTGTACAAGTGTTTTTGACGTTGTGCACCTTTGGTGGTTGTTTTTGGCGGGAACGCTAGCTTGGGAGGTTCAGACAGAAAACTAAGCTGAGGAAAATACAGTTATTACACAAACAATGGGTAGAATTCGGTCAGATCAATTATCGATGGCTTCATATCAAACAACTGTAGACAGTTATTGCCTTGTGAAATGAAATTTTCTGAACGCACAGGACAGGTTGCAGCCACTTGGTCAGTGATGACTAGGTGATAGCTAAGCGGACAGAGTTTGCGTCATATAGTAATAAGGTGAATAAAATATCCGAGTTCGGCTTGTAGCTGTGTCGATCGCGTACCTGGCATTAGGGCCGACTAACTGTTTTAAGTGGTGACTGCAATAGGTTGTCCCACTGACATCCGAGTTTGCTCATATATTTAACATGTATAAGTCACTGTAAGTGCATTTGGGACAGTGATCCATACACTGGTTCTGTGAACGAGATTCCCTAAGTAGAAAACAGAAGCTGCAGTTCGGCTGCTGGGTGCTGTAGTGCAGCTATCAATTTTGTGCACTATTTTAAACTGGTCCAGATATCCCTATGGGTTTCAACCAGCGCTGTGGAGGGAAGCAATGAGAGGTGATGCTGTCTTACAACGAAGGCAGCTTTCAATTCGTGACCAAATCCCCAGTTAAAACAGTTCTTAAGACGGTTGGCTTCGAAGATGAGTTTTTAACGAGCACGGATAAATTCAAATAGAAACAATGTTTTCTTTTGACTACGAGTATCAGCTGGGCTGATGGACGATCCCCACAGAACGATGGAAAATTGCACGTTTGGGAGACAATCATGGCTCCTGTGCACCCAACAGTGAGCATAGCATCAATCCATCATCGCACCTATGAACAAAACAATGACTCACTTTCCTCATCGTCTCCATATTGTAACCACTTATCAGTTTCGGTTCGATCAGTGGTAAAACCCGAGGAATTGTCCGACAATTCCTCATCCCTTGTTACCGTGGGTGTGCAAGGCGGCGAGACAGTAGACAAATGAGTAGAAATTTCCGAAAGGGTTCCACGGAAATCCTCCTGATAGAAAATAAGAATTGGATAAAGCGATCCATCTAACAAGTGGTGAATGAAACCAGCAGTTAACATAAATGCGGTAAAAGAGAAAACTATAAAAAACGAAATTAGTGAATAGCATCATTATGAATACCAAATGGTAAAAGCTGTCCGTCTAATGCCCCCAATAACTAGATATACAGAAACAGAATTGATTCTTCTGAAAACCAGAAACTACAAAGTTCCCATCAAACTAAGGCGATATTCTAGAAACCCCAAAGGGCAAACACGCCATCCTATGTATTCAACAAGCATGTTTGACCACACAAACTTTTGCATTTATCTGTTATCTAAGAGTATTCTGAGGCAAGAAGCGAGACATCATTGCCCGTGAGGGAATGGCCCGGGGTACCATGGGGGCGTAACCCGTAGTAGATCCCAAAGAAAATCCATGTCTCTTATCAATTATTCTTCTCACGCTACGGCGTACCCTGTAGGTGACAAATTCCGACTGCTCAAGTGGCGGAAGTGACCGGAAAACAAACCGGGAAACTCTATCTTGGAAAACTCGTTCATGTCGGAGATTGGAATGTAAAGACCTTCGTGGAAGCTGGGAGTCAAGCCAAGCTTATTCGAAGTCCGGATATCTGTGAAGGGTTCACACCGAATTCAATTTCTTGGAACAGACAGTGGACCACAAGATAATTCTGGTGCACATGGTGTAGCCCCTGCATTTAGTAAAAGAGCATAGAAGGCGCTATTGTCATTCGGACCGACCATTTCCAAATGTGTACTAGTAAGGTTAAAAAGCCCACCGTTCAACATCACAGTCGTAGCCTCATATGAACTGACACTTGATTCACAGCAGTACAGCAAAGACGAGTTCTATGAAACATTCTAAGCAGATGTTGGGGAAGCACCGAGATGCAATGGGCTTATAGTCTCTGGTGAATGGAACCGGACCATTCGATGCCTCAATGGGCCACATGCTTAGAAAGCATTATCTCGGTTCTCGCTGTGAAAATGGTTATCAACCTGTTAACTTGATTTCAATCGGTTGTACGTCATCAACACTTGCTTCCAAAACCCTAAGAAGTACGCGTTAAATTAGTTCTCGAACAATGGCCAAACAGCTTACCAGACCGACTAAACCATAGTATTATCTAGATAGACTTCATGCGTACAGGATTCCCGATTGTTAAGAGGGGCAGAACCCGGAATATCATACCACAATTTTTTCTGTTAGGAAATACAAAATTAGCCGACTCGACTGCCCGGATAGGCGAGGAAATCGCGAAAAATTTGAAGCATATCTCGTAGTAACGATGACATCAACAAAGCGGTCGCGTATTGTCGATGTGTCGATCAGGAATTTGCTATCAGCCACCCAGGAACTACGCCAAGTCGACAGGACTGGACCTCCGGGGGTATGAGGCGGTTGTCTAGCCAGGTTGAGTCGACACTGTCAACTGCGCCAGACTACCGACCACTCCATCGAAAAGCAACCGTTTACCGGGAACAACGGAAATGATTACTGGATTGACAGGCGATCAGTATACAAGCTGCATAAAAAATGTGTGACTAAGCAAAACAATTGCAGCCTCTGCGACAAGCCTCCGGGGGACGATTGCCCGCTCAGCCCATTCTACGCACTGAATCTGGCGAAGTTGTTCCTGACACAGGAGAGGCTTTCTCGATGGATGGAACACTTTACACAACTCTTCAATCGTGCGCACTAACATGCGTCTCTACCGACCAATGAGTCCCTTACTTCGCCGTATGACCTTGACTGTGGTCCTCCAACGGACGAACCGAAACCATCGATCGACCGAAAACCCGCAAAGACACTGGTGGAGGTGGCATCCCTGTAGAGATGTACAAAGTATGCATTACCACCATCCTATTCAGCCTGGGACAGCGAAGTGTTTCCATCCAACTGGAAAACCTCTACATTTCTACCTTTTCTGAAGACTGTCGTGGTATAGGCTTACCGGATGTAGCTCCTAAAATACTTGCTATCCCACTTATAAACTCCTTCCAGCGCTAAATATTGACGCCCGGGAAAAGATTGCACAGAGCAAACTGTCTCCGCACTCCTTGTTCTAGAACAACGACAGCCAACCACTACCCGCTTCATCGACTTCCAGGCAGCGTTCGACTATGTGAACTAAGCACTGAAATCGGACGGTATCCTAACAAGTTAGTCAGGTTGCTGAGTCTTGCTGCACAGCCAAAAGCGCATGTACTCTTATGCACGACGAACAAACGCCAACCCATCTGAGGTTCGACAGGGCTACCCGCTGTCCCCTACACTATTCAATTTTGTGGTTGATTGGATAATGCGCCAAGCTACCAGTGGGCACCATGAGGTGAAGTTTAGACAGAATTTACTGATAACAGACCATGAATTCGCGGACGACAGCTGTCTCCGCTGCAGATCACCACAGCCTACAGCAGGTTCTCAACAGAATCTTCCAATGTAGTTCCTGCGCCGGTCTCCGAAACCAGATTTTTTTTCTGTCAGCACTGAAATTGGACGGACTCTTTAGGATAAAACGAGTGGCGCCAGAGAATGAGAGTTCGGATCATCATCACTATTACCAGATACCTTGGCTAAGCTATTCTTTCGAGGGATGAAGTCACAACCACCTTCAATAATACTGACACAGCGTTCCTACAATGAAGGAGTGAGAGAAGAGAGGTACAGAAGAGAAATTATTTTGAAGAACAAGCTCTGAATTTATCAGCCTTCCGTCCGATCTACTTTCGTTTATGCTTATATAAGCTGGGCGATGCAAGACGGGGATTTTCGACCACTGTTGTTTGGAAAACACATAGTATGTCTCCGAGATCCTCCAATTGAGATGTCGTCGTCGATGCTCTGGTATCGCTAAATCCGACCAGCAAATTCAGCAAAGTCGACTCCGGTGGTTTGGGCACGTTCTTCGGCGCTCACATATAATAATAATAATAATCGTTCAGCTGTAACACTTTCGGTGCCTAACTGCCATGCCACCCGAAGGAAGCACGAGGGCTGGGATACTGCCAGGTTGCCCAAGCCTAGACAGGGGAAGTCGAGAGGCAGAGGTCGGGTTCGAACCATGGACCTTCCGGTTAGTAAATTCGCGCTCTAACCACCTGAGCTATCTCGGCGCTCATATAGGGATGCCAGATCAATTTTCGTTCCCAAAATATGCCAAGAATGGCATTATCTTCGAATTGGTCGGCGGGAAACCTGAGTTGACACTGTTAAGACCGATGTTAAACGTCTGAGTCTACAGGATGAATACGGTCCACGCCAATGGAACCAACACTGTATCGACATCCGCAACAGCCTTGCCACCGACCACCATGCTTGAGTAGCTGAGATTTAAGACATTGTAGAAACGACTCATCCTCACGCAAGAGGCGCTACGAGGACTGGGTTGATGTCAAGGTTATTTCCCCTCGTTGTCCCCGCACTCCTTCTGATCATTGGGATTCTCCCGATGCACTCCATTCAATTGGGATACGTCGTTGTTTCATACGGTTTGTCAGGCTTGTAAGTGAGGTTTCACAATTGCCTTTAGACAGCGCATGACGCAACACTGTCCTACGATATTTCACGTTTGGTCTTTTGCGGCTGGGGGTTTAGTGGTAACCTCCCACTAAACTTCATGCGGTCCTCTCAGAGTTTTTGTTAACAGACACCAACAAGCTGTTTTTCCGGGTATTAAAATGACTGCTGTGCGGACTGCTGATTCGCCCTTTCGCGATCAACATTCTCAAGCTCACTACCTGAAGGTTTTAAAGGGGCTGGACGGAGTTGAAAACTTTGAAGCAAGAGTGTCTACATAGAAAATGCGAACAAGGGAACACTTCAGACATCCTATTTAGAGTAGTGTGTGCGGTTGGGTGATCGTCGAATAATAAGACGGTGTCATCCTCATGATTTAAGTAAAATAATCTTTCTCCAGGTACCTTTCTATTCCTAGACTTCCGGAACCTCTGTGTGCATTCCATCAACAATAGTATCAAACAAAAATGATAGTAGAAGACCATCTCGGCGGACCCAATCAACTGTGAGGAAACTGACTGACAGTTCATTGTACACCTTAGCATAGCGCTTGAGTGAAGAGCACAAAATACACTGACAAACCTCCAAAGCATTCCTTCCTGTCCGAGTAACCTTAGAAGTGCCATCTACGGAGTCCAACACCCCTTTGAAGTCGAGCAGTGATATACGGGGCGAGATGGCTGTGGTTAGAGCGCGAATTTACTGACTAGGAGGTCCGTGGTTCGAACCCGACCTCTGCCATTCGACTTCCCCTGTCTAGGCTTGGGCAACCGAGGCAATCCGAGCCCTCGTGCTTCCTTTGGGTGGCATGGCAGCTGGGTACCGAAAGGGTGATACAGTTGAACGACTCATATGCGGTGCTGACCAAGCGTTCGGTGTAATATAGAGATGTGATTAACGCACCTCTAATCTGGTTGGAACCTTGCTGAGGTTCTCAGATTTGCGCCTCATGTTAGCTACCCTTTAAAACCTACATAAGCGCACGTAGATGTGGAATTAACCACTCAACCGCACACCGACGACGCATCCTGGCATGGTGACGAACCTAATGCAAGCCAATTATCGGGCACACTGAACAGATAAAGTGACACCTAACCGAAAAACAATAAACCCACCCGGACTGCCAATATTCAGATGTATTTCCAAATTCGAACGAATTATTCACAGCGGAGAACCATCATCATCATCATCATCACCATCGTCGTCGTCGTCATCATCATCGATAGCATGACAACAGTGTTCAACACTGATGCTTTGCTACGGAAAAACATCTTTCAATAATGCCATTGGAAGCTTACCAAGAAACCCAACGGCGTTTCAAGACGGAAAGACATACTGACACTTCATATAATAATGATAATAACAATAGTAATAACCGTTCGGATGTGACACCCACTCGGTTCACGACTGCCATGCCACCCGAAAGAAGCACCAGGGATGAGATACTGCCAGGTTGTAAGGCCTGGACAAGGGCAGCCGAGATGGAGAGGTTCGATTTGAGCCAAGGAATTCCGGTCAGTGAGTTCACGCCTTAAGCACCTAGCTACCTCGAGCTCTACCACTTCATATATCGAATGGGCCTAAACTGACAGACCATGGCTCAACTTGAGCAGGTGAAGTGAAATATAATCGATATAAGACGTGAAAACGGCACACTTGTTAAGCCGTCACATTATTTCAGTGCAAACCTGCCGTGTAACTTGAGGGAAGCACAAGGGTAAAGATACTGCAAGATTTCCAAATAGCAGGCTACCCGAATCGAAAATGTAGGGTTAAGTTCGAAGTACGGACCTACAAATCAGTACTTTCCCAACCTAAAGCTGTCAGATTGGCGTGGTGGTCGGGCTTCAGTGTTACAGTGATCCTGTGGGTTAAACTGGCTGCAACTCAGTTCTGAAAGGATCAATCATACCAAGAAGACCAATAGGGAGCAGTCTCTTGGAGTTTATTTGTATGTGAGCAATTCATGGTTGTATGTGGACTGGGATACTGCCAGGGCACCGACACCTAGACAGGAGGACGATTAGGGTCCTCAACCAAAGCCTTTGGCTCAAAAGCTTGACCGCAAGGAAGCGTTGTTTGGCAGGAAATGCAAGTGCATTTCAATTTTTACAGAACAAGTAGCCATGTATGTTCCAATCCCCAACCTGGAGGACCAGCCCGTCGAAGAGCAGCGAGTCCCCGTACTGCGAGAAATTGTATCACGAGGCGCCATGAGGTGAACTCGTACTAGCCTTTACGATTGGAGTGTGTAGGCAGAGAGACGTTCCCTCCAGACAATCATCATGTTCACATTTGTGGAAACAGCGAAACTGCCTTCCGCGAGAAAAGAAGGGTTAGATAACGTCGGCCCGAGACCGCACACCACGATCGTTCAACTGTTGCCCGTGAGTGGCGACCCTTTATTCAAAACAGTCGAAGTAATTTTAAAACCAAAGGTTTGGTGCTGCTAAGAAGGCATCTGCTGTGCACACCCACATCAGGAGTCAGACATTCATGCCTGATTGCCTAGGCCATCGGGCCAGGTCGGCTCTTTGCAAGCCAAGTGGGTTAAATTGTTGAGTCATTGGCCCGAGATGGATCCCTCGTGGAAAAGTCACCTTGACCGATGGGCTGAACTTTTAAAACACTTCAGCCGGCCCCGATCAACTCAACCTCTGGAAGGATCCAATGAATCCGAATGGAATGCCGATACTAGTCCGCCAGAGGCAAGGGAAGTCAGGTGTGCAATTTGATTGCTTTAGGAAAACGAAGCACTCGGAGGAAAGACGGTTTGCTTCCTGCATGCTTCAGTGAGAGTCGCGAGTCCATCGTGGCTGATCTAGCGACCCTACTCCAGAATATCTGGAAGGAGAAAAAAATTTCAAGAGAATGGAGCACCTCGACGGTGATTACTGTATGCAAAAATGGTACAACAACATCAAGCGGAAGCAACCGGGGCATCAGCCTTGTGGCCATGGCTTCCAGCATGCTCGCTGGAATCATCCTGCGGTCGTTGAACCACCATCAAAGAAGCCGGATTCGAGAGAAGCAAACTGGGTTACGCCATGCCCGGGGTTCTATCGGTTATATTTCCACTTTGTGTTGGAACTGTGCTGCACCTTCCGAAGGCCACTCATTGTTGCTTTTGTCGATCTGAAAGCTGCTTTTGACCCCATTGGTCGTCAGAACCCGTGGCAGTGTCTCGCGGCGAATAGTGTCGCTTCTAAATTCTCTCTTATAAGAGTTTCATTTGCCTCCTGCCATCATCACCATCATCAGAGATAACAACACCAGTGTCGGCAGTGATGCTTCACTGCCATACAACCACAATGCTTGTCTAATTATATTTAAAGCCTAACAGTAAAAGAATGGATGAGGGTGGGGATATGGTGATGGCCACTCCGGTGCTGGTTAACATTCTGAAGTGCCTAAACTTCCAAGCGTTCAATCAGACAATCTGGAAAAAAAAGGGCACGAACGCCACTGACATCGATCAGCCGCCATTTCTAGCAATGTCTCCAGCTTAGTGCAGGAGGGGTCACAGGGACCTCATCCTGGAAGGTATACCGCATCAACAACACCCAAACTATTCGTACTCTCTTTCACGCCCTTCTGCCAGGACACGAAGTATCCACCTCGGGGTTTGAAGGAGGCATGGAGAACAACGCTCGTCTAGGTAGACGGTGTTTCACCACGCGTGGCACATGGCCCAGCCAACGCAGTTGATGGTGCCCGATGGCTTCCACCGCACAAAGAAATCTCTGTTTTCTAATTACCTCGTTAGGAATCCACTGACGATATTTGAAATCAGCAACGCTTTCGAGGCACTGGGGCTTGAAAACCTAAAGAAGCCTCAGATCGTCTGTTTCGCAACCATACAACAATACAGCCCTCACTGTAGCCTGGTACACGCGACCCTTAAGACCTAGTGATATGCCTTTTGATGCACAAGTGAAGCAAACTGGCAGACGTGGTTCGGTCTTTTGAGATTCGCGCACTGACTTCATCAGACACATTTCTGTCAGAGCTAATACAACTGCCGAGGTATGTAAAATTCTCCAAAAACTCCAGTGACTCCACTGGACTTGTAAGGGGTATGTTCAGAGACTGCACCCTCTGAAGCATGACTTCACACTTTGAGGGTGTTAGGCGCACGTCGAAAGTTGCGTTCTCCAGATCGACTAGGTTCTCATCATCATCATCATCATCATCGACAGCATGACATCAGTGTTCAACACCGATGCTTCACTAGGTCCTCACTAGCAACAATTAGAACAATCGGGTTTTTAAGTCCTTACGGCGTTCGCCCCATTATTTCGCTAACGAAGAAGTTTAACAAGAATGGAAAGAGTGGACATCCTTGTCGAATACCACTTTTTTAGTGAAATTTTTGGAGAGCTCACCATACATTCTCACACGCCCAGAAGTATGTGAATAGAGGGCTCGGATTATGTTCACAGACTTAAGGGGGCATACTCTATTGAGCAAGTGTAGTTAACAGCACTGACCGATCGACAGAATCGAACGCACCGTTGAAGTCAAGAAAGACTGTGGGTCCTCTGTACATATGGCGTTGCTTTAAAACCTGACGGAGTGTGGTGTGGTCGACGCAGCCTGTACCCGGTCACGGATCAAGGATCCTTCTGCTGCCGTAAGATGACGAAGAATCAGTGTCGCGCAAAGCCTTGTTAAAACGGGAGTCAAACCACCACAACTGTGGTAACCACATTTACTTTGAGTACCATTTTTTTGAAAATCGACACTTATCGATTAACGGTCTCTTTCTCCCAGGTGGAAACAGATAGGTCAGACAGGCACTGACGGAGGAATTCCCCACAAACAGAGCGAGCGAAATGTCGTCAGGGCCAGGGGCACGATGACGTTTGAATAGAGGTATACTCAGACACTTTTGAGGCTGAGGGGAGTTCCATATTCACAGTCTACCTTTCAATTGAAGGCTAGCAGTCCACATTGGAGATAGCAGGTGGCCAACTGAATTGTTGTTCGAAGTATTGTGCCCAGAGGTCCATAAGTTCTCCTTTGCTGGATATCAGAGAGTCATTCTGGTCCCTGATGGTTTCACTGAGGACAAGTCGTGAGAATCAAGTAGAACAGCTAGCGGACGTTTCGAGCATTTTTTGCATCTTCCATTTATTCGGCTTTTCGGGTCCACCAAGCTTCGTGGTCTGCATGGACACCGGTTTTACCTGGCAGCGGATGGCGCGTCGGGTTGAGTTGTGCTTGCGACCAGGACGAACCTGTCGCCAGGCACCCCAGTAAAGCCACGGTCTTATCAGAGATCCAATGTTTGTATGAGACTGGCTGGTTTGTACCGCAAACGGAAGTTCCATCTCTGAGTAGCACTGAATATATATGTTCCCAGTGGCCGTTAACATCCCACATCGAACCGTCCGACATGCGTTCGAAAAGCCGGTTCTGATAGGTTCGCTTGGTTTCTGGGTCTACTAGCTTCTCAATGGCTAAAAGAGGTGTGCACGTTTTGCGTATACCTGAAAAGTGCAATGAAAAGCAGCACCGCACAAATGCACGGTCGGAGTCCACGCTAGTGGTCCAGAAGCAGCGTCAGGTAATGATCGATTCTCGCCACCGGCAACTGATGGCGATGTGCTCGATTTGGATTCTGGACTGGCTCGCTGGTGGGCACCACGTCGTCAAGCGATTTCCGCTGTTCCGGAAATTTGTACTGCAAAGGAACAGTCTGTGACCGGCACACATCTGAAGTAGACGATTTACGTTGTCCGTGCTGGCTGGTGACACCAAGCGACGGCCAATTTGACGTTAGATTGTCAGTTGTCACTACCAGCCTCTAATGCATGTGGTGTCGAAATGCTCCCGGGTTTTCGCTCACAGATATCGCGTATTCAGACGACATAGCTCTTCTTGGATCTGATACCGTCGTAATGCAAACAGTATGAAATAATATGAAATAATTCTGCCTCACGGTTTGGCATGCGCTTCGCACCTGCAAAGTGTGAAGTGCTGCTGCACTCATGCTTGTCGATGAGCTGATTGAAGTAGTAGACAAATTTGTCTACCTGGGCAGATGTATCAGTCCCGGTGGTCTCGCGAGAGATGGTATTTCCATCCGGATTGGGAAGGCCAGAGCAGCTTTCGTGAACCTGCATCACCTGTGGCGTAGGCATGACATCAGCTTATCCGTCAAGGGTCGAGTTTACAATGCTGTGGTGCGCTCCGTATTGTTATACGGGTCAAAAACCCGGCCGTTGCACTCTGAGGACTTCGAAAGACTTTCAGTGTTTGACCATCGATGTCTTCGGAGTGTTGCCCGAGTCTGGTGGGAACACCGGATCAGTAATGCTGAAGCACGTCGTATGGTTTTCGGAAATAACACCCACGACGGATGAACTGACCACACTCCATAGGTTGCTCTGGCTTGGCCACGTGCTCCGTATGCCAGTCGACCGACTTCCTTGAAGGGCTCTTTTCGCACAACCACTTGAAAGATGGAAACGAGCCGGGGGAAGTCAAATAATGACATGGCAGCGAAGTATGAAGGTCATTACGGGAAACTCAGTTGCGCTGGTCATTGCGTTCTCCTTGGATGAGGACCCCGAGACGGTACACATCAATGCTCAGAGACATTGTCAGACATGACGCAGTCGCGCCCTAAATGGCGCTCTTGCATCAAAGCTATCGCCTTCAATGCACAGCTCCCCTCCCAATCACCCCAGTCCACTGACACCACTTTAGTTACGCAATCACTATATCAGATACCGCCTCCAATTCGCAGCTATCTACCTCATCTCCTCAAACCATCGGTGATAAAAATTGTGGCAACTAGAACCACTGTATGGCAATTACGCGGTCCTCACATTACATGGCTGTAGCTGAACAAGTGGAGTGGACTCGGTGCTCAGTAGTTTAACTCCTTTTCGAGCCCATCATCGGCACAGGGGAATAAGGTCAGCTAAGGTGCTATTGAAAATATTCCGCCCAGCGATGCGAAGACGAGCTTCCATTATCTTTGATTAACTCACTGATAGAGATCCTCTTACGTCCTATTCTGCAAACCAGCTGAAACCGCCTGCGTGTATCCCGAACTGCTCCAGCCTCCTCTGTCTGTTGAGCTCACTGGTTCCAGGAAGTCTCTCTATCTATAGAACGGTTTCGTTTGAACTGATGTCTAAGAGACCCTCTTGTCGAATTATGCGTTGAACCCGACGGGATGCAGCATTCCACTTAAGAAGTGGCAGTGGTTTCTGTGTGATTACTCCGAAGCACCATAAAAATTTCTGGAGCGGTGCACCGATGTGATTAGTTTTTCGAAATAGTGACCAACGTCCTCCAGGAAACCATTTTGAGTTGTGGTAAGTTTCTATGAAGGGGGCGAGATGGCCGAAGTGGTTAGAGCGCGAATTTACTGACCGCAAGGTTCGTGGTTCGAACCCGACCTCTGCCTCTCGACTTCCCCTGTCTAGGCTTGGGCAACCTGGCAGTATCCCAGCCCTCGTGCTTCCTTCTGGTAGCATGGCAGTTAGGCACCGAAAGGGTGCTACAGCTGAACGATTTTTTTTTCTATGAAGTGTGGAGTAATAAACCTCTCCAATGGCAAATGGCGAGCTCGTTCATTTTCGGTTCACCGGGGAAATCTAACGAAAATCAGGAGAGCATGACCTGAATCTAAGCGTGTATTCCAGAATGATAAGCAGTCAAGAACTGAACTTCGTAATCGGTAGATAGTGGCGACGTAGTCAAAACCATCGGAAATACTGTTGAGTGTTGGACTGAACTCATCCACCCACTCCGTTGGCTATGGTGTTGGTTCAAGTTCTTTAGTCCATTCCTTGCAAATCCAAGTTTTATTCGCAGGGCACTAGGATTCCACTATTGTAGGTCCGTATGCCAATCCGATGGCATTAAGTATCGATGATAAGTCCGTGTTCTCCTCGCCATATGCTGCACTCAGCTGTCACTTTCTCGGACCATGGTTTCCACAATATTAAAATTGTTAAAGAACCAGTGGTCTTGAACTGAAGAAATTAGTTCGGATTGATCAATATCGTGTTGCCTTTTACAACGGTCTTCTTTCTGGAAGCGTTTTTCAGATTTCGAGTATACAGTAGTCCATGCAGCAAGCTCAACGAGCAAGCGAAACTCCTAGTTAGGACTTGCATTTTGACCTCGTAAATTTCGGCTTGAAAATGATACTTTTTGCGAGGATGTCTCCGAGGGGTCGTTTTCCTTCGGAATAAACACAAGAATACAAAATTCATGTTTTCGTTCCCTCCGAAATCAAAACGAACCAGGCATGCAACTTTTTACGAAAGTGATTCAGGTCTCAAAATGCTATTTTCAGCTACATGAACCTTAAATAATAAGCTTGTTGCTCAAAAATAGACTTTACTGTCCTGAATATCACACGCTGGAAATCCGTCACTCGCAATCATCATCATCATCGACAGCATGACATCAGTGTTCAACACTGATGCTTCACTGCCGTACACTCGCAATCAAGAAGAAGGAACAAGATCCACTTGGATAGCATAATAGGCGATGGAAGTTAGACAATTTTGTCGACAGCAAAACAGTGAGGTTTAAATATCAGCTAGGTAACACATCCGTTCCGATCACAGTGTATTGCGCGATAATACAATAATGCTTACCTTGAATTTCTGGGTATGAATACTCAAATCGGCATTTTGATAAATAAAAATTGACTGCCAGTTGGTTCTAAATAACCAGTATAGTAAACATGCAGCCCTCCCGTAAGAGACCACCCCCATTAAATTAAGGCTATTTAGCTCCAGTCCAGTGAAAGTAATTTCCAAATTGAAACCTTTTGAGGGGCTACCTCCCAAGATAGATCACTCTCAACGTCCCCGTAGCGCATTAATGGACTGGGATGTGAAACCGGTACATACACACCGTTTGTGTATCTGAACAGCGGCATGAAGAAAATATTGTTCCTCGTAGTGACTGAGGGTCGCATAATAAGAATTTCATTAGTATAATATACAAACACCACAATTATGCCCTTCTGTAAAGGCCAACTTTCAGATGAGACCACTTGTGGTTGGCTAGATCCCTCCTAGAAGAGGCCGAGTGTTGAAACAAACCGCTTTTGCGAAACTCTGTAGGCAAGCTTCATGGAGGAAACAGCTTAATTATAATTTGTTGTTATAGTATAAACCTGGGAAGATCGGCTGTTTCTCCGCTGCGTCACATTAGTCAAACTTTGTCTATAGAATTCTGCCGCAATTGACCCAGCTGCTTTATGTATTTTGTGGGAGAACCACTTTCAGCGTATATATGTTGAACTGGAACATCTGCTGTTTTGGATAGTATTTCTCTAAAGAATTCTATACTTGCGAGTATCAGTGCATAGCGGCGACCGAACTCCATCCTACCCATGGTTTGTTTAAGGTAAGACTGAGCAACACTCCTCTGTGAACAGAGTGTGCGGAATAAGTACCACCACCGCATAGTCACCGGTAGTTCCAGATTACAACCTGTAGTTGGCACTTTGAATTTCAGCTGCAAATCTGAGCTCCTTTGGGATGCCTCCGCTATATCGCTGTTAAAAGCCATGAACTTTGGAAACATTGCTATATCTGGATGCCAACTATGGTGAACCGCCGCAGCCCTAAAAACAGAACCGCCGATCCATTCGACCCAGAAACGCTGAACCACTAACGTGATCGGTGTTGACGGGAGGGCATTAATTCAACATTTTTCAGTACACGTAATAAAATAGCCAAGAGTGCAAGACCAAGAATCAAGCTCCCGGTAACAGAATAGTGACTGGAATAAAGATAGTCTGGGACATAATCTAAACACAGACACAGAAGTGCGAAAAGGTACACAGAAAACGGCACGTACATTTGAACCCCTGAACTCTCCCTCTGAAATATCAGTATCTGAAGGAACATTTGCAGCCGCATTCACAGGACTTCTAGCTGAGTATAACAGGTGAAGTTGCAACATACCTTTTCCAAGTGAAGATAGTTTTCTTGTCAGCATCGGGCGAAAATTTCGGCAACTGAATGTTCCTCCCTGAAATGTTGACCACAAGCGAATGCTGAAGCTAACCAGAGATTTGCACAGCATCCGTTGTAAGCTCCTGACCAGCTTGTGCTAAGGCAACTAACCTAAGCATCGTGAAAAACTGATTTCGCCCGAGAAAACCCCCATGACCGGCCCCCAAAATGTTCAAAACCCTCCTGGTCGTCGCTTGGGAGAGACCAGTTTGTTTAAGAAGTGACAGACACGTCTTCATGGGTATTTTTCCTATCTTGTCCACATCGCAGGCATCAAAAATGTCAAAATAAAAGCCTATCTCCTGTTCGGAGAGCCGAAGCTTGTCCATCGCCCAGAAGTCGCCAATGACCTTCACGATTGAGCTTCGCGGGTATTCATTAAGATCACGGATTCACAAATTCACGGATTGATACACAGGATCGAGGGTTTCGTCCAAGTTTCCCGGGTCAGATTTGCTCTTGTCGTTAAGCGGCTGTCGTGCACCTGAAAGGCGCAAGCGAAAAAAAGGTGTAGCACTGCTCTTTATGTTTTCAGCGCTGGGCAGTATGCTTGCCAGCACGATGATTCGCATAGGAAAGTGTCTAATAGTGCTTTGAACTGGGTCCTAGAAGGAGCGTGGACAACCGTCGGAGGAAGGTTATTCCACGCAGCTACAACCCGAAATGAGAAAAAATTTTGCCTAATGAAAGTGTTCACTCTGAGCTTGAAAATCCTCATACCATGTCCCCACCGTGTGTTTGCTGGCTCAACGGTGAAAAACCTGTTGGCCAAACCTTGTTCAAACGGGGCATAAGTAAGAATCAGGTCTCCTCGGAGGCGGCGATACTCGAGGGGAAAGAGGTCAAGCACCGCGAGCCCAATTTCGTAGTCCACGGATTGAAGGCCGGCAACCATTTTCGTAGCATCTCACCGGACCCGCTAAGTGATGGTCACGTCTTCCGTGCGCCCTGCGTAGACAACTTGGTTGGCATATTCATGAAGCGGTCTGACGTAGGCCCCATAGAGTATTTGGAAGTCCATGCGAGTAATACGGGTGAACGTGCGCCGAATCATCCGTAGAACGGCGAATGCTTTTTGGGCCGATTTCTCATGGTGCAGTAGGAAGCACATGTTTGAGGAGAGTCAGATACCAAAATCCTTTTTGGCATCTATCCCCATAAAGTCTTCTGGTCCATTCTCATCATGCACGACGAAATTGTTCGCTGAGTCCCCTACGAATGACCTGTGGACCCGCTTTTCTCCATTCAGGGGAAGGTGCCAATCCAACGACCACTGCTTTGCAGCGTCTACATCTATTTGGAGGGCACTGGCATTGCAGCTCCAGGATTCCAAGTTGTCCACAAAAAGTAGGCAGGGACCTGCAAGACGGGTTTATCGGGTTCTATAAGATCACAAGATATGGACATGAACAATAAGCCAGGGACTCATGGGCTTGAATCAGGAAGCGCTCTATACTGCTCACTTTCACGAAGAGTGGCTAAAAGTAGGGTGAGCGTCTGCCCCTCACAAATAGCGGTGGTGTGTGTCAGGATTTTTAGTGTCTAGTTAGATATGAGATTGCAAAGTAAACTTCAGCTAGTTAAGTAGCAAACATATCCCTATCTGAGCTGAGAGAGTCACAAGAAAGTTAAGACTTTGTATGTCAACCTACGATGATGTTCTTAGTGCGATGCCTCCCATACTTAGGACTACTGGAGTATGAAAGAACGGAGAACAGTTGACCGCTCAGTGCAAGGATAACAATTTAGCCCTGCGGTCAAGGTTATCCAGTGATTCACTGATTGGCACACCGGTGCGATGAGACTTCCTTAACTCTTCAAGTGTAGGAGATTCGCTGTTTTCAGCCGTCACATCTGCCATGCGTCAGATGAGGTACCGATGCGCTGGATGATGTTCAGGACCGTTGCTTAGATTTCTGGCGTTGGACACAATCGTTCCCAGCAGAAAGAGTCACGGAAGCATCTAAGCGAGCCCTCAGCTACTGTTTGGAAACAGATGTGATAACACTTTGAGGTGAGGTGTTCCTCGTACTTATATCCCTCAACGAAATAATGCTGCCATTCGAAGGTTCATGCTGTTAGCATGTGAGGATTTCTCTGGTGTCGCCCTCCGTTGTCGTAGGGGCGAAAGGTGGGAATGGGTGCGGCCGAAGCACTTAAAGGAAATGCAAAAGCTTGGATTTGGTCCTCGCGGAGATATTAAATCCCAGAAAAGCCACGTATTTCTATCGCTCCCTTCAGTCCTCCGTGTTTCGCTGAGTCGAGCACTTTGTACTCGGTAGTAATTTTTTCGCACTCCGGTATGAACTACCTGGTTTACATGCCCGAAAGGCAGTCTAACATATACGCCACACAACATTTTGCAACCCGTGGATGTCGGTGTACGAGAGGGTCACTTCCCGCCTACCGTTAAGTTTAGGCCTTGTAAGTAGGAACGCGGGCCTATTGGAGGACACCCAGATGCCCGAATCGTTATTCATTTGGAGCTCGTTGTCTTCAGATTTCCGAGATTTGAGAATATTAGTCACATACATTGCCACCAACTATTTGGTAATGAACATCATTAAAAGAATCGAGCGCGTCATAATGTCTTCCCGATAGTGGGTGCAAATTAGAAACAATTCCCTCCTTATCACAACTTCGACAAAATTTCACTTTTACAGATGCATAATTTGCACCAGTTGTGAAAGAAAAAGTTCGGCGTGACGGATCACCGAACAAATTTCGAACACCGTATTTTTCGAGTTCTTGGAGCGGTAGGATTTAGGGAACCAGATTAAAGGCCCTCGCGATGTTGAAGAATATTGCATCCCGAATAAGGTTTTTGAGTTTACTTAGGTCAAACTGTTCATCAAAGCGGGGGTATTCATGAAGCAACAACGGTGTTAGTTAATAGTGTGGGGGAGGTTTGCTAAGGAGTACATTCAATAAATTAAAGCAAGCCGGTGTCATTTAGCACCACCCTCAAAATCACTGCGCTTATTATTGTGAGATTGAACGACCCAAGAAAGGACAAAAATCTGGCTTAGTGAACATAAAGCCAAGATCAACAATCCCCACTCAAGGAGCTTAGGGGATTTCGAAGAGTGTAACAGACTTGAGTTCCCGGAATGTGAATGTTTAAGGGCTGATGCTACGTTAAATTGAGTTAGACATCTTCGCATACCCACATCACTGGCAAGATGCAGAAAGTTTATGGCAATATGGAAGAGATGGATGCGGTTTCCAGGAGAGAAGTTGATGAGGCCAGACAACCGGACTTCAGCCGACACAGAGGCTGCAGGACCGACCCTTGACAAAAGGACTCAACGAATTTCTCCCTGAATTTGTTGCCGTGCTTAACCTTGGCCACTGAATCGAAAGGTCCTACCACGGACAGGAACAACAATGGGCGGAAAGTGCAACCAACCGGGCCTCTGAAACCCTTATGGGATTCTTCGTGCCTGTAGCTTTGGGGACTGTGGTCGTGGGTTCTGGTGAAACTTGAGAAACATGAACGACGTCACCAGAAAACTAGGGAAATCAAGATGAAATGGCTATTCACGGGGTGGGATGATACTCTAATCGTAACCCATCGCAAGCGAGCCAGGATTCCTCATTTTGCCACAGTACACAAAATGGCAATGTTACCGGTTGATTAGCAGGGCCAAACTGCGTGCCTAGTTTCCTGCACAGTGGAGTACATCAAGCAAGCTTTCTGTGTCAGGCGTGGAGTTGCATCCGTTAATTTAATCATCTGAAAAAGTTTGAGAAACGGCTTTATTGGACATCCTGAGGGAAACATGCCGTTGTTTATTCGCTACATGTCCAGGCCGCCGCGCATAAGCCAAGTGGACTACGTGCAATGATTAAAGGGAGTGTAAAAGAGTGGCAGAAAACAGAATGAAAATGAAAGAAATCGTTCCGAGTTTTCAATCATGACGCCAAAATTTTAATGTACAGACGATGATACCCCTTATGTCAAGATACGTAGGGTGTGGTTTCGAGAGCACGTCGTCCTACTCCGGGCCCTGAAGTTGGCAACGGGGTATGCCACCACCGCTAACGACGACACCCTGGCGATTTTTGTGGGCAGAGTTCGACAGCAGACATGATCCAGAATATATCAAGATTAACTGTGCAGTCTCCTAGCCGATCTCAGCCGGGGATGTATCTATTGGCTGTCTTAGAGATCCAGACGATGTTCCTTCCTCACGGCTTCACGGATTGATACACAGGATCGAGGCTTTTGCCCAAGTTTTCCGGGTCGG